>WBNO01019900.1:29471-65242 GCA_013400575.1 Peucedramus taeniatus
TTTTTTTTTTTTTTTTTTTGCTTTTGTTCCTATTTCAGATCACCAGCTCTTAAAACTGACTTACACTTATCCCTTAGATTTCAGACATTACCCCCACCCTATGAATGTTTTCAGTTGTCAAAAGAAGAAATGTGATAATTTGGAAGGTTCACAGAAAGCATGTTTTGTGATTATTGTTTTTGTGATCTGTCCAATGTAATAATCTTTAGAAAAGCTCTGTTCCAGCCACTCTAATTCACTTTTGCAGAATATTGGATTTGAAGTTGACTAAAGAGAAAGGCTTTTCTTTTAATGGATATTCTGAGAGGAATGCATCTTAACTGTTTGGTTTCTGTCCTGACTTTTAGCTCTGCCTCGTGATGCTCAGAGAGAGTCCTATGTGGTTAACTTAAAATTAACCTTCCTTTGACACTTTTTTATTGCCTCTTCCAGCAAATAGGAGCAAATATGTCTCTTTCAGTGCTTCGAGTGTTACGGTAGAGCAATTTGAGGGTGCCCTATTTAAGTCTAGTTCCTCATCCCTAGTGAGATCTAAAATAGGCACAAAGAATTGTGTGTCCTCCAGATGCTGCAGTGGGGCAACAACTGCCTATGCAGGCTTGAGAGGGGGATTCCCACAGAGTATCTGTGCACAGTTGTATTGCAACTGGAAGCACTGGTGGTACCTGGGAGCACAGTCCCAAGAGGAGAGCTGAACCACACAGCTCAGCATTCTGTGGGTGGAATGACACCAGTGCACACCGGCTGGGAACACAGCTTGGTTTCATGTTCCAGCTCACTTCAGAGCACTTACACTCAGTGTTTACAAGGTTGCTGATGCTTGCAAAGGCAAGGCTATGTTCCCACAGCTGACTTTTTCTTACTGATCCTGGAGAATTGCTGAACAATCTCTGGGGTGTATGCCAACTTGATAGGAAAGAATTACCCTGACTCTCTCTCTTTTTTATTTGTTCTGTTGCTGTGGCCCCCTGGCAGCAATCATTCCAGGAATTAACTTTTCTAAAATAACAGGACATTTTTTTTCTCTAATCCTTTAACTATTGACAAATCAGAGCAGAGGTGGTGGGGGACTTAACTAAGTCTAGTTCTTCAAAATGATCACTCCAGTAGCTGGACTTGTGCTTTCCCTTTTCTTCCCCTGGAAATTGCAGGGATCATGCTCACTTGGCCCTTCCACTGAGTGGGAAGAACCAGGCCCACAGAGGGCCCATACGTGGTACTGATGGGAGTGTGCAGCAGGGCACTTCTGTGCAGACAATTGGTGACTAGAGGGCTATAACTCATAGTTTGGTGTAGGCACACAGTTTGTGGTAATTGGGAGAGGGGCTGCAGCTGAGCCTCATCCCTAATGGGCTAAAGCTGTGAAAAGCAGGTGAACAGTATTGAAGGCAATGAGACATGGAGTGCTGAGGTGCACTGACCAATCACCAAAGGGTGCAGAGGGCACACAGATGCAATGCATGAACATGAGGAGGAAAAAAGTTGGGCTGAAGGACAAGATGAGTAGGTGCTTGAAGCCTTCTTAAGTGATCTGATATCATTCTGTATGGGTAAATGTTTGAAGCCTTCTGATGTGGTATAGTCTTACTCTGTAGGGGTTGATGCCTTCTGAAATTGTATGATGATACTCTGTGTATCATGGCTGTCTCAACTGTGACACTTTGGTACCTGTCATGGCAGCACTCACCACTAGACATTAATGTCCTGTCTTTCAGTACTGCTTCTTAGGTGTTGAAGGATGAAAGCTTAACCTCTCAGTGAAACACAGCCAAAGCCATGTTGTTTAAGAGCACGTTTAGTCCCAAATGCAGTGGAGCTATGGAGTGTGGTCTCTACAGCCATTCTTTCTGCTCTGGTGTCATTGCTAGAAAAGTTTCCATCCATATCAGAGGGAAACAGCTGATGTAACAGTCATGCTAGAGTGAAGTTGTGCTATTTCTCTTACTATACATTTCTGCTTTGAAAACAGATTCCTGGAAGCTATCTAAACAGAAGCTGCTGTAACCTGTAGTGAACTTAAATCATGATACTTCACTTTTCTGAGTTTGATGTAGATGGCAAAAGTTTTCCTCAAAAGGAGCACTGGTTTTGTTTGATTGCATGGCAGCTAAGAGCAGTATAATAAAGCAATCAAACTTTGAAAACCTTTCTGATTCAGTTCAGTGTCTTGTTACTCTCTCTGATGCATCTGTTAACATTCAGAAAGCTACGTGGGTGTTTAGAAGAATAAGGTGCTTTACATTAAACACATTCTTTATCTGCCTCAGATAAAGAATGGATTTTGGCAAGAATTACAGAGGCAGGAAAAAAAATTGCATGCTTAAATAGGGGGTTGGTGTTTCCTGACCTTTCTTCATGGAAAGCAGAAGAAAGAGTTGGGTTTTTTGTATGTTTTTTTGGTTTTTTTTTTAATACTACTTAATACATGTGGTGTAGTTACCTTTAAAAAAAAGATTTTTTTGAAGGAAGTCAGCTAATGCTAGAAGAAACTAAATTTGTATTTGGGGATTCTGGTGACATGAAAAATTCCTTAAACTTAATTACTTGTTGAAAAATCAAGAATCATCTTTTAAATCAATTTCTAAACATGATATTTCTCTTTTTTTCTCTTGTTTTTACTTAAAATTTGGATGTAGGTTTGGATTATATGACTTGATTAATTTTTTCTTCTTTGTTTTTCCTTCTCACGTACTGTTATTGAAACATTTTGGTGCATGCAATTAATCTAGTTCTTCAACATGAGTAGTGGACTCTTGCTGACTTGAAAATTCTGGAGCTCAAGTTGACATTTAAGCTCTGTTCATTGATTGTATAATACAATATGAGTAATTAACCCTTAATTTTTACTTACATATGTGTATTCCATATGTCCATTAATTTTAACTCATTCTTTTTCATGGCATGTGATGCATCAGGTATTCCTTTTATGTAGTGCAGGCTTTAGTATTTCCATTTTATTTACTAAAGCTTTTTAGTAAAAAGCTTTTGTCAAAGTTCTGCTCCTGTTTCACAGATAATTGAGCCTCATAGGTCTGTTTGGAACTCAAATATATTTTATACTAATCGGCATTTAACTAATGTGTCTTTGTTTCACTGAAACATTCAGAGTATCAGTGCAATTTGTGATGACCTCTGCCATTAGTGTCCGTGTTGGGATATTGTTGAGACCAAAGGTCACTTTTGTGGAGCAAGTGACCTGTGTTCTTTGGTGCTCTGGGCTACAGAATGTAAAAGGAAGTTATGAGGTGTATCTAGACAGTAGGTACCTGACCTAAAAAGGCTAGATAAATCAACAGCTTTTCTGTTTGAGTACAGAGATAAGGCACTTTTTCCAATAAAAAGTCATTAGGTGAAAACTTGGAGTGTTTAAAGGGTAAGTTATATTCTTGCTGTGAATGTATAAAATCCTTCTGAATGACTGAATCAACACATGAATGCTATTTCTCTTCTAATTTAATTAAGTAACACTTAAACATCATTGGTACTTGACATTTAGGTCCCAGTTTGTAGCAGCATCTGCTGTTAGGTTTGGGAATCTCAGAAATTATGAGTAGCTTATGGCCTGATTTTTATATAGATCTTTAAAAAAATTAAAAAGTATATATATGTTCTTAGATATTTGTTTCCATATCTGTAAATATCAGCCTTACCCTAACTGGCCATCCAAAAGTATAAGTCGCTTTTAGGAAAATATGGATCTGGGTCCTTGCCCCCGTTGCTCCCTGTGTGTGTGCACTGGTGAGCCCCCCTGCAAGCAGGCCCCGCAGTTGCTTGTTCTGTCTCCATTTATGCCAGGTATGTAAGCACAAGCCTCATGTTAAGCATGTTTAAGAGATCTTGTTGATTACAACAGGAGTGCTCCCACAGCTTATAGCTCTGCAAATGTTTACATACCTGGCCTGCTCTGGTCCTATATAAAGATCTGTCTCCTTTTCCCTGGAAAGCATTTTCTGTCTGCTGCTTTGAAATTTCCCATGCTTCGTGCTTTCCCCTAGCTGGAGGAAGGCTGCCCAGATCCTTACTAGGAGAAGTCCTTGTGTCAGAGGTTTGAAGACTGCAGCTTGCTGGGAATTTAAAGGCGGGTTGAAACAACAATCCATGCCTCAGTAAACAAGTACATGCTGGTAATGAGCTTCATGTTACAGGAGGGGCTTTTGCCAGTGTAAAGTTTGTCAGGACTCCCCAAACTTCTCTTTTGGATTTGTCCCTTATTTCCCTGCTGTCCCAGAGAACAGGCGCACATATGGATCCTTTCCAGCTCCTGAATATTCTGTGATTATTTAATCACAGTAGTTACATACTCAAAAATGAAGAAATAGACTTCATGTGCATCACTGTGCTTCACAGAGAAGGTTGAATGTTGGGGCCATATGTATAAACACCTCTACTTGTAACAGGCATTCATAGATGTGAATATGAATATGTGTGTATAGTGTGTGTGTGTATATATATATATATATATATATAATGAATGTACACATACAAAGATATCCTTTCAAAATAGGTTTTCTTTCCGGGAAGACCAACGAAAGGAATAACTTGCTGGTTGTCCAGGGTGTGAATGCTTTTACATTGGTGAAAAACAAGCCTGGCCTTTAGTCAGTCACTCCTTCACTTGTTCTGTTTGCAGGAAGATTACATTGTTGCTCTATGGAAGGAAAAATAACCTCTGAAAAGAGTCTTTTCTAGGCTAAAAAGATTTATACTCTGCTTTGTTGATGTTTTGCACTAGCACTTATGTCAGTCCTGCTCTTAAATTGAGTGTGGTAATGATCCTTTGATACATTTTGAAGTGACTTTTGCTAGCTCAGAATTTAAAAAAAACCAACAACATATGTAATAGCTGTACTGGCTTTAAAAAAGTACCTTGCTGCTCATGTGCTGTAACAGAATATGCATTCAATGTTTACTTTCTGTCAAGCAAATTTGGTGTGCAACAGACTTTTATGAACCCCAGCCTAATTTTAAGGGCTGTGATACTGCCTGTGATGAGGCCCTGATTCTGCTAAGCAGCTGGACAGGTACTCACTTTGGCTCTTTAGTACTTGTCAGAGCACTGAAATCCAAGAGCTTGAACTCAGTGATTTTATCTCCCAGAATTAATGGCATGTGAAAGTGGCAGGCATATCCTTATTTCCAGAGTTCCCCTTGAAATACATGTTGCAACTGTATCTATTCTGGAAATGTCAGTGATAGTGGCCGTGAGCAGGGTTTGATGGAAAGAAGATCCTGAGGAAGATACCAGGTGAGACCACACATCCATAATGGGTAATCAGGCCTTCCAGAGTGCCATGATTACTCTTAAAGATGTTTAGAGTTTTACTTTGTGCTTAATTAATGTTCATGTGGTGTTTGTTATACTCTCCAAACCCACAGTGCACTACTGAGAATAGTGGATTCAGTAGCACAGGTTTTTCTTAAAGGATTTGTATCACTGCAGCTATGCCAGCTGCCCTGGTCAATAGTTTTCCCTTCTACTGTACACAGTAACCAGTCTGTGCTGGGAATTGAATTGTGTCTCAATTTAGTTGTAAAGTTACACTGAGTTCATGGTTAAAGGAATATCCATAGGTATTCCTCTAGAGCAATTCTTATGTTTGCAATGGAAAACTGGCACCCTGGGTTTTGTGGTGGCGGAACTGTCTTTTGCTGTCTTTTGCTGTGACGGAACTGTCTTTTGAAGTGTTACAAATGCTTCCAGAATACAAGTGTAACTCAGCTGGGACCTAATGCTTTGGAATAAGTCTGGGGCTGCATGGGTAGGGCTGACAGACAAATGCAAGTGAACATTACATTGGTGAACATGTAGTGACAGCTTCGGTCTCTTTCAGGGAGTGACACCAATCCTGCTGATAGCAACAGCAGCATCTGACAGGTCAGAGCTAAAAAAAAAAAAAAAATANTTTCCTATATGACCTTGAGCAAGCTTAAGTCACTCCCTAATTTGGGTCTGTATTACTAGAAGCAAGCAAAATATCTCCTGTATCTCCTATGTTTATATGGTGAGTGATTCAGGATGGAACGCTCTTACTATACCACTGTGCAGCACATAACACAGGGGAGTTTTAAGCAACTAATGTAAATAAGAGAAGTTCTTCTTCCAGCTCAAGGGATAACAAAACCTTTAGAAATCTAGCTTGTTTAAAAGAAGATAAACAGATTTGATTTGGTATGATAACTATTGGTGTGGCAACTATCTGTCACTGCTGCTGCAAAGCAGAGTCCTTTATCTGTGTGGAAAAACATAAAAACAAAGGGTTATTAAGAATATTGTTCAAGCCTTAGATTGCTTTTCTGGTATACTTCTTTTAAACCAGCAGCCATACCCATTGACACACTAGTCAACATTTTTGCCTCTTGCAAGACAAAGAACACTAGGAAATTAAGCCACCTTACAGTAAATTGGACATCCCAAGATTCCCTGGTGCCTCCCTTCCCTTCCTGCTTTTGGTTTATTCTATTAAGAAAAGGAACACCAATATTGTTTTATGAACTGTTATCAGACATGTATACTTTCTTTAAAGGCATGGTCAGTTTTTACTGAGCCTGTATTTATCATCTGAGTTCACTTGGGCTCTTTATCATAATGACTTTTAAAACAAAAATACGTCCTTGTAACAAAACACAACTTAGAAGCATTCAATACAAAAACTGATTATGGTAGAATGGTTTGGGTTGGAAGGAACCTTTAAAGGTCATCTAGTCCAACCCTCTCACAATGAGTAGAAACATCCTTAACTTGACAGGGTTGCTCTGTCCAACCTGATGTTTGTTGTTTCCAGGGATGGCATATCTACCACCTCTCTGGGCAACCTGTCCCACTCTTTCATCATTCTCATTATAAAAAATTTCTTCAGTATATCTAGTCTGAATCTACCCTAGTTTAGTCTTAAACAATTGTCCCATGTCTCTCTAAAATGGTAGTCCCTTGTCCCTTTGAAACATGCCCTAATGGAAGGTCAGTCTCCAACTCTCTTAAAAGTCTTTAAGTATTGAAAGGCTGCAGTAAAGTCTCCCTGGTGCCTTCTCTTGCTCTAGGCTGAACAACCACCACTCTCTCAGCCTTTCCTTGCAGGAGAGGTGCTCCAGCACTCTGATCGTCCTCATTGGGAAGAGGTGAATGAGGTCCACTGCTCAGAGCTGGGTGCAACACTCCAGGTGGGATCTCATCAGAGCAGAGTAGAGTGGCAGAATCACCTCCCTCACCCTGTTGGCCAAGCTGCTTTTGCTGTTGCTCAGGACACAAGGTTGGATTTCTGGGCTGCAGGCACACATTGCAAGGTTGTGTACAGGTTTTCTTCCCCCAGAACCCTCAAGTCCTTCTTTTCACGACTGCTCTCCATCTCTTTATCCCCCAGCTTACATTGATGCTGGCTGACCCAGGCTGAGGCCCTTTCACTGGGCCTTGTTGAACATTAAAGTTGATGTGATCCCACTTCTTGAGCTTTTCCAGGGTTCCATAAGTGCATCCTGTCTCTCAGCTGTGTCTACTGCATCATTCAGCTTGGTGTAATCAAGTTTTACCCAGTAGTTAGCCATAATTATAAATAGCCATTATACAATGTATTTAATACCTAGAACCTGGATTCAGATTCTGCTCTTCTCAGTGGAGATGCCCCATTAAGCATAAAAGTGGTAGATGAGGCAGTTGAAAGCATTTCTAACCCTCTAGGAAGTTTGGCTCTTGTTAGTGCTGCTTAACAATTATAAACGTGGTGCTGCAAAAACTCCATACTTCATGGCAGGGATCTGTAACAAAACTATCCTTTTTGAGTTGCAATTGTGCTTTGGTAGAGGAGGAAGAAGTTGGGGAAGCTGTTTGGTGAGTCACAATAAGATAGAGTGGAACAAGTCCCAGAGATCACATTAGCTCAGAATCTGAACCATCTTCATCAAGCACATTAAAATACTTCAGTGTCACTTTTCTCTCTTAACAAAAATTTTCTAAAACTTGGCTGAATATCAGTAGCAACTGCTTTGAGTGTTTCAGAATCAGGGCTTTTGGGCTTTTTGGTGTTTATTGTTGTTGTTTGGTATGGTTTTTTTTGTTTGTTTTTGTGGGGAGGATGGTGTCCCCCCACGATGAGAGAGGAAAGTTGAAGGACCTCATAAATCTCACACAGGCCTTTTACTTTCACTGTCTAATCCAGGAAGGGTAAAACACATATTCTCAGACACTTGACAATAAAAGACCCTAAAATGGATGGATAATCTTTTATTTTACTGACTCTAAGGAGATAAAAAAGCAAATACCTCTTTCTCCCAGATGGAAATTTACACTTCAGGCCATGATGGTAGGCATGTTGAAGGTTTTTGGGTTTTTTTTTCATAAGGTTTTGTTTTCAGAAATAAAGATTCTGCAAGAGATTCTCAGACTTTATTTATGTGTTTAAGAAGGATGAATGCAAAAAAAGATGCCAATGTATAAATTTTGAGTTCTTGCATCTCACAACTTAAATATTTTGTCAGGATTTTGGGGAAATTTCTTGTGTTGAGAGAAATGTTGAGTTACATGAATATTAATATACATGAATATTTTTTCAGAGATTCCTTGCAAGGGAACTGAGCATCCAAATTTAAAGGTGTCTTTGAAATATCCATTCCTTAGCATTTCTGGAGTGTTTCAAGTTTCAGTGCAGATGACTGCCAAGTATCTATGTTGTGTTAGAGAGCATCTTCAAAGAAATATCAGCTGCTGCTGGGACAATATACAGTGAAATTCATGTGACTCAACTAACATTTGCCCAAATTTACTGAAACCAATAAAACAAGCAAGTGAAAAATCAAAAACTCAAACCCCGAAACAATACCCATACCAACCCTCCAAAAAGCATTAAATAAAAAGGAGAATCTGTGAGCTTGATATGCTTTTTCTGGGAGAAGTTCTTGTAGTGAAGATCATCTCTGGTTCAAGATTATGAGTTCTGATTTCATCCAAATCTGTGATGTTAACCTTCTTATTTTACTGAAAGGTAAGAGTGTAAACACAACAAATTTTTATTTTATTTAGTAACAGAATAAATATTGTAAATATAGTAAGGAAGTTGAGTTATTTGACCTGAAAGGATCCAGACAGGATTTCTTAAATAAAGGTATCCTTTTCTATCACTTCAAATTATTGGTCATTAAATTTAATTGTAAAGTTTCTGTTTGCTACATATAAAAAAATACATGTAGATGAACAGTTGTATGTAATCACTAAAAGCATATAATATATCAAACAGTAATATTTTAGTATATGTATTGTATTTATGAGCTGGGGAAGCTGGTTGCTACCCTCAGCATCTGTGTGCAAGGGTTCTGCATGCCGTAGATATTGTTATGAGAGCTACCAGAATAATCTTTTAATTAATAATTTGTTGTTGCTGTTCTGTTGGTCACTGCTCTCTTCAGTCCTGTGTTCATGTGTATTCGTAGGACTTGAGCCACCTTCTAGTGCTGTGGAAGTGCAAAGTTCCTGATAAGCTGCACTTATCATCCTACTTGATTGGATGGTGACTCTAAGACCTGAACTTCAAGATAAACTATATCTGACATACATTGTTGGTGATTTGGTGACGCAGCAGCAAATTCTGTATTTCTTGTGTGATGGTGTCAAGTGTACTTTTCTTTTAAGAATATAAAATGAGGAAGTTAAATATTTGTGCTACTCAGTGATGTGTGGGTAAAATATTAAAGGAATGTTGCAACTGAAAGTTAGATTTACACTTCAAAGAAGTCCAAGCATGTGAAGGTAGCAAGACAACCAAGGCCCAAATGATGGTTTTAGTTCTGCCTTAACCTGATACATTAATTTTTGTGCCATTATAATAGCTATAAATATCTGTTCTGCAGGCCACTGAGAGTTCTTCTGGTATTGCAAATTTGGCATGTGAGCAAGAAAGTGGGAATCTATGGGTTTGAGTTATTAAACTGTGCAAATGCTTTCTAAATCTTAAGGACAAAAATATGTGTTACACTTTGAGAAAGTGACCTGTATATGTGAGTGAGGATGGTGGGATCCTTGTACAGGAAATTCAGTGGGAAGGACAAGGAAGGATTTTTAACTTGTAAACCAGTTTAACTCCAGCTGGTAGTATGGTATCATTTTTTTTAGGGTAATGTGAGGATTACACCCTTTCTGAAAGGGAAAGGAAGGTGCTTCAGCACTTCTATAGCTCTTTCTCTTAAATCTGTGCCTAGCAAAAAGCAAGGATAATGATGACTGGGCATGTGCATCTATGAAAAACTCAGAGCACAAATGTGGCAGAAGCCACAACTTCTCTCAGAGCACCTGTCAAGGCAATATATGTGAGTTGAAACAGAAGAGAAAAGAGACCACAGGTAGATCACATCAAGTAATGCTGATAACTGGTAACTTACACTGCTTTACTACTGCTTGTTGTTGTGTCATCTCATCTAATCTGTTTAATTTACCTATTCTCTTAGCACCATAGGCTGATGTCATCTTGTTGCCTAATGCATCCCCTGGTAAGCCCCTTAAGAAGCATCCTTCCTTGGCACCACGGGGAAAACAACAGTAAGAAGAAACATCTTGAGGATGCTATTAATACATTTGCATTCTTAAAACATGCTCTGTAAAGGTAAGTGGCTGAGGATTCTTGAAGAAATACTTATTCAGAAATAGTAGTATGTGGGCAGCTACACTTTGTCACCAGGAGATTGCTTTTTTGGGCGCTGGCTTGAGGACTGGTTCTGGAAAGGGGAAAGATGAAATTAAGAGCAAGACAAAATGCTTCAGGGCCTTGTGGAGCAGTGGGGTGCAGAGAGAAGAGAGTGGTGCACCCAACAATAACACTTGGTTTATCCTGCTGCTGCCGCACTGCCATATATGTGCACGTTACCTGCTGCTCCACTCCTACTGCATGGCTGTCACAGCTGGTGAGAGCGACACAAGGAGCACGCTATTGTTCCGGGATTTCTGTTCCATTTGACTGATTTTCATTTTGGCACAGAGTGGCTGAGAGTGGAAGAGAATGGCTGTAGCTTAGCTGTGGTTTGAAGGGAAGCATGCTGGAAAGCTGGGCAGCACTAGTGCAGCCTTGGAACTGTTGGTGTGACAGCAAAAGGTTCACCAGCCTCCAGCACACCAGTGGTGCTCTGCCATGCAGAGGGGAAGACAGTGGGCCAAATTATTCCTGTCTAAATCTGTGGATGTCGATGGATTCATCAAGACTATTATCTGGAGAAAACTTCATATTTCTCTGGTTTTAAAATAAAAGCAGATGCCTGACAGAGAGCCTCTTTCAGTTAGGGCAGGGGGAGGAGAAATTATCAACGTTGATGGAGCATCTTACTTTCTTGTTTCTTAATGGTCAGCATTCACCTTAAAAATGAGATGTTGCACACATGCCAGTGAAAGTTCCCTCTTCAAGCTATTGGGAAATTGGAGTGCTGAGGACTGGAAATGCTTACCTAACTGTGGAAATGCCCTTAACTTCATGCTTACCTAACTGTGTGGCTACTGTGTGTGGCTGAGTTTTGGGCTAAAACTTAATGGCTAACTCTATCTATCCTGTTCTAGCTAGTGACATGGTGCTGATGGGACAGAGATGAAACGGCAGAGAAGTCAAATATGTCAGGCAAGGCACTGGTACCATTGTACAGGATAATGGAAGGCATGTTTTGGAATACTGCATACTTTGAAATAACTGTGTTAAAGTTGAAATAAAACTAGAACATATGGAAAGTCTAGTGTGGGTATTAAGAGATTGAAAATCCTATCTTATGGGAAGGAACTAGAAAAGATTGGCTTGTTTAGTTTAGCAAAATAGAGTTGAGAGACTATTTGATAGCACTCTATAAATACATCCAGGGCTAAATGCCAGAATGGGGAAAAAGATTTTTAAACCCAAGAGCAATATTTGCATAAGAACAAGTGGGCATAAACTTGGCACTGAGTAGAATTAAAATGGAAATCAGATGATTTCTACCCCTCAGTACAGTGAGGTCATTAAAGTGCCTCCCAGTAGGAGCAACAGGGGCATGCAGTGCTTTTTGTAGACAAAGAGAGGGACTATGTTCTACAGTGTCCACAGTGACCCAAACTTCATGGCTGCATGGTTTCATTCTGGTCCTGTGTTCCTAAGCGCTTGCACTGGTACAGTGGTGACAGACATGTCCTGCCACTGGTCGTCATTCCCTGACATGAGAAGAACATTCTTCTGCTGAAAATCAAGCACTGGTGATAAATTATAGCTATGTTAAGTGTCTTTTAATGGCCTGGGGAAGTTTCCTGCACCTCTTGCACCTGTGTTTGTAACTCTGTTGATGCCAAAATGCCTACTGATACCTTAGGAACTTTCCTATCAATAAGATTCCTCCTGTAAGGAAGGGATGCAGGATTACGCTTTTAATTGTGTGACCCCAGGAAGGAAAAGTAGCTTCCCAGACTGAAAATGGCAGAAGTTATCTCAAAAGTAACAGCATAAAGAAAAAGTTTTTTTTTAATGACTAAAATGACTTTTTTAATGTTGCTAAAATATCGTATGACCTTTAAAGCTGATGCTCATGATTAAACATTTCTTTCTAGGCTGTAGTTAGACTAACACTATTGTACACATTTAACAGATAAAGAAACCAGAGTGCAGAGGTTTTTGGGATTTGGAGGTTGACATGATGATGTCAAGATGCCAGGCCTTTTGTTTTCAGTTGTAGAGTCTGCCTCTTGCACTGCTCATCCTCTTGAATGACAGCAGCCATGAAACTTAAAAGTTTTTCTGTTTTACCCACTCTTTTCTGTCACTAATTTCATTTGGAATCCTTGGCTTTTGAGCTGAAATTTTCCAGGCTTGTTCATTTATTTGTCAGTGATATTTTAGGCACTTCTCTTTTTTCATAAAATGCAAAAAGTAAATGCCTGTAAACTTGGTGGTGGACCTTTCTATTGCAGAAAGAGATGAGGAGAAAAAGCTGAAGCAGGCACAGAAATAGACTCCTGGGAAGCAGATTGACATGTAGTATTTTGGTAGCTTTGATTTGAGTCAGATGTAACTTGCTGAAATTTGTACTCTGTGCACAAAGGTACTTTCTGTACTTAGAGTTAATCTGGCAAAATGCATAGCTAAAGACAACCTTAAAAAAGATTGCAGTGGTACACAGTTAGTGATGTGCCAATTATAGTAATTTTCCCTGGGTTTTGATTGCTTTTTCTTGCACATCATATATTCCTTCTATGTAGATAAGGAATGTTGTCCCTGGTCTGCTACTGTGTTGTGCCACTGATAGACCTCAGTAAGGAAAAGGTACAACATTTCTGCTGGAGAACATTGCCCTGAAAGAGTAAAAATAATCATTTCTGGTGCTGACCTTCATCATTAACCTTGCTTTTCATGCATTTCCTCCACAGCATGGTGTTAAGAAAAAGGGAAGCTGAAGCCAAATATTGTGCTCTTGAGTGCTGCTTAGGAGTCTATGTTGAAGGCTTTTCTATGTATATAAGGTTTTCCCAAAAATTAGTTTTGAAAGGTTTTGAAACTTCACATATTGGGCTGAATGCCAGTTGTGTTTTAATTAAAGAAAGAGAATTGGGTTAGCCTCTTTAAGGGTTTTAAATAAAAACTGTTACTTGAGAAATGCAGATTTCCTTCAACATTTTTTAAAAATATTTTCTTATGCTTTGTTTAAAATAAGACTATTAAAAAAAGAAACAGCAAACAAAAATCTGGCAGACACATCTTAAATAACCAAAATAGTTCAAAAAGAAAAATAAATCCAAGTAAAATGGAATTACATTTGGGAGGAGAGATATCAAACTAGCTTCAGAGTTGGAATCAACTCTTTTTTTGTTAAGAAATTCTGTAATTTGTCCAGCACTACTGCCTGATGATTCACTTTCTATCATTCAAAGCAATCCATTTTCCTTCTTAGGACTTTAAATTATGTACAATTATGTATATCCATGCATTTATATTACAGCTGTCGCTGTGCTTTCTTGTCAGCATCACATTGTCATTTAGCATATTTGGAGGAGGAAAGGGAGCTTGTTTGTTTATGATTTCAACAGAAAAGTATTTTGGCTTATGCATTCTTTCTTTCCAGGAAAGAAAAAAAGCCAGAGAACCTTTAAATTCTTTCTGATGTTTAAAAAATGAAAAAGCTGTATCATGGGAGAGTACAAACATATGTAATTACCATTTTCCATAGGGCCTATGTCTGATTCACAGCACCTGAATTCTTACAGTAATCCAACTTCCAAGTGTTTTTTTTCCTATATAAGAAGAGAAAATGAAATGAGATACATTGCAGATTAGCAGATGGCAAATACTTAGCAGCCTATGTGAAATAATTTTTTTGGTATTAGTCCAGTTCCAGGCGGATGGATGTCCTCATCCCCAAACCTGCCATAACAAATTGTTAAGAAAGCTGAATACTGACTCATTTACCACCTACTTTGGAGAGTTGTTCCCAAAGTCAGAGATAAGATAAATTTTGGAGGGGTAGTCTGGGGATGTCCACAGACATCTTCATTACCTGTGTTTTCCCTTTCTGTAAATAAACAGAAGCCTGCAGTCTCTATGGCTGTCAGTGTAGCACCCCTCACAAGCCTTAAAATTCACCTTAAAGAAAAATAAAAAGCTACTATGTAGGCACAACAAAATTTACTATAAATGGGTCTTAAGTACATAATTACATGATAGACCCAAATGGCTCTAAAAGAGTTGCTCCAGGCTATTGTGTAAGCAATACTCCTTTGAGAAATATATAAATACATGTAATTCAGTATATAATACACATGTTAAAAAACTACCTAATTACATATTTTCCCAGGAGAATGAAAAGGCTCCAAAAGAGCTACTCCAGCCTCTCCAGTACACAATGTGTGTTTTATAACCTTTCATTAATCTCTTCCATTCTTTTTCCATTAGGAGGGGAAAAAAAAAGTAAGGAATTTAAATACAAAACACCTACTGTACATTTAATTTAGAGGACAAAATGCAATGTTGAAATAACATTACGGGTGTGACGCAAACCAAGGAAAGTCAGGAAATTGAGTATAAAGGCTGTTACTCCATCCTTAACTCATGTCACTTATATAATGTTTCAGGCCACTGTTCTGTAATGGCAGATTTTAAATTTCATCACTTAGACCAGGGTTGTGGCCTGTCTACACTTAGAGGTAATTACATGGTTTATACCGCTGGAATACCTGCATACTCCTAATGTATTTATTCATGTACAGGCATGTACGCATCTGGTTTTAGGACCTTTTTTTGTTTTTTTAAAGCCATCTTTTTCTTTCCTTGTGCTGAAATTGCTGTGGAACTTTCATTTGCCTGAGACTATGTTCATGTGTACCAATGTGATGAAGGGAAAGAAAGAAATGAATTTTGCCTTTGACTGGTGGTGGTGAGATCTGTGGTTACTCTGGGGATCTGCTCTGAAGTCTGAATCCAGCTTTGGAGGAAATCCCACTACCCAGATTTACAAGCCCCCTTTGCTGGCTGGCAGTTTTGTTAGTGCATGGGAGTGGATGTTCTGGAGAGAGAGAGACCACATCTCAAGTGCAATGCTGGGATCCCTATGGGGGTAGTGAGAGCCTGCTGGCAGGCTCTGAGCTGCATGCTGCCTCTGCAAAGAGGCAGGCTGGAGAGGGTAGTGATGGTCTGATGTATTCATAGCAACGTGTGTTACTAAGTAGATTATTATAAACACTGTTCCTTTAGAGCAAAAATATAATTTATTCTCTCTCTTTTGCACCATTCCCTGAAAACAAACAAAATAGTACATACATATTTTATCATTAGAAGGATATGCTACATGCAAGTAAATTTCATAGTATTGTATATGAATTTCACCACAGAACCCAATAGAATATGCTGCCATTTGCTTCATCTGTTCTGGATTTGTTAATACTGTTTATAAAAATCATACTGTGAGATATCTATGTTTATCCCAAGTGCTGGCCCAGGCAGAACAACAGGATTACAGAAGACAGATCAGTTTTCCAGTCTTATTAAAATGTTCAAAGGTATTTTTTAAATTTATTTTTATTTTTATTTTGTTAAATAGATATGTTCTCTTCATGGAAGTGAATCCAAGGCCTTTCTAAAAAACCTTTTTTTTTTTTTCCTCACAAAGAGCAAGACAGTAGTCTCCTAGTTGAAGGGCTTTTACCTGGGTTGCAGGAGACCCAGTGAGTGTGTTTGATCAGCAATGTTCCCATAGGAATAAGCCAGAGAGTTTTGCCTGAGCATAGACAGGTGTTGAGACTAAGTGCCTGGCATGTGAAGGCTGTCAGTGTGTCTGTGGCCTGAGGGAGGCAAACATGTCTTAGGCCAGATCCCTGGTGTCCTTATGAAGGGCTGTATGGGGAGTCTGTAAAGTTAGCTTCTGATCAAAACCAGGAAGATTTTTGCTTAATCAGAAGCTGACATTTGTCCATATATTCTTGCTGATTTAGCAAATCATTGCAGTTTCTTGAAAACCTGTTTTATCCAAATGCTCCCAATTTGCTCTAGACGTTCCTCAGATTTTTTGACAAGTATCATACACAAAAAGTAGTTATAGAAAACTTTATCTTTCAGGTTCATGGGGATTTTATAAGAGAAGCTTTGAAAAGTTTCTTACATTTGTTTTATTCTAGCAGGTCTGACAGTGGGATTGCCTTTGTGTTCATGAATTCTGTTCCTTTAGATGGCAAGAAAATGTGATTTTTTTAAAAAAAGGAATTTTAGCACTCAGGGGTCACAAAATTGGATGGGTTGAGAGGAAGCTGCTGTATTATGCAAAATGGAAGGTAAGGTGAGAACATAAAAAAAGCACCTACAGAGTGTAGTCTTTACTGGTGTGGCAATCTGCATCTGAAACTGGATTTAACAGTGTTTTCAGCTGAGTGGTGCTGTTGGTTGTTAGCAGCCTTTAGAGTTGGAAGTGCTTCTTATATTATCAACAGACACAGAGAATTAACTGGTTAGTATTTGCTTAACAGCTGTACAGATGACAGAGGGAAATGACAGATAATGTCTCTTTCCTCCACTTTCCCTGATGAATATCCAGTGTTTGCACATTGGGTGTTTTTGTTTGGTTTGGCAGCAGGCTTTAGGGTTAGAGAAGCACTGGCTTGCTGTTAGCATTAAGACTGCTGGTCTTGTTTACAGGCACCTGAAAATGTTTGCATCCCAAGCAGGAAGCTGGAGCACAGTGATGGAGTCTGCTTAAAGCAGCGTAGAGCACCAGCAGCCTGTGTTAGCAGGGAACTTGCATGCTGGAGTGCAAAAGAGAGAGAGAAGGAGAGAGCACTGTGGGAAAACGTAGTAACCTGGCATAAGCAGCAGGTAAGTTGGCATGGAGTACCTGGGTGAATTACTGGGTACTGGCTGTATCCTTGGTATCCTGCAGTATCCCTCTGCCAGTGGTCTCCTACTCTGCAATCCCCTTAAATGTTATGTACCAAGCAGCCCCTTGAGCTGCCTCTCCTCTTCTGCTCCTAATAGCAGGGTGAAAGCATCTAGTATGGCCTTTCCAGTTCAGGTCTTACTCTGAGTGTCAGGTTTCCTGGTTTGGCAGTGAAACAGAGCTGGCCTCAGGTTCTAAGTACACACACTTTTAAATCTGGATATAAGCATTGGAATAGCATGGATCCTTATTCCTATCCTTATTCATATTTCACTTGCACCAGCAAGGAAATGATAAAGTCAATAACCGCCTATAACACACACATTGGATAATTTTTTAGCTCTAGGGCTTTGCCTGGCTCTAATTTTAATAAAAAAATGTATGTTCAAGTGAAAACTAGACACTATGTTGGCATCAGGAAATTTATAATTATAGAGGCAGATAGTAATAGGGCTAGAGTGGTTTCAAACTAAAAGATGAGAGATTTAGATTAGATGTTAGGAAGAAATAGTTTTCTCAGAGGGCAGTGAGGCACTAGAACAGGTTACCCAGAGAAGCTGTGGATGCCCCATCCCTGGAGATGTTCAAGGCCAGGCTGGATAGGGCTCTGAGACATCTGGTCTAGTGGAAAGTGTCCCTGCCCATGGTGAGGCATGTTGGAACTGTGTGATAAGGCCACTTCCAACCCAAACCATCCTATGATTTTATGATAGTTACTGAATTTTACCTTTATTTCTATAACAAAAACCTAGGATGCAGCAAACAAAATTATGAATTGGATTCTGGTTCCAGTTCTGCTTATAGAGCCCCAAAATATCTCTGTTCACTTGTGCCAGCCTCATTATTCAGTTGACAGAGTGGCTAACTGAAGCTTTCATCTGGCTTTCCTGACTTCTTTGAAGAGTCAATTAAAAAAAGACCATGGTAAGGAAAAAACAATTGAAATTCTGACCCAAAAGTCTAACTAGGCTTAGTTGTTTAGAAACTTAGTTGTTTAAGAAGACACGATATCTACAGGTTGCTGTTGAGCGAATTAGTATCTAAATATATAGCACACTGGTTAATCCTTGGTTATTGTTTGTGTGCCTACTATTTTAAAGGAGAAAATTTAAAATACATTCCTATTTAGTAAAAAGTGAAGACAGCCTTACAGGAATCTATAGGACAGATTAATTTAATAAATGAATATGCAGAAATAGTGTCTACCTTGTTCTATTTAAATTTATTCTGCCTTTTAGGGTGTCTTGGTTTGAAAGACAGGTACCTGCCAGCAAAAAGCTGGAATCTCCCTTTGAATAGAGACTGTAAACCCCCTCCCTCAGATTATTATAATTTTGCGATTGGAGGCTCTCAGGCAAAGATTTGGGAGTGGGAATAACAGTTCTTTACTAGGAATATTAGACAGAGCAAAGACAAATACAAATGTAATAGCACTAAGAGACAAGCAAAAACAAAAAAACAACAAAACCTCAGAAAATGCTCTGACAGAGGCAGGGATGTGACCTGACACTCTGGGAATCAGGGTGGTGAAAGCAGTCCAGATGAAATCCTCCTTGAGCAGTAAATGCAGTTCTATGAAGTGGAAATAGTCCTGTAGGAAAGTCCGAAGGTGACGAAAATGAGTTCAGTCTTCCTCTGGAGAGAAATCCAATGGAAAAAGAGAAAACAAGCAGGGTCCCCTGGTATTCCAGTCCTTTTGGAGCGGTGTCCTCGGACCGAACTCCCGTTCACTGCTGTTTCCCCTGGACAAACCTGTTGCCTCCTTTGTTTAAGTCAAGTATCCATAAAGTACCCAGCAGTTAGTTACCTAGCAAAACCACCAGGAAAAAATTCCTCAAACACAAAAGAAACAGATCCAACCCCCAACATAGGGTTAGACCAGAAACCTCTGACCCCACGAGCCATAAGAGAGACCACAGTACTGGATATGCAATCAGGAATGTGTGTATTGAATACCAGAGTGCTCTTTGTTGCACTCAGAATAAAGCTTCACTTCGAAAGATCATGTTCTGCTTGTAGGGCTGGTAAGCAAAGCTGGTGGGACTGTCTCCTGAAGTAAATGTTTGAGTTTCATTGAACTTGAGATGAAGAAGATTCAATTGACATGGCACTGGTCTCGAACAGGGGTGACAGAGGTTGAGGCTTCCAGATGATCACCTGAGCACTGGTCCTTGCATTGCTCCCTCCAACTACCTCACTGTGAAATAGGGTTAAAAGCATGGAAAATGAATGCAACTGATGTGTTAGGCCTGTGAGAGGAGACATGAGTACTGCAGATAAGCTGGAGTGCTGTGGTCTGAAAAATGCATGTATATATGTTCTTGGAGACAGGATCTTTCCTGAGCAAAGAGAACAAGACCAAGAACATGCAGAAGAAAAGTGTCTCCCAGTGCGACGCTTGTTAAGGTTGTTAAGATCATGACAGGCACACTGTAAGTTGCCTTCATCTGACATCATGCTAGGGAAGTAAATAAGATGGTTTGCTCCAGATCTTGTTACAGACTGGTAGCTCCTGCTGCCCCTCTTGTCAAATGACTTGCTTTCTTTGAGAGAAAAATCTCATTCATCCCCATGTGACTTGAGTCACTTAGGGAGGACAACATGGAAAGTCACTTCTGCCAATTCACTTGTATGTAAATAGTCATGGCTGCAAAATTGATACCAGCAGTTATTTGGGACCACCAGGTTTTTTTTTGATGTCTCTGTGTATTACAGGCACAAGGGAATATGTTCATTTTCTAAAAATAGAGGGCTGTATGCATTTTTAGGTTTTCATTTTATTTTGCATTTTGCCCTCCAACTGTCTTCACAGTTCTTCAACATCCCACATCTTGGCCCATTTTCAAATCACTGTTTAGTTAACAGGGCTAGGAATAGAGAATTCACTATACAAACTCATCCATTTTAAAGATGCTGGTGAGTAACTCTAAAAGGTCAGGATACTTAGATTTTTCCTGTCTGATAGTGGTTTAGCTGTGTTGAGCCACCTCTAAAACACCGTGTCCTGTGCAAACATTTCATTTCTTACAGCCCCTCCAAATGTCTTCTTCCCATATTTATCTCTTTTCCTGGATTATCACCACCCTCTAAGTTTGGCTCCAAGAGCTAGAGATTAAAGGAAAAGAGAAGGATTACATCCACCTAAGTTGTGTTTGCCCTGTTCCTCCTCATCTTCCATGCCTGGGTCCCTGAAAAGGACTTATCTCCAGGCTCTCCTAGTGTGACCCAGCCGCATCCTTACTTAGAATAGGGTAACACTGCTGCATTTGTGTAGTGGAGCAGCAGCACTTTATTTCAGTTAAAGACTGAGTTCTCTCCAGCACAGGAGAATTCCTTCAAGTCCTTGATTTCAACTGATTTTAGACTTGCTGAATAAATTTTGCTTTGTAAAGTGAGACCCGTAATCCTTGCTGTAATAAGAGGATTTCTGGCAACATCCTACCCTGCACATACTCCTGAGTGAATGTGATATTGTATACAAGATCATACCAAAACTCAGAAGTACACCATGAATGTTTACTGTGACTTAATTCCTCATTAGTTCTAGTTTTTTATTTCAATGACTATTTTTTTTGTCCCTTGAAAAACACTCTTCCTTCTGGCTCCATTCCAATGTAGAAGTGAAATAACTCACTATACCACCATTTAATTTATTACTTTGTCAGGCAGTCAGTGAGTAATTATTTTATTATTACAAGAATGCAACCCACAAACAGATTTCTCCCTCTGTCCCCCATCCTCCAGATCAGTTTGTTTGGTCCCAAAGAAAGCCTAGGTGTCACATTACCCAACAGACAATTTCAGACCATGTTTCCACCCAGGGCTTCTGTAGCTGCATTCTCTGCCTGATGGTTTTTTTGTTTGGGGTTTCACCCCCCTGCCTCTTGCTTCATCTTCTCTCTTATTGTTCAAGTAGTTTCTCTGAGTATTTTTTTTTGTATTCTGGTGCTTGCAGCCTGAGCATGTAGAGGCACCTTGGAAATAAGTGTCTCAAACCTACTCCTGATCTGTGTTTTTGCTTTAACCATTGTTTATGAAGTAGTCAAAAGAGACAAATGGTGTGAGCACAATCAGCAAGAGCACACTGGAAATTGCTACCTCCTCCTCTCTTCTTCCAGTCAAAAACAACAGTATTTGTAACCAGAGAAAGCCTTATGCAACACACAAGCATCTCAAGTATGGTAAATGGCTTCCAATTGTTCCATGTGTCTAAGTAATTCCTGGTCCCCCGTTTCTGATATATTTTGTAATTTTTATTGAAACAATCACTTAATCCTCTTCTATTAGTGTCTGGATGTTTTGTGTGGACAGTGTCTAGCACACTACAGATACTTTATCCTGAAAACTTTGCAGCCTCTTTAAGTATTTAAAAATAAGAACACATTATGAAATTAGGGATGGGATATATGAAAAGTTCCAAAGGGGAAATAATTGTATTTTTTCTATATGTTTCCAATCAGAAAAAGTGGGTGGGTTGCCAAACTGCAACAAGTTTTTGCTGTTCAGTGTCTCCTGACTAATTAAGGTGTTTCAAAAGGAAGCTCCTCTTTCATTTGGAGCTTTGTTGAGAAGGTATAAATCATGCTGTTGCAGTGACTTTTTTCAAGAAGTTGGATGAACCTTTCCAGTCTATCTGAAAGACCTCAAAGCACCTCTGGATGGACAGCCCACTTTACAAGCTAAGTACTGGAGCCAGGTTTTACAAGAGTTCATAAGTAATTTTGAAGTTCTTAGGTAGGTCCTGAATTGGAGGCACTTGGATTTTGAGAGAAACATATTATTTAAGCATGTATTTTGGGACAGGTCTTCTCACCTCCCTGTTTAGAAATTAAAAAACCCTAACCAAACAAAAACCAATTACCCCTTCTATTAATTTCTAAAATTTTAGAATTGAATTATCCTATTTTTAATGAAATTACATGTATATTAAAGCAGTGTCTCCTTTTTTTCCATCATGACCCCTCATATTGGTCCTCCTCCCCCCCCACTTTTGTCTAGAAAGGGCCTCTAGAAAAACTAATAAGGATACACTTTTTAAATTTCCAACATAAGATAGTTTCTTGGACATTTATTTATTTATTCATTCAGGTGACTGGATTGCTAGGGCTTCTCTTCTGCTAAAACCTGAATTGGTTTTAAATAAATCCTGATGCTTTACACCACAGATGTGATGGCAGTATCACTGGGATATGTTTCAGGATCATGTGCTAAAATCTGTATTTTACTGCCTGTGATTAACCCTGTTGTTCCATATGCAGTGCAGTCAAGTAATCAATTTGCTGTCATAAACATGTCTGTCAAAGCTTGGACTTCATGTATGTTACTTAGGATATGGGAAGGAAAATGGTCACTGTGGAAAGGCGGGAAAAATATAAGTATGAGCACCATGGTGTGTGGAGCTGGTATGTGGAATCGAGAGAATAAAGACTGGGATGTGGGACCTAGGGTTATATTAGCTGCATAAGACTTTCAGCCTATACTTACAAGGAGAACAAAACAGATTACATACAGATGTATAAAACAGAGCTGTCTGACAGTTGAGAAATCTTGTTTTGCAAACCATTGACTGTCATTCAAGAAAGAGCTGCTTATGACTTTATTCCGTCAAAAAATTCTTGAAATAAAAGTTTGCATGGGAGAGTCTGTAGAGCAGAGGAAGGAGAATCTTCAGGACCAGGATTATTGTTTATGGCCCGAATAGGTGACAGTGGTAGACTCATCAGGCTGCCCTTTTGATAAGATACTGAAAAGTCAGAGAATTGTCTGCAGTAGCATCAGCATAAAGAGGGTGAAAAACATCACCAAGCCTGCAGACCCTGAAACGAGAAAATGCCAAAAGAAACAGAGATTTTATTTCCTCAGCAGTTATCATGAGATCACAATCCTGTTGAGCAGTAAAGCAATGGTGTTTTCTAAAATGAGCTAAAATCAGGTGATCAGAGAAAATTTTTTTCTGTTTTTTTTTTATTTTCCTAATTTTTTTTTAAGTGACTCATTGACCCTTGGTGTCAAATCCCCATTTTTGGGTTTCTAGTGAGAGGCACATCCACTGGGTCTGATTTTTTTTCAAAATGTTCTAAACACTTCCACTCCTTCCACCAAAGCCATACTTTGGGTTGTGTAAAAGCATCAAAAGTTCTACAGGGATTTCTTCTGGAGCAAATATGCAAACAGCAGTCTGAGAGCTCCAGCTCTTAAAAGTATGGAGAACCTTAAATGGATAGGCTGGGATAACTGGGATAGAAAGAGAGACATCTGTTGAGTTGTTGAAAAGACATATGCTCCCAGCACTTCCTTTGTCATGCAGTTTGGAAATCTTTTCTCTCTGAGTTTATTGCTAATATTTAATTTAAAACCAAATTTGGATTGTTGACAAAATTATAACTTCTAAATGGACACTTCTCCCCTCCTCCTTCCCAGTCTTGTCTGGGCAGTGCTTACTCTCCCATTTCCTCCTACTGCTGCTCCCAGCTCATGTACCCTGGGTTGTGCTGGAAAAAGGGGGACCTCACCCTGGCTTTGGCCTTATGTGAGAGGACAAGGTTGGCAGGAGAGTGGGAAGTGGTGGTTTGCAAGTTGGTAACATCTTGCTCTTCCTGTTCTTCTTCAGGACTGTAATTATGTTTATATTGGATGGAAAACGTGACTTTATTTGTGTATGTGTGTTTGTGTATGAACACTTAATGACATTTCAAGGCATCCGACAAAAGCTTAATTCCTTGGATTGGTTTTGTCAAATAATAAAATGACTTGACATAAGTATAATTGAAATCAGATGTGGAAATATCGACTTTTAGCAGTCATTCTGCCCCCCCTCCCCCTGCCTTTTTTCTCTTAACTCTGTTCATGCCAGAAATATTTTCATTTTAGTTTTCTACTTCCTATCTGCAGACAAAGCCTGGGGAGGATGAGTTTTGAAGGAAAGAAACAAAGGGTATTCATTTAGCATTTTAATGTCTCCTTGTAAAATTTCCACCTTTTCTGAGTTAATTTTCCATCATGAAGGAAAGTTCCTCTTGCCTCATCCTGAACTCATCTACTCTGTTATGTAATCATTCGTGTCCACAATGGCTGTTTACTGCTATTACTTGAATCTGAAATTGTAGGTTATGTGTTGGGCTCAGCTAAGAAAGCAGCCTACATTATGCTTTTACCTTCACCCCTGGCTGGACTAAGTGTTGAATGGAAGAAATTGTAAAGATGCAGAAATGAAATTGGAAAAATTGCACATGGGCAAAAGGTGGAAGGGTTCCTTCGCCACATTTTACACTATAAAATACATAGTCTTTATGGCTGTTCCTTAGCCTGAAAGGAATAGGATAAAAGCATCAGTTATGATCACAGAAACATTTAATGGTTTGGGTTGGAAGTGACCTTAAACCATCTAGTTCCAATCCCCTATGTTGCAGGGACACCATCCACTAGACTAGGTTGTTCAAAGCCCCATGCAACCTGGCACTAAACGCTTCCAGGAATGAAGCATCCAAAACTTCTCTGGGCAAACTGTTCCAGTGCCTCACAGTAAAAAATTTCTTCCTAATATCTAATCTAAAGCTATCCTTCTTTAGCTTAAAGCCATTACCTTTTTTCCTATCACTACATGCCCTTTTGGAAAAGGTCTGTGTCCAGCCTTCTTGTAAGCCCCCTTTGGGTACTGGAAGGCTGCTGTAAGGTCTCTCAGAGCCTCTTCAACAGCCCCCCCCAACTCTCTCAGCCTGTCAGAAGCAAAAGTATTATAAGCATTATAATAAGAGCAAAAGTATTATCAGCTGCTTAAATGTCAGCTGTGGCTTTGTCACTGGAACAGCTCTTCCCAATGTGTCAAACCAGTCTGATTGGAAAAATTGAGGGCTTGGAGTAACAACAATGGCAGTTTAAAGTTAACATTGATTTTCTTGAATCTTCAGCCATTCCAGCATCATGGTATCATTATTCACACTGTTTTGGGAAGAAATGAGACTTATATAAACTATTATCATCTTTGATTTTGACATCGGGGGAAAAGACATATATGATCAAGAGGACTGAAGGTCTCTAAGTCGTTTATGAATTGAATCTTAGAAACTGTCGTCTCTAAGTTCTATGCAAATGGGTGGTCAGTTAATGGAAAAGCTAAGAGAGATGCACTGCATTACTTGCAGTACTAACATAGAGGCTGCCAGTACATAAAATGTTGCCATCTGAACTTGTCCCATCCTAGAATCCAAAGTCAGCCCAATGTTCTCTAGAATTGAGGGTCAATGCTTTCAGCTGCCCATGAGATTAAGATTTGATGATTCCTTCCTTCCTTCAAAGATGAGGTGACTGGTCTAAGTGTGAAGAGGACCCAAATCTGCTTTCCAAATTCAGAGCATTAGTTTTACTTCTTCATCTGGGGCAGGGTAGGCCTGGTTTCCAAGGGCACTGAGATGACAGGACTCCAACTGCAGGCACCAGTAGTTATTGTTTTCGGAAAGTCTCCATTAATAAGCTGTGTTAGTAATACAATGCCAAGTTTAAAAGCAGAAGATAATATCTGAGGTAAGATCCTCATTTGAATTATGCGAGGTGAAATACATGGGCTGAAGTGCTCAAAAATTAATCTGAGTACAAGAAAGCATCTGAATGTATTTAGAGTTTAAAAAAAAAGGGGTGGAAAAGGATGGCTGGTGAATCCAGCCAAGAGAGGAACTGCCAGGAATATGTCAGGAGGACAATCTGACAAAAAGAGGTCAGCAGAGGTCTTAGTCCTGCAGAAAAGTGATGAAGAGGAGAGTGTAAGTTAAACAACCTACTCCTTTAGTGTACACTTACATGTGACAGGCACACCTACCACTCCGAAAAAACACCCTTCTATTTCAAGCAGGACTCCAGCATGGAAAGAAAATCTAGTATTAGACCAAACACATTGGAAACATTGTTCTAGCCCATCTTTTGCTGCCCTGTGAATCCTAGGGCTCCTCTGGGCTGCTGGCCAACCCAAAATAGGAGTACTGAGGAGACATCAGAGCTTCTCTGTGTTTGGCATCAGTTGTGTCAGGTGTCTTGAGTTTATCCAGGTTAGCATTCACCTCCTTGCAATGCACTGCACAGCTGGAATGACCAGTTTGTGCCATGGAGATAGTGTAAGCTCCAGACACCTGAAATCAAGTGTGCCTAGTAAGTGTAACCCTGTGCTCAGTTTAGAATACTCATTTCAAGAAAGGAGATCTTCTAATCAGTGTTTGTAATACCTTAGAAGAGGTTAATGCTTTATTAAATTATCAATTTTTTTTAAAATTAGTAATAGTAATTTGTAAAATGGTAGAAATAAAAATTTCTGAGCTAATGATTTCATTGCTGCTTCTTCAGATAAGTTTCATACTATACTTTTCAATACCAGTAGTACTAAAGAGACAGATCTTACATTCCTTCAGGATACTGCAACAGGATGAGAGTACTTATAAAGTTAATAATTATGCTTACCTGTGTAACCACAAAGCATCTTGGGATTGGCCTAGAGAGACAAAAGTTTAAAGCCCATATCTCCAATCTATCTTCCAAACATATCAATAAAACCATCCACTTGTGAAACTCTGCTTGATTCAGCTTGCAGCATTGCAATTCCTTCGCAATGCATAAACTTACCAGATTTGTGTGGATAAAACAGAGATTTGCGCAGTATTTATGGCAAGTTCATCTGCATGTTTTCTTTCTTCCATATCAAAATGTCAAGAATGTCTATCAGCTTTTCACGTGTACACACTGTTCTAAGTTTCGAAAACATAATCAGTGGAGGCATGTAGTCAGCTCCATCAGGCTGTTTCATCTTCTGTTGGCTTCTGTGTAGTGTAGACCTTAGGTAAGTTTTCTTCAGAGCATTTTTTAAACATGTAAAAGTCAAGTATGTAACTGTTTCCTACACTGGGCTAATTTGATATCCTAGACTAAATGTAATGACAAACTGAATGTTGTCTCCTGCTAGGGGGTAAAACAATGTTGGCCACAAGCATGCTTGGTTCTTTACTAAAGGTGGTAAGCTTATGGCTGGAAGAAATTTATCCCACTGTTGAAAGAATCCTGCAAAGTCAAAACTCTGTGGATTAGGATTCAAGGCTAAGTGTGATTTAACTTGCGTGACAGTGGGAAAAAACAGCCATGAAATGAAACACTAGGTAGGTCTTCTTATGATGCTTACTCTTTTTTTCCTTGCAAATATGATGGAAGTATAATTGTGTTCCAAAACTATGAATACTGGCCCTTGCTTCCAACATTAGACTATCAAGTCCTCTGAGCTGGCAGTTTTGACCTCACTTTTGAAGGGAGATTTCAGAACTCCTTACAATATGTGTTTGTATTATTTCCATTTGTACCTCCAGGTCTGGAGACTTTCACCCCAGAGTTACTCTTCTCTCCTAATCCTCCCCCACACTTCCCTTTTCCAGGCCTTTCCATCTCTGTTACACTACAATTCCTGCTTCCAGAGAGGTACATACTGTGGGTGCTCATTCTAGTACTTGTCTCCCACTGTCTCTTCCTGTGAAGGCCTTCATTTGTATCTCTTCCCTTCCACATCCTTCCTCCCATTATCTGGGGAAGTATTTGTTGGGGGACTGCATAATAAGCTCTGTTGGAAAGATAGGATGGAAAGAGATGAGGGAATGATACTATTATTTCAGAAAGCATTAATGAATGTTGTCAGCCAAACCTTTGACCTGAGAGGGAGTGGTGGAAGCACAAAGCAGATGACGAAGGTTCTTTGTGTTCCCCATTACTGTTGTGCTGGTTTTCCTTGGCCGGGAGCATCTGGAATAGTCTCTAACGTTTTTAATTGAGTAAATGCAGCATTCCCAAGCTGTCGTGTAACAGACAGACAAACCTACAAAGAAATGCCATAAATTTGAGTGTGTGGGTTCACAAGATTGGTCAATTATTCACAATTAGAAAAATAAGGTTACATAAATGGTCAAGATTTTTTGGGAATGACTAATTGTTTTAGATGTCTTATGCTTTGGATGATCCATTAAAAATACCTTAAAAGGGCTTGTGCTTTGGCAAACAAGTTTCCATAATTTGAAAACTGAGGGTCCTTACAGATATGGTGGACAACAAGAAAACCCAGAGATTATCAAAATCAGTTTTCATCTAAAAGTGTTGACAATAAAGTTATGCATAAGAACATTGTTTTCTGGTTTATATCAGTCTGTGAATCCTCTTCACATGTTTGTATACAGCCTTACAAATAAATGTTAACAGTATGTTTTATAAGTGATGTTGTATGTGAAAGCACTTTACTAGAAGCAGACACAGTTGTAATGGTCTAAAAGGTTGGGAAAGGAGGCTTAGACAGAGCTCATCTGTTAGGTCTTGAATACAGAGCTGTTTACTCCCCACACACAAAGTATTTTAAGAGGGAATGGCGCATTGCTGGTGTCTGAAGCATGGGAAAAGCTGGGTGGTGCAGGCCCTAGTAGGCCTTTTTTAGAGTCACTATAGAGCAGGGGTTGCCTGGGGTAGGCAGGATTTCGGTGGACACAGCCACAAACTGGTCACTTGCAGCACCCTAGGAAGAGACTGAAAAAAAGCAGCTGAAAGGTCACACAATCCATCCAGCTAAACAGTCCTGGTGGGTGGCAGTCTGAAATAATTCCTGAGCTATTAATTAGAAAGATGCTCTTCCAGGTTCCGGACGAAGTCATAAGACATGCCGAGGCAAGGAGCCAAAAGATCAAAAGGACACTAAATATTTTTTTTTTTAAACCATTCTGGGGAGAGGAGAGAGCTGTCTGGGTCTGGTTCACACAGGACATGCTGATGGGGCTGGGCTTTGGTCTAGGATGTGAGGAAGCAGTCTGCCTGGCTCTGCTCTCCTTGGTTTTCACCTAAATATGACTGGAATTTTTTTTTAAATCTTTTTTATCTTTTGACTTAGCTTCTCCTGTAAAAGTTTTTTGCTGGTAGTATTTTTGCTCTCAGTATTAGGGTAGACCAGTATCTTGATTTGAAAAGGCTGTGTGATTACCTGTGTTAGCCATTTGTTACAAGCCCTTGAGAAGGAATTTTGCAAATGTTGACTCCAAGCAAATTCCTAGTTAGACATACATAAGCCCACCACATTTTTACTTGAGACTCACCTTTAATAGCATATGAAATATTGAGTTAATCCAAGAAAAACAAAGCAGTGATGCCCAACTCCAAAGAACAGGGAAAGATTACATTGTTTATTTGAGAACAAGAGCCAGGTCAAATCCATGTTTCATAAAACAAGTAGTTAATGAATAGCACAACCCAGAGAGCCTTGCTTACTACAGACTTCTCTCTAAAGGACGTCTCCTCTTGCTCTTTTCATTTCCATGAGTCTACTCTTTCTATACTCTAATGTATGGTAAAGGTATGTGCTGCAACCTTTCCCACATGGACTCCACATGCCAGTTTTCACTCATCTCACACCCACCATTCTGTCATACCTGACTGAAAATGAACAAGGAAGTTGAAATTCATTGGGAGGAAACTGATATGAAAAAAACGACTGTTTGACAATCTTGAATCCTTATTACCAAGGGAACTTTGCTAAACAGGGTAAGTGTAGGAAACTGAAAGCAGTGTGGAATTGATTTTTGCTGCAGCAGCCTAGAAGAAGGACACCAAAGCATCTAAACTTGCCGTATGTACCATGGATTTGTTTCTTTACTTCCCCACTTCAAAAAGAAAGATAGGTCTTGAATGTGGAAGGAGAAGTTGTTCACTTTTTGCAGGGAAAAAGAAAGCAAACATTCTGCAACCCACACAGGAAACATGACTGTAGGTCCTGATTGTACAAAATCTTTCTTCTTCTGCCATTCATCTTGTGGTTGCACAAGGGAAACCTCCTTTTAGTGGAATGTTTTGGTAGGGTCCAAACTGAGTCCAGTGGGGACTCTGTTGCAATTTTAAACTTGGAGCAGCTGCCATCCCTCCTTAATGACATCAGTGATATTTTGATATTACAGAGCAAGTTCTCACAACTTCAGTGGAACTCACATAGTCATATAATGTGAGTCTAATATTTTCCTTAACTGTCATAATTTTTTTTTTAAATGTCATCACATTTTTTTTCAAATAGCGTTGCAGAAAGGAGAGGTCAGAACAATAGATTGCGGTACGCCTCACCTGAAATTTTGGTGCCTATTTCTGACTGTATTCTGATTTGCACAAATATTAAAGAGAATAACCCTTTATATTAAAATAGTGTTGAAAGGCTCATTAAAACCCTTTTTCCCCCATGCACTTTAAGAGGGAAACACAAAAAAAAGACAAACCTGCCAATTGTTTAATGACATTTCTGCTAGTGAAAATGCACTTTTTTAAGGTCTGGAAGAAACTAGTCTGTGTACACTTTTCAAAACCACCTGAAGGCCTTAAAGGAGCATGGCTTATTGAAAATATGATTCAGATAAATGAAATTTCTCTAAGCAAGAAGTCTAAGTTTGGCTCCAGCAATTTTATTCTACCTATGATACTTAACTGATAATATTTCCTTTATAAATTAATCATATTCTCCTATTGTTTCAGTTCTTATAAAAATTAAATTTGTCAAAATCAAAGGCAGATGTACACCCTTTATTGAGCTGAGGGAGAGCTTGTTATTAATTTTCCATTCTCCATACAAATGCTGCCTTGTAAGATGGCTGAGTGTGAGAAATTTATAGCAATACTCTGCAAAATGATAAAATTTGGCACAATAGAGGGACTTTGTAGTTCTTGAGATAGCAAAGAGGAGCAGCCCTTCCTTTTCCACTACTCAAACTCCTGATAGCTGTGCATTCATAACATATTAACAAAAACAGTTCCCTCACACAGCAATAATAAATTGCAGAGTGTTTACCGAAGCTTAAAAGACAGCACTCAAAAAGTGAGAAGGAAAAAAAAACATATATGGAGTAATTAATTTTGTTTCACAGGTGTGGACTTGAGGTCATGTTGCCTGTAGTTTCTAGGCATATGTACAGTAGCTTTTTATAAAGATTAAACTTAATCCTCATTGACAGCTATAAGGCTGAAAAATACATTGGAGCAGTATATAAATCTGTACAAATGCTGGAGATATAGCAATGGAAAAAAAAAAAAAATCTTCCCACAGCAGCAGTGAGGAGGAAATGTGTATTTTAAACTAAAAGTTTAAACTTGAGGGTAAGCTCTTCATGGTGCTGTCACATGAGGCATTGACAGAAATAAGTGTCTAGCTGGAATCACTTGGTGAGAGACACCATATGACCTTCATGGAAACTGCAAGTCTAGATCACAGAGTGGATGAAACTTTGTCAAATACAGGCTGGGTAGTGGTAACACACAGTGCAAATCCCACACAAAGCCCACCCTTGACCTGAGGTGAGATTATCATTTAGAGTTTCAGTGCAAGCTGGAAAGCGCAGATGACTCCTAAATATTTCTATTCCTATGTGCTGGGGCAGACTGTGAGCTTCCAGTCTTTAATTTGTCTTGAGTTGCAATGTGTCCAAAGCACAGCTGTGCAGACTATCAGTGTCATGCAGGGATTCTCTAGTGATTGTTTCTTTGCCAGCTAGGACCTTCATAAAGGTCTTAGGCTGGATAATGGGTTACAAGGTCAGACCTCTGTCACTGACATTGATAATATAAGGCTTGCCCTGCCATGGATTCCTTGCCTGCTTGGGGTTTAAAAAGGGAAAAAATACCCCTCGGGGTAACTCCCCATGGGGGGTTATTTCTACAGCTAAAACCTGCTGTTTCATTGTTCTGTGGGCTGTCTTCCTTTTCCTGGCACTGACATGGCAATATTCTTGGTGCTTGCGAAGATTAAGCCACATTACTGTGTGATTTTTAGCAGATCCACCACGCAGGTGTATCTGAGAGCAGATTTTGGTATTCTGTATGCTGGCTTTGTTGACCAAGCAGCCCCAGCTCCTTAGCATCTGTGTTCTCCGTGCAGGCTAGGCTGCCTTTTCCCACTGAAGGGGAAGACTAGCCATTGCATGATAAAGGCCAAGTGACAGGAATACCTCTTCCACTTATATATAGCTTTTTGCACTGTAATCTCCCAGATATATGAAGGAGAACTTTTATCTCCCTGAACCTTTATGGAAATGAAAAAAAAATATATTTCCTTGGCACCGCTTCTGGCTTTTCCTCTGAACTTTAGTTTCTCATATGCTCTTATACCCAACATCTGTTTGCTGGATCTGATTGTGAGCACACACACTGGATGCCTCATTATGGATAGACTGTAATCTCTCTGTACATAAATTAATCATCTTACCAGTCTGGTTTTGCTGTCAACTTTTTATGTTGGTGGCTTTTGAGATTTTATTGCATACTTTGTTGATGAAAGAGACACAGATTTGCATTAGAAATTATAAACTCCAGAGCCAAGGGGAGGGACAAAGTATGTTTAATGAGGCTTTTTCAAAGTCTTTCAGGAGAGAGGACAAGACAAGCAGGTGACTGAAACCTCTTCTGTCCCAGAGTCTGGTGGCAGTGAGCAGAGAGTATTTTGAAGAGAAGATATGGAGAGTGAAGTGTTTCCTTACATCCCTCTTGCTTCTGGCAAATTTTAGGAATGAGCTGAAGAATGTTCCCGAACCATGGTATTAAATAGCTAATGATTTTTGGTTAAGGAAATGTGATCTTCCCTTTGGTCAGTAATATGTGCTGAATAGTGTCTTCAGATCCCTGCCAGCCATGTCTTCCATGAACTTTTGAAGATCTGTGGAAATTTGTTTGGCTTATTTTTCAGTTCTCGTTTTTCAGATCCACAGAGCTGCTCCATCTGAGGCCATCTAAGGATGTGACCTGAGGGTTCATAGCTGCATTAGTGTGCTCCCTGCCATGGCTGTGGTAGCATTTTGCCACTCTCCTTGCTACGAATAGTTGAGTAACATAAAGAGTCTGTCTGTCTGACTGGCAAAATAAAAAGAAGCAGGAAGGGAAGGCTGTTTTTTCTTTCTGCATGGCCTTTGGGACTGAAAAGGCTTTTCATTAGTTGTTAGGTGTGTGTATATATGTCTGTATATTTGAGGAACAATTTTCCAAAATTTTACGGTCTCATAAACACGCTGAGTTTCATCTTTTAAAAGCATGGCCCTGGTACATGATAGGAAAAAAAGAGCTTTTGTTCTGAAAGAGTTTTCTCAGTCATAAACCCTGCATTTAGCTACTGAACTTGCCCACATTTTGTTACTGTTTTCCCTCCAAGTATACAATAGAGTGTCAGATTAGACATTCTACAGTGTATTACAAGTCTTCCTTTTAGTTTCACATAAACAAAACTGATAAATATTGTCAATCAGAGTTACTATTTTTTAACTGCATATGGTGAAGCTGTGGTCATGAGCAGTGTAAGCCCAGGCAGCTTTTGTAGCTCCCTTTGCTGACACTAAAGTGCTCATAATTTTCTTATTAATTTCTTTGAACTATAGAAGGAACGTGCTGCAGTGCTTTATTCCTGATGACAGAATATACAAGTCCATATGCCTGAGTTTTGGCTCAGAATTGTCCAGATAGATGTTTATAGTTTTTTTCATGGGCTATTGATGATTCAAGGGTTAGATAAATTTACTGTAGTGGGAGGTATTGGCAGAAGTAAGACATGATCCTTTTAGTTATTAAAAAACTACCACTGAATCACTTTGCTCCCAGTTGCACACACACAGAAGTTCTTTCTCGTCCTCTGGGACGAGATTTGGTAAATCCTGTCTGGTCATGATTTGCTTTCAGAGGATAATTTAAACTGTAGATAATTGTTGTATTTTGTTAGGAAATGGATTGCAAACCAAATTAAACAGTATATTTTCATCCTGCTTCTCGGCGTGTGATGGAGATATACAATGTTGACTTTGGTTTCATTTCTGTTAAGGTGGCCAATAGATCACTTGTAAGTAGCTGGTATGTAGTGTATGTCCATGTGCATCCTTGCAAAGTTGGTAAACCCATATGTAATAGTTGTCTTTTATCGATAATTAGGCTGCTGATTAATTTCCAGATGTAGTTCCCTGCCTGGGAGGTTTTATGCAGTGCAACACAAAAACCTTAATTGTAGTATTTTTTGTTGTTTGTTTTCAATCTAGTTGCCCACTGATTTGGGAAGTTCCTTCTGTAAATTGTGCTTAACTGTGTTACTATAGCATCAAGTTTTCATGGCAGAGACAGAATTACTGCTTAATGCAGTATTTATTAGTGGCCCGCAAATTCAGATCCAACTTGAATATAAAATGAAAGATAATCATGCCTTTTGCTATCTGGGAATTACCTTGTAGGTCACTTGCTGGATTTTTTGATTCAGTGAATGCTTGACTTGTAGCTTCTTTTATGTCCTACTGTGAAAACCTTTGTAGGTCCACATGATTACGATTTTTCATAAAAGAGAAATATTCAGGTGGCCATTTACATAAGTTTTTAGTTTGTGTTGGTTTGACAAAAGTAAAAGACACTAACTAGAGCTCCCAAATACAGAGCTAGAAGCAAAATTTTAAGAACTATTTAAAATGCATACACCTAAATGCTACTTTATATAGTTATAGGTGTCTGTGGAAGAATATGAGGTTGGTGTTTGTGCGGGTACTTGCATATTTTATCTATGTAGATGTGTATGTGTGTGTATACATGGACGTACACATCTGATATATGACATGAAGCCACATACAAAATATGAGAAAACAACAATGCTTTGATTGAAATGAAGCTATGTTTTCACAGGAAAGGCAATAGCATTAGTGGTGTCCTGGGAACATACTTGTCACTTTCTTCAATGCATCTTTGTGAATCTTCACATGATTGAATAGATCTGGAGGCCCAGCTATCTCAGGACATATCAGAAAATTGCAGTGTTGAAATAATGATTCTTTGGGGTGATGGCCACTGTAAGCCAAAGCAGCAATCCCAAAGAATCCGCAAGAATTACTTGGTGTTTCTCAGCTTGGGGTGTTTTGTTCCCTTAGGCTTAATGATTATATTTGGGGAAAGTTTGAGTTGAAAGGCATTATTTTATTGGATTGACTTCAAGAAGTATTATACAATTATGTACCCAGCTCTCTCTGTATGATTTTGGAGTGTGGTTTTTCCAACTGTGTAATGTGGTGCTAGCTTGTCGCTGTAGGACACTGAACAAATGACATGGCAGCAGCTCTTTTCAAGACAAAAAGAACTGTTTATTTAAATCTGACTCCAATTTTATATCTTCCTGAAATGCCAGTGTCATTGGAGGGTGACAGTGCCACCTCCTCAATGCCACTGGGCAACCCAACAGTCCATCAAGTTGCTCGTCCCTCATAAAAGAATGAAAACAAAAAGGTATTTACATAAAGTGTGTGAGAAAGTTCTGTACAAGAATGTAAACAGCAGAAGGCTTTAGAAAAACTTGAAAAAATCAGGGCGACATTTCACCCTTTATCCATATTAAAAAAAGAAAAAGAAAAGAAAAATTAACAATGTGAAAAAAAAAATTGAACAATGCTCAGTGTCCA
>WBNO01019902.1:0-10466 GCA_013400575.1 Peucedramus taeniatus
CTGGGAAGGGAAGGGATTTAGGGAAAGGATTCAGGGAAGGGATTCAGGAAGGAATTTAGGGATGGGATTTAGGGAAGGGATTCAGGGAAGGGATTTAGGGAAGGAAAGGGATTTAGGGAAAGGAAGGGATTTTAGGAAAGGGATTCAGGGAAGGGAAGAGATTTAGGGAAGGGATTTAGGGAATGGATTTTAGGGAAGGGATTTAGGGGAGGAAAGGGATTTAGGGAAGGGATTTAAGGAAGAGATTTAGGGAAAGGATTCTGGGAAGGGATTCAGGGAAGGAAATGTATTTAGGGAAACGAAGGGATTTTAGGGAAGGGATTCAGGGGAGGAAAAGGATTTAGGGTAGGGATTTGGGGAATGGATTCAGGGAAGGGATTCAGGGGAGGGATTTAGGGGAAGAAAGGGATTTAAGGAAAGGATTCGTGGAAGGGATTTAGGGAAGAGATTTAGGGAAGGAAAGGGATTTAGGGAAAGGAAGGGATTTTAGGGAAGGGATTCAGGGAAGGGATTTAGAGAAGGAGAAGAATTCAGGGACGGGATTTAGGGAAGGGATTTAGGGAAGGGAAGAGATTCAGGGATAGGACTCAGGGGAGGAAAAGGATTCAGGGAAGGGATTTAAGGAAGAGATTTAGGGAAAGGATTCTGGGAAGGAAAGGGATTTAGGGAAAGGAAGGGATTTTAGGGAAGGGATTTAGGGAAGGGATGTAAAGAAGAGATTTAGGGAAAGGATTCCTGGAAGGAAAGGGATTCAGGGCAGGGATTTAGGAAAGGGAAGAGATTTAGGGAAGGGATTCTTGGAAGGAAAGGGATTCAGGGAAGGGAAGGGATATAAGGAGGGGATTCCGGGAAGGGATTCTTGGAAGGGTTTGGGGAAGAAAAGGGATTTAAGGAAGGAATTCAGGGAAGGGATTTAAGGAAGGGAAGGAATTCAGGGAAGGGATTTAGGGAAGGAATTCTTGGATGGAATTTGGGGAAGGGATTTAGGAAAGGGATTCAGGGAAGGAAAGGGATTTTAGGGAAGGGATTTTAGGGAAGGAAAGGGATTTTAGGGAAGGGATTTAGGGAGAGATTTAGGGAAGGAAATGGGATTTAGGGTAGGGATTTAGGGAAGGAAAGGGATTCAGGGAAGGGATTTAGAGAAGGGATTTGGGAAAGGGATTTAGGGTTGGAAAGGGATTCAGGGAAGGGATTTAGGGATTTAGGAAAGGGATTCAGGGAAGAGATTTAAGGAAGGGATTCAGGGAAGAGATTTAAGGAAGGGATTCGGGGAAGGGATTTAAGGAAGGGATTCTTGGATGGGATTTGGGGAAGGAAAGCGATTTAGGGAAGAGATTTAAGGAAGGGAGTTAGGGGGAGATTTAGGGAAGGAAATGGGTTTTAGGGTAGGGATTTAGGGAAAGGGCTTCAGGGAAGGAAAGGGATTTGGGGAAGAGATTTAGGGAAGGGATTTGGGGAAGGGAAGGGATTTAGGGAAGGGATTTAGAGAAGGGATTTGGGAAAGGGATTCAGCGAAGGGATTTAGGGAAGGGATTTGGGGAAGGAAAGGGATTTAGGGAAGGGATTTGGGGAAGGGATTCAGGGAAGGAAAGGGATTCAGGGAAGGGAAGGACCCCAGGTCTGGAGCAATTCCAGGCCTATCCCAGCTCCCGGATTCCCTGTCTCCCCTCAGGCTGGAGAAGCTGGATGCGGAAGCCAAGCACGGCACGGAAAAGTTGGAGGAGATCAACTCCAAGTGGGCCTCGGCGGGGGACGTGAAGGTCCCGCAGGAACTGTGGGAGCTGCTGGAGCAGCAGCAGCAGGAGTGCGAGGAGCTCCTGGCGGGGAAGAACCGGCTCATCCGAGAGCTCCGGGAGGTATTTGGGAATTCTGGGAGCTGCTCCAAGGGCTGGGAGAGCTGGGAATGGGCAGCTGGGTCAGGGGAAGGATCCAGGGGATCCTCGGAGCCGCTTCCCGATCCCAAAGGGGCTCCAGGAGAGCTGGGATTGGGGGAAATGGGAGAGAGGGATTGGAATTTTCAGTGGGAAAGGGGAGGTTGGGATGGTGGGATCTTGGGAAGGAATTCCTGGCTGGGCTGGAATTCCCAGAGAATCCCTGGCAGTGTCCAAGGGTGGGTTTGGATCACCCTGGGATGGTGGGAAGTGTCCCTGGGATGGGATTGAAGGTCCACGGATCCCATCTCAAACCATTCCGGGATTCTGGGATCGAGGACGCTCAGGATCCATCGCGAGGGATTTTGATGGAATTTGGGGATGGAGAAGGGACGGGGGACCCTTCCTGGAGTCTCGAATTCCCAGTGAATTCCCAAAATTCCCTCTCAAGGAGGAGTCGGGATGGGGCTGGATCCAATGCCAGGCTGGGAGAGGTGGGAATGTGCAGCTGGATCAGGGGAGGGATCCAGGGAATCCTCGGAGCCGCTTCCCGATCCCAAAGGGGCTCCAGGAGAGCTGGGATTGGGGGAAGGGCTGGAGGGGCAGGAGCCAGGGAATGGCTTCCAGTGGGAAAGGGGAGCTTGGGCTGGTGGGATCTTGGGAAGGAATTCCCGGCTGGGCTGGAATTCCCAGAGGATCCCTGGCAGTGTCCAAGGGTGGGTTTGGATCACCCTGGACTGGAATTGGATGATCCTTACGGTCCCCTCCCACCCAATCCACGATAATCCCATGTCCCTTTCCGCGAGGATTCCCGCTGGATTCCCGCTGATTCCGGCCTCCCTTTCCCTGTTTTTTTTTTTTTCCAGGAGCTGAAGGTCAAGGATGAGCAGTACGAGCAGGCCCTGAAGGAGCAGGAAGTTGAGATCCAGGTGCTCCTGGAAAGGATGGAAGAACAAACCAGGAATATGCTCAAAAACTACCGGCACCACCTCCGCCAGATCGAGGTACCCCATTCCCGGGAAAACCAGGAAAAGCGGGAAAACCTCTTCCGCTTCTCCATCTCGGAACAAAACCTCGGAGCGGCGGTGGTGGGATGGAATCTTGGTGGAATTCGGAGCTCTGAGGGGGTCGGGAATGAGTTTGGGAGCGGCCCCGGAAGCGTGGCCGCCCGGCCGTTGCCGTTCCCTGAGATCCCGGCGTGGAATTCCCGTCTCTCCCGCAGAAAACGTTTGAGGAGGAGCGCCGGGAGATGCTGGTCAGCAACAGGAGAAGGTGGAACGAGGCCATCCGGGCCCACAACGAGCAGGAGGTGAATCCCGTGGGAGATTCGGGATCATGGGAATGGCTGAGGGTGGAGAAGTCCTCTGGGATCGCCGAGTCCGAGCGATCCACGGCCCTAAAGGCCAAATCCACGTGGATTTCAATCCCACCAGGAACGGGGATTCCACCCTACCCCGGGCAGCTCTTCCAGGGTTGGAAAAACCTTTCCAGGTGGGGATTGTTCCCAAAATCCCGATCCCACCCGGCTCCAACTTTTCCGGGAATTCCAGAGTGGGGAAGTTCCCTCTGGAGCCTCCTTTTCTCCAGGCTGAGCTCCTTTCCCAGCTCCCTCAGCCGCTCCCGGTGCTCCAGCCCCGTTCCCAATCCGTTCCCTTCCCGGGACACGCTCCAGGTCCCGCCCGGAATGCCGGGGTCACCCTGAGGGGGCTGGGATCTGTGGGATTGGGGTGGGGTTGGGACGGAGGAGGTTGGATGGGGTGGGATGAGATTGGAGAAGGTTGGAGGAGGTTGGAGAAGGTGGGAGAAGGTTGGATGAGGTTGCATGAGGTTGGAGAAGGTTGGAGGAGGTTGGATGAGGTGGGAGAAGGTTGGGGAAGGTTGGATGGGGTGGGATGAGGTGGGAGAAGGTTGGAGGAGGTTGGAGAAGGTTGGATGGTGTGGGAGAAGGTTGGATGAGGTGGGAGAAGGTTGGGTGAGCTTGAAGAAGGTTGGATGAAGTTGGAGGAAATTGGATGATGTTGGATGAGGTGGAAGGAGGTTGGATGGGGTTGGATGAAGTTGGAGGAGGTTGGATGAGGTGGGATGAGGTTGGATAATGTTGGATGAGGTTGGAGGAGGTTGGATGAGGTTGGAGGACATTGGATGACGTCGGATGAGGTTGGATGAGCTTGGATGAAGTGGGATGATGTGGAATGAGGTTGGATGAGTTTGGAGGAGGTGGGATGAGGTTGGGGGACATTGGATGAGGTTGGATGGGGTGAGATAAGTTTCAATGGGGTTTGATGAGGTTGCATGAGGTGGGAGGAGGTTGGATGAAGTTGGAAGATATGGGATAAGGTTGGAGGACATTGGATGACGTCGGATGAGGTTGGATGAGCTTGGATGAAGTGGGATGATGTGGAATGAGGTTGGATGAGTTCGGAGGAGGTGGGATGAGGTGGGAGGAGGTGGGAGGAGGTGGGAGGAGGTGGGAGGAGGTGGGAGGAGGTGGGAGGAGGTGGGAGGAGGTGGGAGGAGGTGGGAGGAGGTGGGAGGAGGTGGGAGGAGGTGGGAGGAGGTGGGAGGAGGTGGGAGGAGGTGGGAGGAGGTGGGAGGAGGTGGGAGGAGGTGGGAGGAGGTGGGAGGAGGTGGGAGGAGGTGGGAGGAGGTGGGAGGAGGTGGGAGGAGGTGGGAGGAGGTGGGAGGAGGTGGGAGGAGGTGGGAGGAGGTGGGAGGAGGTGGGAGGAGGTGGGAGGAGGTGGGAGGAGGTGGGAGGAGGTGGGAGGAGGTGGGAGGAGGTGGGAGGAGGTGGGAGGAGGTGGGAGGAGGTGGGAGGAGGTGGGAGGAGGTGGGAGGAGGTGGGAGGAGGTGGGAGGAGGTGGGAGGAGGTGGGAGGAGGTTGGATGAGGTGGAATAAGGTGGGAGGAGATTGGATGAGGTTGGAGGAGGTGAGATGGGAAAGGATGAGGTGGGATGAGATTGGAGGACATTGGTTGAGGTGGGGTGAGGTGGGATGAAGTTCTCCTTGCTCCCACAGCTGGAATTCCTGCGGAAGCAGATGGACAAGGCGCTGGATTTCGAGCAGCAGCTGAACGAGCTGCAGGATGAGAGCGTGGAAAAATACGACAGCATGAAATTCCAGCTGGAACAGGATGTGCAGGTACCGGGAAAGGCCCCAGATCACGGAATCACCTCTGGGAATCCTGGGATGGTTTGGGTGGGAAGGGACCTCAAATCCCAAACCATTCCAACCCCAACACTTCCACAATCCCAGGGTGATCCAAATCCACCCTTGGACATTTCCAGGGATCCAGGGATTCTCTGGGAATTCCAGCCCAGCCGGGAATTCCTTCCCAAGATCCCCCCATCCCAGTGGAAACCATTCCCTGGCTCCTGCCCCTCCAGCCCTTCCCCCAATCCCAGCTCTCCTGGAGCCCCTTTGGGATCGGGAAGCGCCTCCGAGGATCCCCTGGATCCTTTCCTGATCCAGCTGCACATTCCCAGCTCTCCTGGATTAGATCCATTCCCATCCTGACTCCTCCTTGAGAAGGAATTTTGGGAATTCCCTGGGAATTCAGGACTCCAGGAAGGGTCTCCTTTGCCTTTTCCATCCCCAAAATCCCTCGGGATGGATCCTGAGCGTCCTCGATCCCAGAATCCCGGAATGGTTTGGGATGGGATCCGTGGACCTTCAATCCCATCCCAGGGACACTTCCCACCATCCCAGGGTGATCCAAACCCACCCTTGGACACTGCCAGGGATTCTCTGGGAATTCCAGCCCAGCCGGGAATTCCTTCCCAAGATCCCACCAGCCCAAGCTCCCCTTTCCCACTGGAAGCCATTCCCTGGCTCCTGCCCCTCCAGCCCTTCCCCCAATCCCAGCTCTCCTGGAGCCCCTTTGGGATCGGGAAGCAGCTCCGAGGATCCCCTGGATCCTCCCCCGATCCAGCTGCACATTCCCAGCTCTCCCAGCCCTTGGAGCAGCTCCCTGCCATTCCCTGGCCTCTCTCCAGCAGCTCCACACCCTCCGCTCCCCATCACTTGGACCTGTGGGATGTTCCCGGATGTCTCGGAGCTGTTTTGGGATGGAAACAGCTCCGTGCTGGAGCTCAGCATTCCCAGGGAATTCCGTTGGAAAAACCTTTGGAAAAACAACCTTGAGCTGTGGCCGGGGGAGGCTCCGGAGATAATTTTCCCTCTCTGTGTTCCATGGCCTTATCCCGGTCTGGGAGCAGCCTTGGGAACAGGGATAATAACGAAGAAATCCCTCAGGTTGTTCCAGGGAAATTTTTCTAGAGGATATTAGGAAGAATTTCTTCCCCAAATTGGTTTCAAATATCCCAATATTCATCCCAACAAACGCAGAATTCCCCAAGGAGGAGGAGCGGGAATTCTCTGTGCCCAAAAAATACCTGGAAGCAAAAAATTTGGAAGCTGGGACTGGGATTTAGAGTGGGAATTCCAAGCTGGGAGAGCCTGGGGTTGGGAAGGACTTCCCAATGATGGTGGTTTAGGATTTGCCTTTGGATTTCAGCCCGAGGTGGGATTTTTTGGGAATTAACCCTTGGATCGTGGCTTTCCTCCATCCTCCGGAAAGGGAAAAACTCTTGGCCCTGCTGGGATTTAATTCCAGCTTTTTTTTTTTTCTTTTTTTTTTCCTGCAGAATCCAAACCCTTCTGGGAGTTTCCCTGGGTTTTCCCTAAACTCTGGGCTTGTATTTGTGGCGTATTTTTTTTCCCCCATGGAATTCTATGGAATTTCCATGGAATTCTTTGTGATTTTATTTTCTTTTTTCCCCCCTCCTCCCACCCCGCCACGGAATTCCAGTACCTGGAGAGGAAACTCCGGCAGATGAAGGGGGTTTACCACCTGAACCAGGTGAAGCTGGAATACAACCTGGACGTGCTCCGGCAGCTGGACGTGGAAAATTCCACCCTCCGATCCCTGCAGAAGAGGAAAATCAGCCGGTAAAACCCATCCCGGGAAAACCTCTCCCCTTCCAAAGCTTCTCCCGCGTCCGGAGCATTCCCGGATCCGGATTTTTTTTGTCCTTTCCCAGGTTCCGGACGTCCCTGGAGTTGCTGAGGGCCAAGATGGCCAAGCAGGAGATGAAGTTCCAAGAGGAAAAGCTGAGCCTGGAATCCGAGCTGGAGCGGGTCACGGGGAAGTTCCAGGAGACGCAGAACCGGATGAGGTGGGAAGGGCTTGGAATTCCACCCTCTGGAGCCTCCGGAACACCGGGAGCGGGATGCGATCCCCTCAGGATCCTTTCTCGGCAGGCAGCTGATGAGGAACAGCGCCGAGAAATTCCGGCAGGTTTGGATCGTCAACGAGGAAGAGGCCAAAGCCTTGATCCGGGAAGTGCTGGACGCCGATCGGATCATCCACGTCCAGCAGCTGGGAATGCCGTGGGAAGAGCCTCGCTTCTGGTTCATGGACAACGTGGGACCACTGGGAGGCCGCCAGGAGAAGAGGGATGCCATGGAGGTGGCCACGAAACTTCTGGAAGGTGGGGGTCCGTAAATTCCTTGGAATTTTCCTCCCCCTCAAGGAAAGGTTCCCGTGTCCCGCCGATCCTTGGGATTTCCAGGAGTCACCAGCCCTGAGCTGGCTCGTTCCGAGGGATATTCCCGGTTTTTCCCGGTTTTCCCAGTTCTGAGAAGCAGCTCTCACCCCAGGAGCTTTGTTTTCCAGGGATTCCCCCCCGGTGATCCGCAAAGTTTGGGATTTCGCTGCCACTTCCCTCTCTGATTTCCAGGGATCAAGTCTGGAAAAGCGGAGCAGGAAGGGAGGAGGAGGAAGAAAAAAGGAGCCCGGAGCGCACAAGGAGGGAAGGAAAACCAGGAAAGGGTGGAGGAAAGAGCCACATCCCGGCCAAATATTCCCAAGAAAACCCTACGGAAAATCCTGGAGGTCATGACCGAGGAGTCGGTGAGCGGTGCTGGAGCTCGGGATCCGGGAGCAGCCCCTGGATCCAGATTTTTTTTTTTTGGTGGATCCCTTTGGAATGAGGGCTGGGAACGCTCAGCGTGGGTCCGCCCTCTCTTCCCGGCGTTTTTCCCAAAGGGATTCCTGCTGGAAAACAAACTCCTGAAGCCGCTGCGGGAGGTGGTGGGACCCAGGAACAACGTCCGGGAGCTCCGATCCGTCTTTGAGGTGAGTTGGGGTTGGATCCGCAGGGATTGGGCTTGGAACGCTGGGCACCGGAGGGACGTGGAGCTGGGAATGGTCACCCGGATCAGGGAAGGATCCAGGGAATCCCTCAAGGGGCTCCAGGAGAGCTGGGATTGGGGGAAGGGCTGGAGGGGCAGGAGCCAGGGAATGGCTTCCAGTGGGAAAGGGGAGCTTGGGATGGTGGGATCTTGGGAAGGAATTCCCGGCTGGGCGGGAATTCCCAGAGAATCCCTGGACCCCTGGGAATATCCAAAGTTTGGGATCATGGGAGATGTCCCCACCCATGGACATGGGATGAGCTTTGACATCCCTTCCCACCCAGAACATTCCATGATTCCCAGATTCCCCGCTCCAGCCCACCCCGATGATTTAAACACCTCCAGGACCCCCCCCCAGCCTATTCCCAGACTTTCCCATCCATGGACATCTCACATCAACCCCTTCCCACCGTTCCTTCCTTATCCGGCATTTGCCGGAATTCCGGCATTTCCTCTGCTCCTGGAAAATTCCCTTCTCTCCCCCTGCCCATCCCACGGGACCCTGATGGAATTCCTGCTTTTCCAGGCCCTCCGGATCGAAGACGAGGATGAGCTGCGCGACCTCCTGGATTTTTTCCTGGACTACGAATCCCAGCACGCGCCCAAGATGCCGGTGGGATCACCAGGGGCCATCCCGGCGGATCCGAGGATCCCAGGGAAGGCATCCCAAGGGATTCCGGGAAGGAGGAAAATTCCATATCCAGCTTTTCTCCCTCCAGGTCAGCCAGCTAGAAGATCCGACAGATCCGGCTGGGGATCGAGGGAGCAGTAGATCCCATTCCCAGAGGGATCAGTGCCAACCCCCCAGGATCTCCTCTCTCATCCCGTCCATCCAAGCCGATCACGTCCTGACGATCCTGAGGGAATTCCTGCAGGAGTTTGTCAAGCTGAGGTGGGAATGGGGACAGAGCGGGGCTGGTGGCACCGGGACGGAGCCAAAGCGGGATCCAGGAAATGTCCTGGGAGTTTCTGGGTTGTCCTGCCTGGAGAAAGAGCTTCCCAACCTTCCCTGAGGGATTGGGAGATTCCCAAGGCTGGGAATAACCGGGCAGGAGATGATCCGGGACCTGGGAAGGGAGGGAAAGATGGAGTTTGTTCTCCATCCCAAAGATTTGTTCTCCATCCCAAGGATTTGTCCTCCATCCCAAAGATTTTTTCTCTATCCCAAAGATTTGTTCTTCATCCCAAAGATTTGTTCTCTATCCTGAGGGTTTATTCTCCATCCCAGGAATTTTTTGTCTATTGCAAGAGTTTCTTCTCCATCCCAAAGGCTTGTCCTCCATCCCAAAGAATTGTTCTCCATCCCAATGGTTTCTTCTCCATCCCAAAGATTTGTTCTCCATCCCAAGGATTTGCTCTCCATCCCAAAGATTCGTTCTCTATCCCAAAGATTTGTTCTCCATCCCAAGGATTTGATCTCCATCCCTAAGATTTGTTCTCCATCCCAAGGTTTTTTTCTCTATCCCTAAGATTTGTCCTTCATTCCAAAGATTTGTTCTCCATCCCAGGAAGTTTTTGTCCATTCCAAGAGTTTCTTCTCCATCCCAAGGATTTGTTCTCCATCCCAAAGATTTGTTCTCCATCCCAAAGATTTGTTTCCTATCCCAAAGATTCATTCTCTATCCCAAAGATTCGTTCTCTATCCCAAAGATTCGTTCTCCATCCCAAAGATTTGTTCTCCTTCCCAAGATTTTTTTCTCTATCCCAAAGATTCGTTCTCTATCCCAAAGATTTGTTCTCCATCCCAAGGATTTCTTCTCCATCCCAAAGATTCGTTCTCCATCCCAGGAATTTGTTCTTCATTCCAAGAGTTTCTTCTCCATCCCAAGGATTTGTTGTTCTCCATCCCCAGGGATGAAGGACCCCCCAAGGAAATTCAGGACGTCCGGGACAATTCCAAGGACGGGGAATACTGGGAAGCCCTGACCCACATCATTCCCCAGAGGACGCTCAAAATTTGGGATGCGCTTGGAGCCGCACTCTTGGAATATCAGTGAGTGCCTGCTGTGGTGGCAGAACTGGGACAATTCCATGGATTTTCCACGTTATCCCATGGATTTTCCACGTTATCCCGGTGTTCCTTTCCCAGTAAAGTCCTGACCCGGAGATCCGAGCTCTTTTCCGAGGCCACCACGCTGCAGCGGCAGAACTCGGAGCTGGGAATGCTGCTGGAGGAATATTTGGGATCCACACAAGGCCGGTGAGCTCGGCCTTCCCATTCCCGGCGATATTCCGGGCGCGGATCCCGCCGGGATCGAGCTAAACCCGGGTGTGGCTTTCCCTGGATCTCAGCCAGGAATTCCTGGCAGGGGTTAATAAATCATTCCCAAAGCTGGATCTGTGTGCGGAGCTGCTCGGGAATGGGAGAGCATCCAAAATCCAGGGAATTCTTGGAATTGTGG
>WBNO01019905.1:0-41447 GCA_013400575.1 Peucedramus taeniatus
GGCGGCGCGCGCCGGCCCCGGCCCCGGTCCGGGATGGCGCAGGCCTTGGTGAGAGAGCGCGGGGGCGGCCGGTCCCTCTGTCCCTCTGTCCCTGTGTATGTTTACGTGTGTGTTTCTGTCTGTCTGGTTTGTTGTGGGCGGCGGCCGGGCCTGTCCGTAGCGCAGAGGCGCGGCCCTCGGCGCGCTCCTGAGGGGAGGGACGGGGCCGGTGTTCCACTTCCCCCTGAGGAGAGCGAGGCTGGAGCTGGGGTTCCGCGCTCGCTCCGGGTCCGGGCGGTTGGCGCAGCCATTTGTGCTCGGAGGGCTGGTCTGTCGGGAGCCCCGTTCCCCTCAGCGCACCAGTGTCTGTGCCAGATCCCGTTCTCCTCAGGCTGCCTCTGGCGAGCCGACTTCCACGGGAGAGTGAGCGCATCCAGAGCAAGACAGTTCTGCAGGCACGCTAGAATCGTGCTTACGTTTTAAAATTCTTCATGTGTAGCGCGACACGAACGCAATAGTAAATGAACTGTTAAAGGTCCTTTGAGGGCCGTGACAGGAATTTTTAATTTCCTTAGTGCGCAAGGTCACTTGCCAGTGCGTTATGCTGCACTCTGCTGTGAAGGGAAGGGGCTTTAAGTTTATGCTCGAGTGCCGGATTGACTGCGGAGTGTCCTTCTGTGCAGTTTCTGTAGTGGTGGCTTTTGGTCAGTTGTTTTCCCGTGTCACCTGTATCTTCCTCCTGCCACTTTAAACCGATGTTGAAAATTTGCAGTGAAGTCAATCCATATGGAGTTTTATTATTTTTGATACCAGAAGTAATATCCAAAGGGGAATCACAATGAAGTGCAAAGTATTTTCAGTATGACAAACTTCAGAAAAACGTGCTGAATTCTCTTATGTTAGGATTAGATAATCTCCACATTGCATATACTCTAAGTTTACACAAATCAGAAAGAGGTTATAGTGCCACCCTGTTTTTCAGCTAAACATTTACATTTTTTGAGATATTTTCCTGTCACATTTGTGAAAAACTGCACTCTGCTTTGCTGTTGAATTTTTCTTGCCCTTTATTTCCATTTTATCCTCTGTAACCATTGCCGGTTCCCAGGGCAGTGGCTTTATTTGATTACACAGAGAATGTGCTGCTGCTTGAATTATTACTGCTCTAGTTGTGGTAAATGGCTGGAGTCCTGTCTGCTGTTTGAATGACTGGTTTCAAGTGTATGAAGAGGCACTGTGGCATTCTAAGAAAAACATTGCTGCAACAACTCCCATTCTCCCACTACTTCAAGATGTCTCGAGATTCCTCAAGATCTGCTTACTTGTTTTTTAAGTGCCAACATGCTTAGTAAAAATTGATTCTTATTTCTTCACAGAATCGTTTAAAAAAAGACTACAGAGCAAGATTCTGCCAGGGAGGAAGGTAATTTGCATTTAAACACCTATTCTTAGATTCTGGAAAACTTACCTTGATTTTTATCTGAGAGCTAAATGTCGAAACTACTTGATATACCTTATTAAGTTGATCATGATGTTTCCCAAATTTCTTGTATTTCTTAGTGGTAAGAGGAGCAAGCTCTGTGGGGGGGACGAGGCTCCAAGATTTTCCTTTGCTGAGGCAGCAGGTTGTGGTGTAGCTGTGCCTAAGGTACCCCTAACTGGGCTGCCTGAGTAGGGAAGCAGTAATTTGTACAAACACATTGCCTTTCAAGGAGCAGAGGAATGAAGCCCTGTTCAAGTTCCAGCATATTTGGACCTTGCTGGGAAATGTTAGAGATGAGTTTGAGCATTTGCGGTGCATGTTTACATGCATGTTAGGAGTCTGTGAAGTTTTTGTTTCTGAAATCCATTTCTGGACATGTGTTTTATGAGCTTACCAAATGTACACAATCAGCTGTTTTTAAAGGTGTATAATGATCATTATGGGAGTAATACTCCATGGCTTTTCTAGTGTTATTTTGGTTTTGATCAACACTGTCTGGCTGGTGAATCACTCACTTCTTCCCTTTTCGTTTGTGCTGGTTTAAAATAATAATTCAGCCACCTGAGCTGTTCACTTGCTTATGGATGGGATACCTCAGGCCCGGTTCTAGGTCTGCTGTGACTGCATCACTGTGCAGGCAACATAGCTCCAGGTCTGATTTATAAAAAAATTACTTATTCAAGTGAGACTCTAGTCAGCCTAAAGCTCATTTACCTCAGGGCTGTTGCAGTAGTTGCATGTTTTCTTTAATGTAGAAAGAATTCTTTATTCTTATTATAATCTGTGGCAGTGAGGCTTTTTTTCCTGGAATTCTTACTTAGACAAATTTCTTTGCAGATATCTATGCATGGAAATGGTAGGTAAAAATATCTTAAAGTTGGAACTAGGGGAAATAATAATCTAAAATATTTAGAAGTAAAACTTTACTACTTTATTATTTCAGGTAAGAGCATTTGGCCTTTTTGATTGAAAATATTTTTCTCTTTTCTTTCTAGAAATAAGATTGCTCTACAGCCAGGTCAAAATGTACTGCAACTCATAGAGGATTGTTTTGAAAGTAAGCTCTTATTTGGTGTTTTGCTTGATTTGCTGATAAAAGAAAAAAAAGTATTTTCTTCCTTTTGTTATATTTAGTGGTAAGTAGATAGAAGTAAAAAATAGGGATAAAATGGATAAAAATAGTATTTCTCAGGGTTTTTAAGAACAGCCCCTTCTCAGCTTTTTAAAACTGTGTCTTAGTTGTCTTACAGTCTCTTTCTCAAGCAGCTGATTGCTTTCTTGTTTGGATTTACGCGACCTTAATAAGCCTTAGAACTTGTTAAAATAAATAAAACCTGCACAATTCCAAGATTCCCATATTTACTGTTTTTTTCTTCATAGGTTGCAGCAGTGATCTTGCACTCAACTCTCCAAATTGCTCAACCTTTCTTTTGAAAAATGAGAAGAGGACTTCAGCCCAGAGACTAACGGTAAGTTCTGCCAGTGTCATAGTGTAGCACTGGATACAGGTTTATGTGGGTACAGGTTCAATGCTGTACCGTGTAGTTCTGTATGAGCACCTGTAAAAGTATGTTGGCTATAATTTAACCATCTATGACAGTTGTTGAAAATGTGGGGTTTTTTTCTTAGTTTGTTGTGCTCCAATAGTAAATATTCTATAAGTAGAATTACTTAATAGCTTTTTTCTTGGGTTTTTACTAATGAAAGCTTCTTCAGCTTTTTGTCCAGGATAGTTAAATTTCTCATGGTATCAGGCTGAAGCACACTGCCTTATTACTGGTGGTGGGTATCATTGTCTTGGAATTGGTCGTGGTCACTTTCCTAGATATATGGTCGCAGTTCTTAGCTATCAGATGGGCAGTAAAATTTCAAGGAGATTCATGTAGAAAAGCTGGGTAACTCCCAATAGTTACTGTACAAGAACTTCATATGTCTGTAACTTTGTTGATGAGTAGAAACAAGTTGAAGGCCTTGTTTATGTGCTGCCAGAGAGGATGATGCCAATAATCTAGACTGTATATTTATTTGATTTTACTTTTTTCTTTTAAGTAGGATATTCTATAAATGGCAGGGTTTAGAACAGGCAACCTTTTAATGGTGTTTGTTTAATTTAGTCTGATGTTAGAATATAATCTCAAATCAAGTCTTACTAAATCTTAGCCCATCTTAATAAAGGTTAATTAAATAGTTTAAATTAATTCATTCTAATGACAATAATAAGTAGTTTACCTCAAGATTAGCTGGATGTCTGGTTAAAGCTGCATATAGATTTTTACTGTACACACTGTTTTACCCATTGTTTGAAATTTACAGTTACTTTTAGAAAGTTTTTCACAGTAGAAAGTTGAAGTATTTAGGTAAAATAGAATTGTGATTCAAATTAGTATGAATTAAAGGAAGGATATTATATAGTGTTCTGTGGAAATGTATATTCCTATTAAAATACTGCTGCTTTATCAAATATTTTACTTTGTCTCATTATTTTTTACCAACTATGACAGCCCAAGGCAGAATCAGCCAGCTCTGTGAAAAGAGCCTGTAAGGCTGCAGAACCCTCACCTGCATCACCGCTAAAACCAGTCAGCAGCAGAGGTTGGTCACGCTCTTACTGAATTAAGGTTTCTAAAGTAACTATTTCTTGGGATTTTGTAAGGTTTTAACTAAAATAATTAAACCTGTTATATATATGGCAGGACAGTCATGTGAATCACACCTGAAGAAGCCTGCAACACATGATTATGTAGCTGCTTCTAAAAAGACAGAGTCTCCTGTGTCTAAAAGTGAAAAAGAAAATACTTTAAAAGATGTTGAAGCACCGAGCCAGCATCCAACCGTGCCTTTGGACCCTGAGAATAATCGTGGGTCTGTTGGATCACCTTCTCCTGTGCAGGAAGTGAGAAGTTCTCCTGTAGTTAAGTAAGTAGAGCTGAACATGGTTGTGGTGTCATATTCCATATGTGCCCCCCACCTCAGGGTAAATCGAGTTTGGATTGTGAACTCATAAAAAATAATTGAAAGCTTTTTAAAAAGTTTCTGTATCTGGGTTTAGAAAGGGTAGAATTATTTTTTATTTAATATTCCAGTGATAAGTGTAGTACCCAAGTGAAGAAAGCCTGTCAAAATAAATGTAGACTTTTTTCAGGAAAGTGCACCAAAGTATCAGCTTCTCTGATTGTCTAGACTTCTTCACTGAATCCTATTGACAATGTTGACTTTAAAAGTTAACAAGAATTTGTTAAAGCAGAAATGAGGAGTCATTGATCCTCTTGCTCTGAATATACTTTTATACTTTATTATATATTTATATTTTTATACTTTATCCTAAGTAAAATAGCATCATTTGTGATTATTATCTCCCTGTTGGAAGGTTTGAAGCTGAACTGCAGCACTGGCTAATGTCCTGGCCACAGTTCTGCTTTCCTAGAGGACTGAATCTCAGGAGTAGATCATAAAGATGGACTGACACTGATCCCATTGACTCCCATTGATGGATTGAGATTGGAAAGACTGCACCTGCAGTCTAGGAAACCTGACAATTTCTCAAGCACATTCTCCTAAAATTAGGAATTTGTCTTGCTCAGCAGCTGTTACTTTGATCAAGAGTCACTTGATGACTCCATGTTGCCTATGGACCCTTGCTACTATACTGGAAAGCACTACTGTGAACCTGTGTTGCAGCAAGTTTCCAAAGGAAAGCTCATTCTTAAGAAGTGAGATGCTGTCAGCAGGAGCATCTCTTCATCCTCACAGTACTTTATTGTGCACTCAGGATTTATAGCAACATATTTGAATGCTGTTTCTCATTCATAGATTGCATTTTGATAACTGGAGTACGCCAGCTGCAGCAAAGAGCCTTGGAGAAGTTGAAAATTTGGAAGGACCTCAGCCTGGGAGAGATGAGCAGGTTGTTCCTGTGCAAGGAACGGAACATGTTACTGCATCATCTGCCCGGACTGAGAAGACTTTCTCTTCAGCTGTCTTAGCAGCTGTAGCAACAAGAACACTTGGACAGAGGTTTGTTTGGAGGCTTAATATGGAACATATGATGGATGAACTTTATAATAATTCTCTCAAGGAATGTTCTGTACTGTGTCTAGGTGTGGGGAGTTACCACTAGATTTGGAAGACTGAAAGTCAATTTCCCCCTTGCCCTGAATAATATGGGTTGTTTTTTTCCCTCCATTCTTTAGATATTCAACCTCCATATCACCACCACCACCACCACCTCGTCCTGTGAAATATCAAGAAATAGAAATAGAAAATGAATGTGAATTTTTAATTGATGAATCAGGTGATGCATCTTCTATTTCTTGGATTTCGATACCCACTAAGAACAAGAAATCAAAAAATGATGGTTCTGCAGCTCCCATTTCTAAACCTCAGCCCTCTGAAAAGGAGAAAACACAGAACAAGAAAGTCAAGAACAGAAACGTAAAGGTTAAAGCACTTGCTAAACAGAAACTGGATCATCTGGATGTTGGAGCTTTTGACTTCAAAGAAATGTCAGAGTCAGATCCAACCCCTAATAGTGAGGAAAATTTCCCTACATCTCAAAGCCAAAAGAGTGCTCATACGGGTAAGTTATTTAACAGGTCTTCAGACTTTTCCTTACAGGTCACATTACTGGATTATTTTCTGGTGGTTTTTAAGAAAATTATAATAAAGTAGATGATAGACATCAGTGGATTCCTGTTTGATGTTTCAATTGCCCAGTTAGATTTGGGTGAGACAGAGTGGCAGTGAGACAGTGTCTTCACTTTTTTCACCATATCCTTTGCCTTTCCTGTTAGAACATTAAAAATTAAATTAGCAGTGTTGCCTTTTCATATGAAGAGTCATAGAATGTAGGTACCCAACAAGCTTTTGTTCCTCTTGCCATAGGAAGGCAGTTAAGTGCTTTGGACAGAAAGGGGGTTGAGTTTTAGGAATTATTTGTGAAGGATTTTGTAGCATGAAACGTTGAAAACTGGAAAGCAGACTGAATGTGACATTTCTGCTCCCTTTTTTAAATTAGGAAATAGTGGAAGTACACCAAAAAGTTTTTTGTTGACTATAGTTTAGTGAAAGCCTTCTTTTTTCCAGTGGTGATAAAACTGGTCTTGTGATACCTTTTTTTTTTTTTCCCCATTTTGATTCTTTGGGGTTTTTTGTGCATTCAGATGTCAACATATATCTTCAGGTTTAATGGGAAAGGGTATTAATGTCCAAATATTTTGTGTATTGACAGGAAAGACTAAAAAGGATGCACTTAGACAAGACTCTCCAAACCAGAAAAAGAACACATCCTGGAAACCAGAAGCTGAAGAGCTGATGTTGTCATGGACTGGATTGGAAACAAAATCATCTGATGAAGAGCAGTGTAGAACAAGGATGCCAAGTGATGATTTGCCTGTGCCCTCATCTGGGCATCAGGAAGAGCAGACTGTGTCACTGAAAACGACTCACAAGTCTTCCAAGAATCTGCAGTTGGCTTCTAAAGCTTCTCAGCATTTAGGTAAGAAGAAACAAACTGCTAAGCAGAAACTTCCAAAAGTCAAAGTAGCTAAGAGAGGGACAGTAAGTCCAGCAAAGAAGCTTAAAATATCTGTCCAGAAAAGTAGTAATAAAAAACCTCAGTTACAAAGAGAGGAGAGTTCTGACAGTGAACTTGATGAAGAAGAACTTGAAAGAGGTCCTATAGAACTGAATGAAGTGTGCACCACTCCCTTGCATCAGAAATTAGAGACTCCTGTGATTCAGAAGTTGAGTAAGTCCAAAAAGCCTAGAAATGTATTACACACACCAGAGTCACCTGGTGGTGCAAATAACAGAACTCCTCTAAAAGCGCTCCAGCATCCTGTGGAGAGTGTGAAGAATCCTGGAAAGAAATGCTTGTCTGCCAAGTCTTCAAGGAAGATACCCAAAAAGATTCCACGTAGAATCAATAAAGCTCTTCAATCAAGTCCTGAAGGCCCTGAGTCTGAAACAGATTCTGACAGCTCTTCTGTACAGGACATAGGAAGGAAAAAACAGAAGTTATCAGATGTGAAAATAAAAAATAACAAAAGAAAACATAACAGACAGCATGGACCACAGTAAGCTTTTTGTGTGATTCTTTACAAATGTGGTATATAACTTGGTAGATAATTAAACGCATCTTGTCAACTTTTAAGCAGTGATGGCCAGTTGAAGTATGTAGTAGTTTGAGGCTGGTTGAATAGTTAATAGAGAAACCAAGCAGTTTAATCAACATTCTTTTCTCAAAGCTGGGTGCCATATTTAGTTTCTCCTACATGAGGAAACTTGTTCTAGTTAAAGTGTTCTTGTGAGACTTGCATAGCATATCTAGTTTAACACAACCCCACCACCCATGGAATAACTTCACTGTCAAGTTTGTTCCTTTCTAAAAATAAATATAGAAAATACAGGATTTAATTCTTCAGCTATATTTATTTCTGTCAATCTGAAGACTAAGTTCAAGTGATCTAAAACCTGCTTTATAATCATTGGTCTTTGCATTGCTTTTAAATTTTTTTAAATATCATATTTATAGTTTTGTTCAGGACATAAAGTTATTGACCTACAGATTCCTTTCATTAAGTTTACTTAACACCAAATGTAATAAGAAGATTTTTTTTTTTTGGTTTTCAAGGGATGCCTTTGTAGCTGGGAAGACTGTGAGTTGTGAAAAGTAATTTTCTGAGTTGTCTGAAAAAAGTTACTTTAATCTTACTTCTGCCCCATGGAGACTCCCTGAGACTGGGCAGCCGGTACAGCTGCTGTGTTCTGTGCCCTATTGGTGAAACACCGAGTAAAACAGGATTGTAATTCCTGCTTGAGGGTTTTAAATACTGTACTAATACAGTTAATAAAGTAATACAATTTTTCTTCGTGTCATGAATAAGGTGTCATAATAAGCTTTTTGCTTTTGGGGATTTCTTTCCTTTGAGGCTTGCTTCCACATTAGTGTGTAAGTTTTGAACAGAAAAATCAGTGCTCCTAGAGCTAATGACAGCTGCACCAATAAAATTGATGTCAAGTAGGCTATAGAACTCTATCTACAATCCCAAGTCTTTGTGCATGTACATAGGCATGTATCTTCCCCTTTCATGAGATGGAAACTTAATAACGAAGCAAACAGGAGTGGCAGTCTGTGAATTTACTAAATTCTTATGCAGTCATTGTACTGAAAATGTTGGGGTCTTTATTTCTAAGGGGAACCTGTTGTGGACTGACTTGGACAGATTTGCAGTGTAGATTTGCTAACCTAGGTAATTGAAATGCACCTTTTGAAGTTGAGGTGGATAACAGCTGAACTTCACTGACACAGTAAAAGCAGTGAAGCACAGCCTCAAATAGGGGAAGAAGGTAGGTCAAGGGTACTGATTCTAAGGCTGTAGGAGAAGTTCTCTTACAAGTGGTTTGATTGCTAGACTATCTGTTGGAGTTATATGTGTAAATTATTGCCATTTTATGGGGGAGATTTCATGACTACATATTATTTTACTGTCCTTTCCTTAGAGTATGCAAAACAACTCTTTAAAGCACTTTTATAATTATGGTGTATGGAAAATTGTAAGGTAATGCTACAAAGGTGAGGAGAAGGTCTGTTCTGGAATGGAGAAAAAAGAAAAAGTTTAGGATACCTCTTTAGAAAGGAGGGGTGAACACTAGTTGTCTGCCTGATGACTGACTAGTTAATGAACTTCTGACCTGTGATTTCTAAGGAGTAGTCATTTGCTTCAGTGTCTGATTGGTATAGACTTGTTTAAAAGCAGAACAGAACCCAGCCCACATGATCTGAAAAAAACCTTAAATTCATTATTTTTTGTAGTGCTGTAATGTTCCTTTGACATGTTCAAACAGGTGTATTTTTTTTCCTTTGCAGTGGGCCTGTTCTAGAAGATGATGATAAATTTGCTTCCAGCACTAAGCCACCTGAGCAGGATGATGTATCTTCAGGTAATGTTTGAACTTTGTATTTGCTTGCATTTTATGTATAAGCTTCTTATAAACTGTAACTGACAGTTCAGTAATTTCTGTTGTATACAGCTTGTCCAGAACAAGAAATACAGATTTTTATGGGCTGTGGTTACATTTCTATCCAAGTGTGTGGTACAGCATGCCAGCTTTATGTTGTTAGCTTCGGGAGAATGCAGCCCTCCATGTTTTGGCATCATGCATACCAGGATAAAGTTATTGTTTCTAAAATACGTTGAACAAAATTTTCAGGCTCAGTTTGTACCAGTTTGATGTGTTGCCATGTGATGGTCCTGTATGCATCACTTCAGGCAAACCTGAGTCAAATTACATAATTGATGGACTGTTTGCCAAAGAATACTTTGGTTTGGTGGTTTTTTGGGGGGAGTTGTTTCTTTTGTTTGTTTTTTTGTTTACTTTGTGTTAGGTTTTTTTTTGTTTGTTGTTTGGTTTGGTTTTGTGTTTGGTGTTTTTTTTGTGGGGAGGGTTATTATTATTATTTGTTTGGTTTCAGTTTTAAATTTCACTACACAAGTTCCACATGTTGTAATGAACATGAGCCCTGGAGTTACAGTCTTTCTGGTAGTGTTTCAGAGTCAGATGTGAATGTTATTAGTCCATGCAATGCTTTCTTCAGATACCTAGTTTTGTGTGTGTTCTGGTAAAAAATTTGTTCTAAAGTTAGGTTTCAAGGTTATAAATCTGAATGACCTCGCACTTTGATTAATAAAATTATGTGTATACTTTATAATTTTTCAATGTTCACTTTATCAAGAGAGAAAGGTCTGAGGAGTATTTACTTGAATGTATAGTTTTCAAGTAATTTTTAACTTAATTCTGTTTAAAACAAATTATAGATACTGTTTATCTACACTGGATTTCATATATGTTTATAGCAGAAGGTGTTGGTGGAAGCACTATCCTTGGGACTTCTGTTTGTGTTACTTTTGGTTGCTTCTAGTCAGCATATTGAATAAAAGTCAGGAATAATAAATGCCTTTGGTGATGGGGATTTTGAATGCGTTTTCAGATAACTCTGAAGACTTGAATCACAAATTAAGACATCTGTTGTCAGATGAAATAGCAAGGCAAAAAATAGGTAAGAGTATTTTAAAATATCATAATGTAAGTGTGTAAATGTAAATGCATTTTCAACTTGATGTAAATGTTGCTGAAGGAGACACAGGCAAACACCTAGAAATGGGTTCATCCGTTCATAGGTATTTACAGATAGAGTCTGTTATTTCTTCAGGCCTTCAGCCCTTCTCTTAATTTTGAAGTTATTTTTTAAACTTCTAGTATTTCTTTTTTTTATTGCTCTATTCAACAGTTATCTTTTTAACTGCCACACTTCTGTTTTTCATGGTATTGTGTTAAGGAAACTTTTAAGTCTGACCATCCAGGAGCCACTCTGGCAGTCACACTCCCACCACCACAGACTTTAAGTCCTGGGACTGAAAGTCCTAGTAAAGGGGTGTAGACAGAAACACCCCTTTACAGTGGGTGTCTCCAGTGCCCTGACAGGTGGCCCATTTGACTCTCTACACGGCCAGACAAGGTTTCCTTGCTGTCTTGACCCTGAGTTTCTCATATCAGTCTCAGACCTCTGGTTCCTTTAAATAATTTAATGGTGTAGCAATGGAATAACAGCTTAAACTGGAACAAAGAACTGTCTGGACTTCTGTATCCTCACATTCTGTGTGCTCAACAGTCCAGGGTCCTGCTGGTCCTTCCAGCGGAGTCGTCGGCTCTTGCTGTGTCCCTGAGTGTCCGGTCACCTGGCTGGGTCACAGGTCCCTGTGCCTGATGTTGTTCAAAGGGTCAGCATCAGTTCATGACCTCATACTCCCTTGCAGAGCTCAGTTTCTGGCTGGCACTGCAGCTCCACACCCAGCTATGTGCACTGAATATATTCCTAAAAAACTGAGTCAGGACAAACTCTTACTGTACAGTGAGAACAGTAAGAATTTGAATTAGCTTTATGCAGTAAAACTGAGGGTGCAGTCAGTTGTAGTCCCATGCTTGTCTGTTTTACATTGTGGGTGTTTTTTATTGTCTTCCTTCTTATTTTATGCACAACACTTCAGTTGTCTAAAAACCTTCAAAAACTGTTTCACAACTGTTTCATATTTACCATTTTTGACATTTAAATATTCTTGATTAATTTGCTTTGAGATCTTAAGGGACTTTTACTCTTCTTACAAACACTAAAATATCGTACTATATACATATGTGGCAGCTTACACAACTTGAAAGTTGAGACTGTGTGATTAGTACATCTGAAGGTAAATATCTGAGAAATCATGGAAGTGTGTGGAGTTTCTTTTCACAAACGGGCTGCTCTTCTGGAGCCTGGAAACAGGACTTTTGAATCTGGAAGAGAAGGATGTACTTAAGCCGTCTGTGTTACCCTCCCCTTCCCATAACTGCGGCAGTGCCTTTTCATGGTTGCTAATGAAATCCCCCAGATTCAGGCAGGATTCTTAGTCTTTGTCGACAACTTTGTCTTCACAGATGTAGCATGTTTGCTGTCCTTGAGCTTGAGCTCCTAATGTCTGTGTATCAGTGGTTCACTGAGATATATAAAATGAAATCTCATGTCAAGTCAGGGTGGTGATTGTTTAAGAAAAAGGAAGGTGAAATACTGATGTATGCAAAATAAGGCATGTGGTAATACTTGAATCCTATTTTCTTGTCATAATAGCAATGTGATAAAAATATCAGCTGGGAAGTGCTGACCCTCTTGTGGTACAGAACAAGAGGAAAGAATACTTCATATTTTTGTCTCTGAATTTTTTTTTCATGCTTAATGTGAATGACTTCATCCTTCAAATCAGTAATGCCTTCCAACACACCCAATGTTCGTCGGACGAAAAGGATACGTCTGAAACCTCTGGAGTATTGGAGAGGCGAGCGCATAAACTATACTATGAAGCCTTCAGGTATTAATTCCAAAATACTTACTTGCTTCCCTCTGATAGAGCAGAAAAGAAAAATCTGAGTTGATCTTGTGCTGTGCAAGCCTTGAGATGCTTACTATTGGGTAACTTTTTAAAAAAGGATCATTTGTGGTCTTCAGTTACCTAGTCATCTCTCCATGTAGTTTTCTTCTCTTCTGACACTCCTGCGTCAGCTGAAAATAATATCAGCAGAGCATGTTAAGTACTTTTGCCTTCACTGTTGAGGAAAGAACAGGACAGTTTCTCTGTAATAGTGTTTTTTTTATGTCAGAGATTGTGTATGATACTGGAAAAGACAGTCTACTGGATCATTCATTGGAGCATTTCTTTTTGTGTGAGGATTGTTTTCCAGAGCAGATACTATAGCCTTTTGTAGTCTCAGTGTTAAATACCCTAAGTGAGAAAAATAGATCTTCTTCTCAGGAATTTTTTTACTGACAATTCAGCCTAGTTTATTCCTTTCCTAATTAATTAGTTCACTCAAAAATAGTAATTTTTTGTGTCTGTAAAATCGATATTTTGTCTTAAAAAGTTATATGCATGTCATGGCTTTCTGAAATGTTCTTTGACTGAAATTTGATCAAATAATTTTCAAAATGTCTCAAGTTGCATTGCACTCCAAAGTACTTAATGTTGAAAAGTTCTTTGTTTGTTCTGGCTTTCTAACGTGGTCTGAAAAGTTCAGCATCAAGGAAGTCTATTCTCAATTGAAATGCTGGTTGGTTGTGCAAGTTTGCATTCTTTTAGATTTACTATGAGTTAGTGGACTTTGTTTAACTTCCTTTTGTTTCAGGAGGGCTTGTGATTAGTGGACTAGTGCATCCAGAAACAGAATCTTCCAGGAAGAGTAAAAGGAGGAAGGATTGTACCAAGCAGAAAACAGATAAAACAAGTAGGAACACTGACTTTTTTTCCTTTGGATACTTTAAAATGTCTCTTTAATCAAATGCTCTCCTGCTCTAAGATTTTTCTCCCATAAACACTCCATTCGCTCTCTGGGTGAAAATAATTTTAAACCGTAATTTATTAATAAGATCTAATGAGGAAAAACCTGCTCCTACTGGATCTATAGCAATGCTGTAAATTCTTGTTGTAAAATTGTTCACTTCTCAGCATAAGAAAGGAAGAAATGCTGGACATACCCTGAAGTGCTGTTGTGCCTTTAGAACAGGGGCTGAAGAAACTAAAGTGTACTTATTTTGTGTTCAGATAATGATGCTAGTGTGCATGATTAAGGTATAAAAACTTGTAGCCGTTTTGCTTTGCTGATGCCTGTAATAACACATCTAAAAATGCAGCAGAGAGTGTTAGTCGGGCTTCAAGCTGTTGTAATTTAAATACGAAACCACAACATAGTAGGTGAAGAGAGAGCTTTAAGAACAGTGCATAAAATGGTTTAAAGTGCACAATAAATCTATGTTAAAGCAAACACAGACTCTCTGGCCAGTATATAATAAATATGTAAGTAGTGCTCAAAAAAGAGAGTCAAAGTCCAAAATCTAAATTATTTCTGCTGTGCTCCGTGGAAGATGTTTTAATGCTTAAGAGCCTTTCTTTATGGGGACTGTCTAGAGCTTTTGTTTGAAGCTGTAACATTTCTCTGTGAAGTTATAGAACTAGTAACAAACAAGTGCTAACAAATATGGAAAATGCCATATGGTTCTAGTACTAAACTAATTAGTATTGACATAATAATCAGAGAAATAAGAAATAAAACAATCACTGTTGGTACCAATTTCTGATTTTACATGTGTTTCGTGTAAGTTTTATTCCTTACCTCAAAAAGAAGGTGGTATGACTAGAGAAGGTTTAGGGAAAGCTCATCAAAAAAACCTAGAAGGACTTCTGTAGTGAATTCTCAACCCTGAAGAGAATACTATGGAGGCCTCTAAGGAAGAGGTCTCAAAATACCCCTGAAATCATGAGTGACATGGAAAAGGGAAATAGAAGTAAATGGTCTTGTTGGGGTTTTCTGCTTGTATTTTTTTAACACAAGAACTAGAAGGTGTGGAAGGAAGACAGTGAGAGCTGGGTTATTCAGCAAAATAAGGTAGTCATTCTCACTGTGTGCTTCCTGACCAGAATATTGTGCGTAAAAATATTTATGTAGTTTCAAAGCAAGAACCAGATACATTAACAAGAGAGTTAATAGCTCTAAATAAAGTGTGGGAGCTCTAGGTTAGAAATGGAAAGTATTACATTGAATATATTATATTGAGTATATTATTATGACATTTTGAGGAATGGAAGGAATATCTGCTTTGGGCCACTGATGGGAGATAGGACCCATGTCTAGATCACTATTTGATCTAAGTACAGTTTATATTGTAATATAAATCACTTGCAGCCCATGAGAACCTTAGCTGGTAGTGACTGTTCATACTGTATCTTACAAGAACTAGTGGTTGCTTCAAGTGCCTTTGCACTGTCTTCCAGAAGTGATTGATCTCCTCTGTGACAGACATTCATCCTCAGAGACAGTCTTTCACTCACATCCTTGAGTCTTAGTGATGCATGTAAGGCCTGTCAGCCAAGTAAAATTTCTAGCACAAATTCTTAAATGTTATTGATACAATAAAAATTCTGTTTTTATAGCTATAGAGTTGCACCTGTTGCTGCTTCTTTTTGTAGAGAGATGGTTATGTTGGAACAGAGCTGTTCAAACACAGTAACTTTCTTCCTCCCCGTGACTGTCTTGCTGTACGAGCATTTAAGCTGCCATGAGTGCCTACAAGGTGCTGTAGCTTGCCTTCAGCATGCATTCTTCTCTCTGTATTTAAAGAAATTTTCTGTGCACTGTAGAGCTAAAATTGTCTGCGTACGAGAATTCTGCAAGAGAGCTTTGGGATATTTATTCTGCCATGAACATTCTAAAGCATCTCTTTTCTGTTTGAAAAGCATAGTGTTATCATCAATTCTTAGGATATTTCTTTCCCTGGAAAAGTCCTTTTTATTATAGCAATAGTTCTCAGATTTACAACTTAGAGTGAGATTCCTGTAATGTTATTTCTTGAGAAAAGGAAAATTGGACATGTGTTTATCTTTTGAACGCTTTCTCTCTTAAGTCCCCTGATGCCTATCAACAATAGGTTGAGCAAAAATACCTGTTCTTCACACTTCATCATGTATTTCATATTCTCTCAGCATCTGTTGTTAGAAAAACACTTCTCTCAAAACAGAGAGTTTAGTTTTGAGTAAATACTGTTATTAATAGCAAAGGATAAATAGTTGGCATTTTCCTAGGAAATTTCTTAGGATTTAGAGAGTGTTCATCTATAACACTCAGAAATTACTTCAGTGAAAAAGACATTTTCAAATAATTGTTATGGATGGTTTTCTTTATTTGAAGGAAGAGTATTCAGTCTATTTAGTCACTTATTAAAGGAATTTTAAGTACTTAATGTGGGACATTAGAATTGTGGAAAAGTTGTGGTTAAATTATTGACTTTTTGAAATCTATATTGATTACTTTTTTGGTTTTGTTTTGGTTTCTTTGTATCCTCAGATAGAGGAGAGATACCTGTAAGTTTGGACCACAGCCTAGCTGATGCGTCTAAGCCAGCCATTGTACTGGACCCAGTAACAAATGAGGAAGTGCATCTAGGTGAGTTGAATGGATGTGACCAAGAGACTTCCTGAATTATGTAGATTTATAAGAAAAAAAAAAGCTCATGCTACATGGGGCATAAAAAGATGAGGTTCTGAAATATTCATTGCTCTTCTGGAGTAAGTTCTGAGGGAGACACAAGAAGTGTCCTAATTTTTCAGCTAAATGTGAGTCTAGCTTTTGGAGGTATTGCACTGAAACAGTATGTATTGCACTGAGCATATAACAAGACTTACTATGTGGTAACATTAATGTTAATCTCCTGGATATTTTTTGTAGATTGTATAAACATTGCAAGCAGTCACACTTACTTCTTCAAAGATGAAGCAATAGAAATATACAAAAATTTGAATACATCTCTTTTTGCAACTGGTAGATTGATTCTGAAACCATATAAAGAAAAAGGACACCAGTTTGTCGACATGGATACAATAGTAAGTGTACTTTTAAAATTTTTTTATGAAATGAACTTTGTAAACAGAAGATCTGTTGGGGCAGTTGGAAATAACGTGAAGTTGAGAGGTCGGCCCCGCCCACCAAAACAAATAAACATTAATGAATTGTTTGCTGAAGGTTCTTTCCATGCACATTGCCCTGCTTTGCTTTGTATTAAATCTGTATTTCCAGGTGCTCCTACTTTGTGGATCTTGAAGGCAAGATAGAAATATCAGAAAAATAAATCTGGACCCCATCCCCCTTTTGAGTTGTGTGTCTTATTTTTTATCAGTATGGGGAAAAGAGATTGCAGCTCTGCAGGCTGATTTGGGTTTTTATCTTTGTTATGTGTATGCAAGTGTTTTCTTGGATATCTTTCTTAAATGGTGCTAACCTTAGAACCCTTTGGCTTCCATTAAGGCTTTCCATATTACCCACGGCAAAGTTCTTGTGACATTACATAAGACATCGTATTACCTGACTGTAGGGGACTGCTTCTATGTTCCAGCAGGTGAGTGTGTGTGTCTGAAACCCATTTGTTGGGAGGTGCGGGAGACTAAATCAGCATGCTCGGAATCAAACCCAAACTGAATGATTGAATAGAGAATGGGACAGTACGGGGTGAGGAAGAATGGAATGTGACACAACACTGGGCATGGGTGGATTATCTAACGGTCGAATGCAGGGTTACACATACCTCTTGTTTATGTGAGTTGGCCTCAAAGTTTTGATGAGACTACCAAGTTCTAAGAGTAAGCTTCTCTTGGTATTCTGGTTCTGTCACTAGTTGTATTGTTGAAGAAACATCACAGACAGACTAATGTTATTAGTAGTTAATGTAATTGTTTCCGTCACCATATGCTTGCTGCTTTTTCCCCTATGTAAAATTATGAAAATCCATTTGGATCAGTTCACCATATTTTGTGCTTGTATATGGAAGGTTCAAACTATCTTGTTGAATAGGTTGTAACTTCATATGTTTTCTTGAGAATTTAAAGACCTGTTTTTGTCCTTCTGATATAAAAGTGGTATGAATTCCATGTTCATCAGTGGGTTAAGACACTAGTCTGGAGATTTCATAGTAGTCTTAAAGCAGGCTGTTCATGAAGCTGTAGAAAGCTTTTGTACAGCTTTCTTGTGAAGGTGCTTATCTTTAGAAAATGAGGAATTAGCCCATTTTTTTCCCTGTTAACTTTTCAGCACAGTTTCCTGACTGAACAATCATTGCTCTGTTAATGCTTGGTGCTTTGAAGCTGTTTTTTGGTGTTACAATCTTAAAAGTCTAGTGGGTCTGCAGAGACAAATTTGTCATTTGCTTTTTGGGAAAGCAGATTATATAAAATGCTGAAAGTTTTGTATGACCATAAGCGTCTACACTTCTTTCTTCCCTTCTTCCTAATGGCTGGTCTCAGTATGGCTGGATGGGCAATGCAGTGTTTGTGGCAGGTGATCCCTGTAATTCATCGTGTGGCTGTATATGAATGTGAGGATGTTGTTCATTCCCATTGTTCAGGGCCTATTAGATAATTCTATTTTGTGGTCATGTTAGTGTGCAAATCTCAAGTGAAGATCTGCAGATAAGTTTCCATGTGCAGTTTTTATTTATAGTTTCTATAGGAATAAATGAAAGTAAATTCAGTCACCTTAAAGTTTTATGGTGGGTTTTGAGAGCTGAGAACTCATGCCTGTTACACTCTTCTCAGTAAAAATCTTCTAAGCATAGATGAAAGTAAATGACATTAGCTGTATTCCTTGTCATCTCTTTGAAATGCACTGACCTGCCTGTAAGTGTGGCATCCTAGATTAAGAGCTAATATTCCTTCTTTTAAAATATGTAAAATAAAACTATACTTGGATGAAGACAGGAGAAGACTTTAAAAATTGCCGGTGGATCCTTAAGAAAACTTACTCTGTTTTTCTTTGTAGGAAATGGATATAACATACGTAATCTTGTGAATGAAGAAAGTGTTCTTCTCTTCACACAACTCAAAGACAGGTGAAGAACTTTCTGCAAAGAAGTTTGCTTAAACACTTGTCAAATTTTTGTATGTTCTGAAGTTCTTTCTACATACAAAAATGTTTGAGCGGGCCTACCCTAACATTACAAATGAATACAGAGCAGCTGAAAACAACAGAAGAAGAGTTGAGGAACCCAGAAGAATGTTGGTACTTTGCTGTCAAACTGAAATGACATACTGAAGGGCCTTGCTCTGCATCAGTTAGTGTTCTTGTGCCATCCAGTGACAGAAAGATAGAAGTATGAAATGTGTGGGTGTATTTGTTGTTCCAAATTGTATCAATATGCTTAATCTCCCTAAAGATGCTTAGCACTTGAAAAAACGTTGGCATCTTCAGCTAACATCTGATAGATAGTCTTAACGACTGCCTGGTACAACCTGCTTAGAATAATTTCTGTTTAAATGACAAACCTGCTGTTTGCATTCCAGCAATTGTTGTCTAGGAGATGGGCTGCTGCAAGGCTGCTGTGCTGGGGTCCAGCTGCCTTCTCATATGTTAACGACAGGCAACCCTTCCTTGTCTGGCAGCTGGATGATTAGTGCCTCCAATCTGAATAGGAAAATAGGAGCTCTTAAGTAGGAGCTTATCAGTTGTGTCTTTTGTGTGGAAGCTACAGCCTGATTAGCTCTGAACATTGTTGATAGCTTTATTTTGTGTAACAGTGATAGGTCATTGCCAAATGTATTACTTTAATATCTCCTTTTGATTTGCTTGCTGTGTTCCTGGATAATAATGAGGACCTTTGGGAAAGCTGTAATTATACTGTATACTCAAGAAGCCAAGTCTAGACAGCAGATGGTATACATAGCATTTGTCTCCCAAACTCTTCGAGGTTCCTTCTGGCTGAAGATAAGGATAAACTACAGCTATTCTTGTATGCTGCTTTCTCTCTCTGGTCATTGCTATCCTTGAAGAGAAGATAAGGAAAATTGAATTGGAATTGTGAACTCTTAAGGACTTGAGGACTGAGCACTACCCTTGTAACCAGTCTTGGCCATGATCTTTATGCTAAATCTAGAGTATACATAAAAAGTAGGAAAGAGTGATTGGCTTTCAGCTGTCAGCTAATTTCCTGTGTCTGTGAAAGGCCTTGGACACCAAGATTACCATGCCTCTGTGAAAGATCCTTTGGATTGGGGAATTTGAGCTAAAATTTTCTGTCATTCACTTTCAAGCAGTAGTTCCTATGGTTAATGCATATATAGACTGATAGTAGAAGTTGTGTGCTGTCTTTTCATTCATGTCTAAGTCACATGTAACTCTGAGATGATGAAAAAGGAACATGCCTATCACTATTTAAATCTGTCTTGAAACAAACTACTGTCAGAGCTCAGACTACACAGAAAGTCCTTTTTTTTTCCAGCCTCAACTTTTGTAAGCAGTTTAGGAGTTAAAAAAGAAAAAAGTAATTTAGTTACTAGATATAAATTTGATGTTGGCAGCTTTTCTAAATTTTGGGCTTGGGTTGGTCTCTTCAAGGTCAACAAGATTCAAATAATGTCCTTCCTGTGCTGGAGCCTTACCAGCTACCAGATGGGCACACATGCTGTCTCACTGCTTGAGGGGATCCCACCCACTAAAACATTTAGTTTTTAAGTCTTTCAGCTCCTCAGGCCTACAGAGATCTGGAACTTTGCCACTTGGAAAAAGTACAGGGCTAAGATTAAACCAAAGACTCTGCTTCTAACCCAAGCAGGTCTCCCAGCAGTCAGGCCATAGATGTGATGGTCTCTGATCCCAGCAGCAAACTGGTTCCAATTAAAAATGAGAACAAGAAAACTTTCCAGCTGTGTTAATGGCCAGGGAGTTGTGAATAAAAATGCCTTGCAGATTCTTTTCTGTTACCTGTCTGCAGATTGGGTAGCAGAAGGATGGATACTTAAGGGGTTAGTGTAGGTAGCTTATGTGGATGGACTACAGGGCTCGTGGTCCTAAAGGAGAGTGTGGGTGGATGCTGTGGCAGAGCTCAGCAGGCTGTTGCTTGCCAGGGCTGTGTTTTTATTTGGTGGGCTGGGATGAGAAGTGTTGACAATGTCATATCAGGCACTGATGTGTCTTTGCCCCCTGCAACTTGGCAGGAAGATCGTGACAGGGTTTTCTTTTGAGTTGAGAGAAACAAGTTCTTCAGGATGCTTTCTAAAGCAGATTTAATGTGTGCAGACCTTTTCCTGAACCAGGCTGGAAAGTGCAGATGTTCAAATGCAGGTTTCAGGTCGGCATGCCTGTTTGTGTTTTCATAATTCTGTGGCTGGGAGTGTCAAGACAACAGGGCAGATTTGGTAAAGTTTTTTAGGCTGGATGGTTTTGTTGCTCTCTGTCTGGTTGGTTTCTTGAGAGACATGTCCTGTGTAGTCTGCAGAGAACATTTTGTAGCTGGACTACATCTGAATATGTTTGTGGTTTACTTTTTTTCAAGAAGCAATATCAGATTTGACAAGGGAATATTGCTCTGGTTTAGCAACAGTTCTATTATTTGTCAGTAGATGGGGCTTCAAGCACAGCTCTTAGTCCTTTGCTGGCCTCTGTGCTCATTAGGGTCTGGTTTTTGAAAGGCAGGAAGAGCAGTGTGTTACAGGTGGAGATAAATGTAGTTGAATTCTCTTGCAAGGAGATGTAAATCAGTTGCCATTCACAGTAGGACTTAACTACTGAACGTTGCTAAGTTCATTCAGTTACATGGATGTTGTACTTGTTGCAGCCACTTGTACAAAATTGTTCTTTAAAACATTAGTGCACAGCAGGACCTGGGCTGTTCACTGTTGGTCTGGATTGCATTTCAAATTTTTTTCTTCAACTTGGCACTTGTTAGAAATTTGCTGCTGTGTCATTAGCCTAAATATAGTGTGAGGAGGTGCAGGAGAATGTTCTGAGTGCCAGGACTCCTATGGCTGCTGAGTTGTGCAGTGTGTCAGTCAATAATCAGTTGCTAGTCAGAAGCAGCAGCTGATGTTTCACCTCTGCCTGGTCTTATTTTGGTTCCTGCTTGCTACATTTTTGTATAGAGCAGGCCAGATAGGATATTACAAAGAAATAAGCCTTTTCTGAAATGCGAGAAGTTAGTGTTCTTCCTGCCTATGTGTGATTCTTTTTGCCAGCCTGTTTTCTGCTCTGCTGAGTAATCTCACTTCCACTGGCTACTGTGGTTTAGCCAGGTGTTTGTGGAGCTAGGCTGAAGTTGGTTAACCAGTGTTACCTGTTGTGAAGTTGGGATCCTTGTCTTGAAAAAATCAAAATGTAAGATACACTTACTGTTCCTGGAGGATACATGCTGATATCCTAGTGGATATCACTGTTTCAGTATTTTAATTAATTGCTTTCTATCAGCAGTAATTGAAAGAGCTGGAAACAAAAGCCAAGTCACATATTTCAGCTTTATGTTAATAGGTTCATGTATTCTATAGCATGTCTATGTAACATCCAGGGGTTTCTTTTAAGAGGCTTAACTGAGAAGTCATGCCACAATAAAAAGCCCCAGCTTTGAAGGCTGTGGCTCCCTTCAAAAAAATTACAGGTTAGTAGGATATTTTTGCAAATATATCATTTTGTAGCTTCATTTCGCTAGAAAGCTGTTCCTGTTTTACTAAACAAAGCTTTTTCAAGCTTAAATTAGCAGAAGAATGATTGCAGAACAGTCAGATGTGTATGCACATCCATATTTGTACAACTCTGTAAACCTAAAATAGGAGATTGTGAGCTGAGTAATTTCTGACAAAATAAACAGGACCAATAAAACAAACTGTTGAGTCACAGCTTCTTCTATTTTTCAAGTGCACAACTAAATTGGTTATCTGCAGATGATTTTAAATTAACATTCGGGGAATGTAATAAACCTAAAGAGCTATTTCCTCATTTCATAGCAGTTGAAAAGGCATTTCAGCATGAAGGAATATTTCTTGTATTTCTACTGCTGTATAGACTCTGCATGATGTCTTTTGTAATACAGGATTTACTTTAAGTGGTGATTGATTGCAGGTGATACAGATAACTGAAGAACATGGGCCATGCCTCTTTAATGGTATTCACAGCTGTTGTAACTGAATATCTTAGTTCTTCCAATCTGGTACATTTCCTTGGTAGAATCCTGTTACTTCACAGACATTCACAAATATAGTCAGAAGAGATCTCAAAGGCAAACTTTTTGGGTTGCATGGAGGAGCTTCTGTTAGGATTTGACAACCAAAGTGAGTCCTGTGGTCCAGTTCTAAGATGAAAACATGGTTGATCATCAGTCACAACAGTGGGCTGCAGATTATTAGGAAACAAATAGGTTGAAAGGTTTGTCTGCAGAGCTGCTCTGTGCTTTTAAGCCTGCTCATAAAGCTCCTGTTCTGATCTGCTTCATTTGAGCTTCTGTGCCCAAGTAAAGGTACAATGCAAAGGGTTGTAAAACCACAGGTACTTTGTGCTCCTTCTGCAGTCCTGTTTGGAGCACAAGAGCCACAGTGATTGAAACAAGGATTGGAAGAAACCAGGTGTTTACTTTGTCAGCTTGACTGTTGAGATGCCAGTCTAAATGCACACAGAAAAAGTGTGCACTTAGTCTTCACAGAAAAAATATTAATGTCTAGAACAAGATTTTTAATTTCTCTTTGCAGCTTGATAGGTAAGGACTTTTAAATTTGAAAACTGAAGAATTCCAGTACTCTTGACAAATATTTAGGAAGTTTATTAAATGGGTATGAAAGCTGTTAACACACATTATTTCATTTAGCTTATCAAATTTTTTCACTGTGATGGTGTTTAAAGATGCCTTTTCTTGTGTTTTCAGTAACAGTATCTGAAATGAGAATTGATCAAGATGGCAGATGCTTGGGATGCTGTGAGGGTGTCTTCTGGAGTCAACATGCCGTAAAGAGGGAGGGGAAAGGAGTGATATGAGAGACATGAACATAATGAAGAGCTCTATGTTAGTGCTCAAAGGTGTTACAGACTGACTGGTCTAGGTTATGCAAAGCATTTTCAATGAAGCTCAATAACTTTTAAAAGATTAATATGGAAAAGGTTTTCTGGTGTTGCTGCCACAAGGACACAGCTGTCTCTGCTGGTAACCCACACTTCTGGTTTGGGATTCTAGCAGTGATCTGATCACTTGCATTTAAGAGCATTATGTCATCTTATCTAAAACTACAGGGTTCAGCTAATGAGCATGATGTATAATCCAGTGAAGAAGAGGCCTGAATTTAATGAATTTTACCCTTTCTTTATGCTAGCAACACTTTTGTGTTGTAGTACATTGGGGGTAATTACAAGAATTGAAAGTTAATTACAAAAAAGTTTTTTTCAAACACTATCTGGGCTTGAAATTTTGTTGCTGACAAAGAGGGGGCTCCCGTAGGATGCAGTAGCCTATTCAGTGAAGAAACGGAGCACTTCTCCTATATTTCAGTTAGTGCCAAGTGAGCTCTGAGGCTAATTAATCAAAACAAATTCACAATTAAGCCCAGGAAGGAAGACTAATTAAGTAGACAGTTAAGAAAAGTGCTGAAGAAGGGAGCAACCTTAAGGGGAAAGTATGAGACTCCCAGTACTGGCCCATGAAGGACAATTAAGTGATAATTGCAGAGGCCTTTTTACATCTAGCAAATGCTGTCTGCCTTATATCATGGCTGGTTTTCTTAGTAGAAGCAGACATTTGCCTGATGAGCAGCTAAGCTCTTCTATGCAGTTTTAAGGTAATTCACAGGTAAAGCAGAGGTTGCTGCAGCCATAAATTAGAACTCAGCTCCCAGACTTGAACAGTATTTTAGATAGTGAAAAAGCCTCACTTGTGTTTTAAAGACAAACTAAATGTTTGTTTTATTTCCCTCTTCATTTTGTGGCATACCAAGTCCATGTTAGCATCCTGTTTAACCTTTCAGACAAATTACACTGAGTGAACTATCAGAATTTAGAATAGTTTCATTTTGTTCAGTTGCTCACTCTGCTGAAGCTCACAGAATCATTACCTTGTCATGAAATGGCTTCTTCTGCTTATGTCCTTGTATTGGGTTTGTATGGCCAGGTTTTGATAGTGGTGGGGGGCGGTTACTGGGATGGCTTCTGTGGGAAGCCAGTAGCAGCTTCCCTGTGTCTGACAGAGCCAGTGCCAGACAGCTCCAGTGCCAACCTGCCTCTGGCCAAGGCTGAGCCCACCAGAGTTGGTGGTAAGTACTCCGTGGTAACATTTAAGAATGAAAAAAATGTTACTGTGCAGCAGTAATTATTGTCAGAGAAGAGAGGAGTGAGAATGTGTGAGAGAAACAGCCCTGCCCACGTCCAGGTCAGTGCAGAAGGAGCGGGGATGAGGTCCAGGCACTGGAGCTGAGATTCACCTGCAGCCTGTGATGGTAATGGGTGAGTGATCTCTCCCTGTCCTCATCTCAACCCAGGAGCCTTTCTTACATTTCCTCTTGCCTGTCCAGCTGAGCAAAGAGAGTGATAGAGTGGCTTTGGTGGGCACCTGGCATCCAGCCAGGGTCAGCCCACAGTCCTGCACTCATGCTGTGTGATGTATTTGTGGGTTTTGAAAAAAGAGGAGGAACCTACAACACTAGTATTGTTTTAACTGAAAATATTTTAAATTTTCTTCTGAAGAACTTCTTAAATTAGCAAAACTAATCTCTGATGCGATTCTGAGGCTTTTAGATGAGGCCCCAGCCCCAGATTTCCTTCATCCCTCCTTGCTCATTTCCATTGTGAAATGTAATGCTAATGAAGTACAAAACCTCTCTTAATTTATTTGACTTAGCATGGGCTATAGATTTGCGTAAGTGTTCCCTTTTCTTTTTCCTCCCTCATATCTGGAACTTGAATTATTGCAGGAACTACAGTGGAGAGGTCTCCTCAAGTATTTATTGAAATGTTGATAATAGTTTTCTTTTCTTCATAAAATTCCATGTGAACACTATATCACTGTGATGTACTGTGTCTTTATATGCAAGTTGGCAGTTGTCTTCTTGAAGTATCTGCCCAAAGTTCACTTTTGTCTCTTTTTTCCTTCTTTCTCTTGGAACAGGCTGCAGGATGAGGCATTCACCTGCTGCTATTTCAGCTCAGCTGTTCCATCAAGTTTCAATCTGCTCCTTCATTTTTTGTCTTGCTGCCTAAACTAATTTCCTGCCCTATTTGGATGCATTTTCCTTACCAAAGGAAGGAATCTTTTCTGTCTTTTTGCAACTTGCAAGGATTGAATAATTTTTTAGCTCAGTTCCAGGTGTTTGAATTATTTGAGAGGTGTTCTTGTGCCTGAAGGTTCCTTCGCTACCTCTCCTGCAAGTTTTGTACAGGGCCTGGCATAGCTTCCAATTTTCACCCTCAGAGAAGTGATGCAAAGCTTTCTTTGGCCTCTGTTCTTTGAAGGACTTTTGTGTAGTTTTAATCCCAAGAAGGTTGGCTTAGGATGTCACTGGCAAGGTGTTTGTTATTGTCATCATCTGCCGTTTTCCTGGCTGCAGAAGCAGAACTGAGACTGATTCAGGCCCACTTGGTTGCCCTTGAACCTCATCCATCTGCTGAGGCTGGCTCTGCAGTGCTGGAAGAATCCATCCGAGCACCATTCCCCGTGGCCAGACTTACCCTGCAGCACCGTAGCATTGTGCTTTTTGCTCCTCCTAGAGCACTAATTCAGCGTGCTGGTGACTTCCTTTGCCTTGGCACAATCTTGATGTGTGTCTGCCATCACTTAGGCACCACGCCATACCCTGATTTTCTATTGGCAGGCTAGTCCAGGCATTCACCTGCTCTTACATCTTCATTCCTCTTGCCAGTGGGAATGACGCCTGGCACCAGCTGGTTTTGGAACAGAGGTGTGCCCACTGCTGCATGTGTGGGTGTGGATCTCTCATGTGCCCTCTCACATCCTGTTGCTGCTTGACTCTTCTGGTAAATTCCAGGAGAAAGTAATCTTCCTGGGTTTCAGTGTTTCTGCGGTGTCTAAGGAGTCTAGACTGAAAGAGCTGTGTTGGGTGGCTCCTCAGAATAAGCTTCATATATTTCTCTTGGACATGGGGCTGAGACCTGGCCAAGCACATGTGACATACCCTTCCATGTGGAACAGTTCTGTCCACAAAGTTCAGATCCCATTATCTCCATTTTACCATTCTTAGTGCTATGGGTGGGAGCTTGTATTTGCAAAGCACATCAGAGTGTTGATGTACACACTTGGCATCCTCATTCTTCTTGCTTGGTTACTGCAGAGAGGTCAAGAGGTACAGAAGAGATCAGGAAACAGAAGCTTGTGTGAGGGGAAAGAACTTATCTGAATCCAGGGCAGCTGGCTCTTGGTGGTCGTGCTTGAGCAGAAGTGTTGGATCAAATGATCCAGAGGTCCCCTCTGACCTCAGACATCCTGTGAAGTTGCAACCTGTGCTATGGAAGCTGCTCTTCTATAAGTTTAGTTCACGCTTTCGTTGGGATGACCCTTATTTCTGTACCCCTCAAGTGGAGGGCAGTCTTTTCCATGTCACACAGCAGTCCACCAGTATTGCCACCAGAGTGTGGGGTGTGCCTGAGCCCCAGCCACTGCCGAACAGCCACTGCCATCCCTTTGTCCACACTAAAGGACAACACGTGCACCTTAAGTAGAGTCACAAGTGTCAGCTTTAACCTTGCCTTTCTGGTCTTGGCTCTGAGGAGTCCCTCTAGGGCAGACACATAGCTGGGTTTGATGAGAATCCCACTGCTCGGTTTGAGCGAATTAGCTAATGCTTTTCTGCACATACACCCCAAAACATTTTGCTGTATTTGGATAGTAGCTTACTATTTTCACCTGCAAGTCCTAACAGCAGTCTTGATTCTGTATGTGGGCTTTAAACCAGTTGAAAATTTGGCATCTTGCACAGTCCAGGCTGTCAAGTGTCTGCTTTTCCTATATAACTCTACCTGTGCAGTAGCAGTACTCAGCTGTCACTTGATGTGGGGAATTGCATCAGGTATTATTGTCTCAGCAAGCATTTTAGTTCCTGGTTATTTTCCCTACTGTCAGCAGCTTTTTGTGACCTTTGGAACTGCAGACCAGAGATTGTGAACCATTTGTGTAAACCGAAGTTAAAGGAAATTCAAATACATGTAAGAGCTTTAGAAAAATAACATGAAACTCACATGCACATTAACTACTGAGGCCTCTTGGTCCTCTAAAAGATATATTTCATATTCGAAATAGCTTAGGAAAATACCCGGAGAGCAAGTGTCAGTGCCACAACCAGGTGTGGCTTTGACAGCTCCAGGTTTTGCACAGATGAACACATTTGTCAGAGACCACTATTAGTGAAATTAAATTAGGCTAATGTGCTCTTTTGAGCATAATTGAAATGATACTAATGTTTTTATTGATTTGCCACTGGAGTAGGTGAATGCTGTGATGTCCTTGCTCCTGTGAATACAATTTGCAGTTGTTCCACTTTACTGTCTTGTAACTCCCCAATATTATAGCACAGATAGGCCTATTTTTAACTGTGTTAATTTGAACTAATTGCTGGGTTTTTTTGTAATTTAGAACAAGAGCAAGAAATGTGTTGTTGGACACCTCTTCCCCATAACTTTACCTGCAAATTGAAGATCATCTAAAGCAGAGGAGTTCTAAAGAACGTTGAACATTTTCATCGGACACTCCAGTTTTAGGGGCATGTTGTTTCATTGATCTTAAAGATCTTTCTTCTGTGTAAATGGTAAATACATAGTTTGTTATGGATTTTCTTTTCTTTTGTATCAATAAATATTAAGTAATGCAAATCAGTTTTGATTTCTTTGATTTTAAATAATTTTAGAATCAGTTTTCTAGCATTCCACGTGGTTTTGAAAATGCAGGTAATTGCATGAGTTTGACTTGTAAATATTTATGAATAAATATGTGAGTTATCTTGAGTGGCTTCAAAGATGTCACAAACTGAAATGTTCCACTGTTTCTTTAGAGTTGTTGAAACATTCAAAGGGAGTTTGAAAGTAAAATAGTCTTTAAAGGATAGAGTCATAGAATCATTAAGGTTGGAAAAGACCCTGAGGACGGTCCAGTTCAACCACTAACCCAGCCCTGCCAAGTCCATCACTAAACCATGTCCCTGAGTACCATGTCTTGTAAATACTTCCAGGGGCAGTGATACCATGTCCCTGGGCAGCCTGTTTCAGTGCCTGACCACCCTTTCAGTGAACAAACTTTTCCTAATATCCAGTGTAAACCTCCGCTGGTGTAACTTGAGGTCATTTGCTCTCATCCTGTTACCTGGGAGAAGAGACCAGCCCTCACCTGGCTACAGCCTCCTTCCAGGTGGTTGTAGAGAGAGAAGGTCACCTCTGAGCATTTGGCCCTGTTGAACCTCAGATGCCAGTGGAGGTGAGATTTGAAAAATAATGTTCCTAGTTGGCAGTGGCTTTGGTTGCAGTTTGAATCCCTGATGTTCCTGCCAAACTTATACAGAGATGTCTGGTTGGAATGGTGCAGAATTTGCTTGGTTTTCAAGTAGACCATAATCAGAGCTACATTCTGCTGCAGCATGTGATCATTCAGGGCTCTTCATATTTGGTATGTGATGGCTTATGCTCTCCTCCACATTTTCTACAAAATTTTCAAGGTGTTTCCATTTAGTTGGAGATGGTGCTCCCTGAGAACAAATCTTGCCTAGTCATCAGAGTGAAATAAAATAAAAACACCTCCCATCCCTTCAAGGAAAATACGGTCCATTAGTTTTTCATTTGCCAGGAGCATCAGGTTTTAATGTTTTTCCCTTTCCCTTTATCTCCTGGGAATATCAATCTGCATAGATCTATTATTAATTCCACAGCAACGAGCTCATTTTCTCAAAAATCTTTACAGTGTGTAGTAAAAGTAGGTCTCCCGAGGAATTATTTAATATCCAAATTGAACTCAAGTGTCCTGTGCATAGTGCTGGGTGGCTGTTGTTGTGGTTGGTAGTGGTGGTTGGTTGTTTTTCCCTAAAGCATCTTTGCCTCCTCTGAAGTCACTGTTTTCTATAATAAGGAGAGTGTTGTATGGTTGTCTAGCATTTAAAACTCGGGAGTCTGGCTGAGTATTAAAAAAAATTCTGGAACCAAAACAATTTCTGGAGGTGAAAGGGTGAGGAAAAATCCTCTTGAATAGCAGCATACTGTGCTGTGAATGATATTGTTGTATAAGCATTGCAGAGAAGGGAGCAAGAGAGGTTTTCCACCCCTGGAAGAGTCTGGAAGCTCTGTTTATAATGCTCATTCCTGTCAGCCATGCCTCAGGAACGCTGGTGAGCATTTTGCTGGCAAGAGCCTTGCTGGAGAGCAGCATTTCCACCTGCAGCTCTTGTGGTTCTTGAAGCCCTGTGTCATTTCCACTGAAGCAGCAAAGAGCCTGGCTCTACAGCTCAGCCTCCTGTGGCCTCCTTCAGCCTGTTCTGCTTAGCAGCTCTGTTGGTCACTGTAGGATCCCTCCAGGGCAGGATCTGGATCTGGAGTCTCTCTTTCCTCACCCTGACTCACTCAGACTCAGGGCTCTTTTGTTTGTGGTCTGACATGAGGAATGGTTACTGCTTATCTTTGCACTGTTGAGGAGATGCTTTCATTCAGAAAAGTCTCACAGTTTCTTGTTAATTGGCTCAAACCAATGCATCAAACAGAAACAGCAATAACCACATAGATCATGCGCTGTATTTTGATAGTCAAGAAGACTGTCTTTCTTTTACCTGCCCTAACATGGAAGAATCAGAACATTTGCCCTTCCTATGCCAGTTAGACTCAGTCATAACTTCACAGAAGGAGGGCAGTTCCAGTAAAACCTGCACAGTGACCCAAGAGAAACTTTTTGAAAGCAAGGAGCTTCTTTTTCTGTTCCTTGGATGTATTGTTTGGGGTTTGTCGTGTCCCTGGAAGGTCATAGTTTGAGAAGCTATAAGAAGGGATAAACAGGTGAAGTGCACAGTTCATGGGGGCACATTAGAAGATGAGGCTGATTTTTTTTGCATATGAAAGAATTCAATTTAATTTTTTTATCTTAGAGGATAGAAAGCAAAGTGCTGGTCTTAAAAATTACCCCAGTCATCTGTCTTTCCCTACTGCACAGCAGGAGGAGGTAGGATATCCTGTGGCTCATACCAAGCAAAGGTGCTGATGCTTATACAGTAGCCCAGTTTTGGGCAGGCCATGTGCCACAAGCCACAGAGTCACTGCTTGGGATTGCCAAGCCAGTTCTGAGCTCGTGTGTTTACTTGTGCTGTGACACGTGGTGGGCATAAAGGCACACGCTTGTACTCGGGATTGGGAGCAGCCATGGAAGCTCCGCGTTGTTCAGGAGTGTGGAAGAGATTATTAAAAGTCACATTTATTACACGTCTTTGGCAGCTCAGTGTTGGTTTTACCACTTGTGTCTCTTGTGTATTTTCAGTATCTTGAGTTAAACAGTTTCTCTCCTGTAGGAAGCCACTTGGTCACGCTGGTATGTGGTCTGCTGGTGCACATCTGTGACTGCTTTCTCATGGGATTCGGCTGTTACTAAAAAAAGATTTTCATTCCTCTGCAGATAAGCAGGTTTAACTTGTCTGTTAAGGATAGTGTGATTTTATTTTTATTTTTTCTTCTTTTCTGTTATCCATATGCATGCTTAACTGAAAGACTGTATATTAAACCAGTGCCAAATGTTTTGCAGCCTGAGGAATTAAGATGAAAGTGAGTGAGGTGCAGACAGCTCTCCTGGCTGCCTCCCTTCACACTGAGGAGAGCTTTCCTGAGCTGCAATAGCCTTGCTTTGCTTCAGACGCTGCCCCAGCCTGGTGAAGCTCTGCCACGCACCAGTCCTGCTGCCATTGTGTCTGCTTTCTACTGCTCTGAGATCCCAGTCTGTGCAAGAGACAGAGAGAAGCCCATTTCCAGCTCAGGCTGATTGTACTTAATCTTTTTTCTTTTTTTTTCTTTTCTTTCCTCATGAAGGAAGTAAATAGAACTAATCTGTAGGATTTACAAATGGGAGTTCAGCCAGCCCTGATGAGGATTCATGGTCTTGAAGTCCTGTGCTTGATTATTTTACATTTATGTCATTAAAATCAGGCTGCTTTAGGTTACTCTGCTAAATGATGCAGAAAAAAACTTGAACCAGCCCTGAGCCAAGGATACTTAAACAGAAGGTAGCTTGGTAGTTTCCTTGCTGCTGGTTGCATTTCTCCTGCACAGGCACACAAGGTAGTAGGTGTGAACACTTCTGAACTCACAGAAAGTACTGACATAGTGGCTTTTGGATATTGGTCTTTTCCCTTCTCTCCCTGAAGGGAATGCAGCCAATTTGACCAAAACCAAATGAGTGAGAAGATTGCATGTGACTTTCAAAAAAAATTTTTTTTTTTCAGATTTTTTATGTAGCTCACATCACCTTGCTCTGAATGAATGAATACTGTGTTGTTTTGGCACGGGGTTTGTTTGCACTTTTTTTGGCAGTTCAGCCTCCAAACAAACTTCTAATAGCAACTCCCTCTAACCTTGGCAAGCACAGAAACTGCTAATATGAATGCAGCAGCAAGTGGACACAAAACCCAGTGAAAATACACTGAAAGTGAGTTTTGAAGAATTTTTTTCTCATGTTTGAGAATGCCTGTTGCTCTTTTCCTTTTTCCTGTGTGCCGCGGCTCCCAAGGGCCGAGCGCGTGCAGAGGGTGGAAGGCACATCCTGGGAGCTGGCGGCAGGACCGTGCCTCTGCTGAAGGCCAGCCAGGCAGCCCGCTCCATGCGGAGGATGGGGGTTCCATCTGCCTTCCACCATCTCCAGACTGCTGTGACAGATGCTGTTTCCCAGCGAGCAAATCTTGCTGCGTTGCCCTGGGCTCCAGGAGGCAGGCGCTGGAGGAGGGAGGAAACCATGCCAAGCTTACGGAGCTGTTGGAGGGATGCGGAAAGATTGCACTCAGCCAGAGGAGGATGGCACCAGCACCCCTGCCCTGCTCAGGAGGTATCTGCTCATTGCTGGTGTGCACAGTTCTGCTGGGGGCACTGTTTGCTTTTGCAGCTGGCCCTGCTTTCGAGGGTTCTGCTCTGCCCTGTAAGATGTCTTGCTGCTGTTTTCCAGTAGCTCTGTGCTGAGCCTTCTGCTCTCCATTCACTCACCTTCTCAGAGGTTTATTCCTGTGATCCTGCATAGTGCTTTTTTTGATCATTATTTGTATTTTTAATGAGTTGAGGAGAGGTGTCATCTTGTTTATATCCATGGAAACTGGAGCCATGGGTTTTGAGTCATTAAATTTATACCTAGGCAGGACTGCTGTTGCACTCACTGCCTGCTGCATACAGACATATGTTTTCATTTTGAGAGCTTGTGTTTACAGAAGACAGCAACTGAAATCCTGGTTTAGATTGTTCCTTACAGCCAAACTGCTGTGGTCTGAATGCTGCAAAAGTTAACTTTCAGTGGAGCACATACAGTGGTATCAAGTTTTAGCCCAAATGTGGCAAACTTAGTGCTTCTGCAGGTGAAATTTTATCTCTTTTGTGGCAGACAAGGTAGGAGCTCACTAGAATGGGAACATGTGTAGGAAAAAAACAATATTTAACTCAATCTCTTCCCTGAATGATAGCAAAACCGAGACTCTGTACATACCTGATACAGAATAGTCATCCTTTTTCATCACATGCCTTGCATTCCTTCACCAGGTATGTATTTAAGCCTTGTGTGGGCAGTGGTGTAATTGTCTGTGTTCTGTAAATGAAGTTTTGTAATCACAAGACATAGCTTCTGTTTTCCACTAGAGGCCAATGAAGCGCAGGACAAGGCTGCTGCAAGGCTTTCAGGGAAAACCCCATCTTTTTTTCACTTCCAGACCTGTTGCTGAACAGTGGTATCTCCATCTTGATGATTATTTCTTCTTTTAGAAAAGGTTCTCCCTCTAACGAAGTGGAATTCAGTTGCTGTCTTTGTCCCAGCATTTTGTTCCCAAAACCTTCAGAAAGTTAAAGAATTGGCATCTTCATTTGCTGATCTGAGTTCCTTGCACGTTTTCAATTCCTAGCTGTTAACTATGTAGCAGCCTCCATGGAATAAAGGGCACATCGAAAAGGATGTGGAAACAGTGAGTAATGCCAGTGCTTGGGACTTTTAAGAGTTTCAGGAAATGGTACATCTTGAGCTACTACATTTTACTGGGGAGCTTCCTAAATTTTTGCTTACAAGTGACCGAGCCAATGGCACCCCATTCCAGCTGAGGCGCAGGGTCTTGTCCCTACTCTGACATCATTCTGCCCAAGTGCCTTTGCCTACTGACTCCTCAGGTCATATCTCAGTCCTAAGTAATAACACTGGTCCTTTACAAAACTTTGAGAGGTCCAGAACAGCAAAAGAACTCAAATGTGATGCTGGTGATGCCAGCTCTGTGTCAGAGACAGAAGAAGCCATCTGAGATAATGTTTCTTTGCCTAGAAACTGCCCCATATTTTCTGTCTCAAGTAAGTGAAGAATAACGTTGCCTGATGTGTAGCTTAAAGCCAGAAATGTTTTCAGTAAGACAAAGGCACTGCCTGGGGCATTAGCTTGGAAGATGGGTTAGGATTGTTGCTGCCTGGCAGGGGTGCCTTGTGGGTGGCACACCCCTCTGTGAGCCCCTCTGGATGCCACACTGCTGGGCCTGGTTAGAGCACTGTGCTTTGGCTGCTGATCCTAAACCTGTGAGATTTCTCTGGGGGCTGTAGGAAACCTGACTTTAGTGGGAATTGGGCTTCTCCTTTGGAAGGATATACAGCTATGAATAGGCTACTATGGTAGGAAGCAAAACTAAGGTGGGATTGCAGCTCAGAGGGTTGCCTGAGCTAGCTCTAATCACATGGTGGCATGGCTTAATGTGGCCCTTTGAGCTACGGCACACCCATGGCCCCCCCAAGATTCATCAGCATCTGCAGGCCCCTGACCCAACCTATGAGCCAGAAGGGCTCTGCTGCAGCCTTTCTGTGCTTAGAGAGAGGAGGTCGAGCCCAGGCAAATGCTGCATGAGATAGGCTGTAACCCGTGAGGTGTCTGCTCCAACTTCATTCATCTGCTTCTGCAAAGGATTTCCTAATGTGGCAGGATGGGCTGCTTTGAAGTTTATACCACAGAATATGGTAGCAGGCTCTTCCAGAATAAATGGTGTTTGCAGTATTGCACTGTTTGCTAGGCAGGGGCCTCTGGAAACCGCCTCTGAGTTGCCAGTGGCTTCAGTGAATATTGAACACCTTACTGTCAACTGCAGAAAGCTGATTTATTACTATTATTTACTCCTCATTAGCACTGATGTAACACAGCAGGGAATCGAGAGCAGCAGCAGCTTCCTGGCCGTTATCTGATGCTGCTGATGGCCGTGCGTGTGCCGTGCTATGGTGTTATGTTTGTGCAGGACCTGAGATCAGGGAGGGTAGCAGCTGGCAAAAATGGGGAAAAAAAAGGAAGAAAAGGGAATCTAGCTTAGCTTTATTTATCCCCTGGTGCAAGTAGTGTCAGAAACACTCATACGGTGTATCGCATAAATTGAAAAATAAGTAGGAAGTGAGACTGACACATCAGCTTTCAGTCTAAAAGAGTCTACAGCTATTTTTGTAAAATGAGCAGTTTTGTGCATTACCAGTCACACATGCTGTTTAATTTTTCCTTGTTTTCCTGCTGTGCATCTTCTCTTTCTCTCATAGGTGGAGAGAAGTGTCACTGGAAATCAATGTTAAATGTTCAGTACCTCTTTTAGAATAGAATCAGAGAATCTTTAAGTTTGGAAAAGACCTTCAAGATCATTGATGATCACAGACCTAGCGAACAGTGCACCTGTCCCAGCCATGCCCAGCCAGGAGAATGCTGTGGGAAGCAGTGTCCAGGGTTTTACTTGAAGTCCAGGTAGACAACATCCACAGCTTTTCCCTCATCCACTATTAAGATTGCCTGGTCACTAAAGGAGATCATGTTGGTCAAGCAGGACATGCCTCTCAAACCCCTGTGCTGGCTGGGCCAGATCCCCTGGTTGTCCTGTCTGTGCTGTGTGATGGCACTCAAGACAATGTCTGTAAACTTCCCCAGCACTGAGGTCAGGCTGACAGACCTGTAGTTCCTGGAATCCTCCTTCTTGCACTTCTTGCAGCTGGGTGCCTTATTTGTTCACCTCCTGTCAGCTGGGGCCTCCCTGATTAATCAGGACAGCAGGTAAATGATGGGAATTGTCTTGGTGAGCCACTTTGTGTTCAGAAGTACCTGAAAGATTAGGACCTTATGATACAAGGTGCTGTGAAAACAAAAGGAATCTAGAATCAGAATCTAGAATCCAGAATCTCTATTCTACAGTGTTTATATTCTAACTGACAAGGGGAAAATAATTGTAAGTGTAATTTTCCTGGTGTTTGTACACTCCTTGAAAGAGTGGGGCCACCCTTATAAACCAAGTTAATATTAATAATTCTTCATTTTCTGAAGACTGGTGTTACAGGGTGACTGCCTTGCTGTAACTGAAGCACCATAAAGCAGGTGTGTAGACAAAAACATGAGCCCCCAGTTTCTTGGTGGAGTTTCAAGATGAGCACATCTCTCTGCTGAGGTTTGTCACATAAGAAATGTTCAATGAGAGAAGGGGCTTGGGGCATTTTCCTAGCTGTAACTCCAAGGTGTTATTTCTCTTGGCAGGTGACAGTACCTTCCTGCCCAGCTGTTTCACCCTCTTGTAAGATGGGTGATTTGGAAACTTGCACTTTAGCAGCAGTGGAGGAAGAGTCTTGGGTTTGACAGATGCTGAGCAGAGACAGTGACTCTTACATCATCTGTGATGCACAAATGGGGGATACTTTTAATGTTTCTTAATATGTTAAGTCAGAGGAATTTTCAGCCCTGTTTTCTTGGTGCAGGTATTAATTCTAGAGGTTGATTTTGTCCAGGGAATAAGTTCCTGCTCCTTACAGCACAGACTAACTTTGGGTGGAGCTGGCAGCCCTGTAGTTGTGCTCAGGCTACGGCACACGGAGATGGCAGCTCTGTGTTTGGCCAAGGCAGAGATGCTGGCATGGATCCTCAGCTGCTGTTCAACTCAAGCCAACAACTGCATCAGGGTTGCTTCAAGCTGCTCTGACTGGGAAAAGTACTATTAGATCAGTGCATGTTGTATTTTATACTAAGCCTTTTATGCTGTCCCCAATATCACAAGTCAGCAGGATGCTTGTGAATGAGCAGGAATGTTTGATCTGGGCCTGTAATTTTGTTAACTGTTTCCCCTTATATTAATTTACATTTGGGTGATTCTGTGAGAAACTATAGCAGAATTTAATAACACTAATATTAAAAAACCAATATCAGGTCTGCATGTTTCAATCTGATTAGTAGTTTTTCTCTTGATTAAATTATGCATTTTTAATGCAAGCCCTTCATTTGTCTGCAATAACATGGCACTGTAACCCTCTGTGTAAAGCGAGCACAATTCAGTGCCCTTTTTGCTCCTGCTGGTCCTGGATGCAAATTTCCTTGTTTCTCAGTAATCTCTTCTCTGTATCCATCATAGCACTTGCCATTGCTTGCCTAGAATAAAAGGTCATTGTAAATCCTGATTACTCTTGAAAGTTGCTCATACATTTATTTCCTAGGCTTGATATATTTCATCCTCTTGCACGTCGGAAATAGATTTAATCAAACGTGAGAATTTGTCTGGGAGAAACAGTTCATGATTCTTTTTCTTTGTGTTTTTTTTTTTTTTTTTCTCCCCATATAAAATGGTTTTGATAAAAACACCCCCCAAGCCCCCAGAATTTAAACTGTTTTTCATTTTAGTTTGGAGAGCTAACGTAGAATAGTTATTCTTTGTCAAAATCTTTCCTTTTTTATTTTTTGCAGGGGATACAGACAAAAATTTACTCTTCACCTCACTGTAACATTTCAGTGATTCTCCAAAGTCAACCACACCAAAGTGTGGTTAAAATGGTAATAAGAGAACTCAGGATCACATCTCAGTTAATAGCAAAAGGAGTGTTGGGTTCAGTGACACCAGGACAACGTGCTGCTGGGGTTATTTGGTAAGTACATCTTGTTCCTGATGCCCTCAAGGTTTATTTAGTGTATATTTTTTGCATATTTTTTTGTGTGAAGTTGATTGCAAGTTTTACATTTTCCATGTAAAGAAACAAAGATGGCACCTTCAGCCAGTTCACCTCTTTGTGGTTATCTCATCAAAACCTTATATTGATCTGGAGAGCTGTGAAAAAGGGACAGCTGGAGCCTCAGAACCAACCTGCTTTTATCTTAATTTTTAAATGGTCTTAAATTTTTTTTCTCTAATTTTGCTACTGCCAGGAGGCAACAGTCCTGTTTGCTACTACCCTCACCTATTTTTTAATACCCTGTGTCTGCACAGGAATAAGCCAGCATGATGAGCATCAGCTACCATTTTTGTTTTAAAAAACTTATAAGATAATGCTATTCTCACAATGTAGTCTGACTGTAATTTTCCAAACACCAGGCAAAGTGCTGGGCTGTGAACTTAAACCCAAAGAGAGAAAAAAAAAAAAAAGAAAAATATGTTCCACCAGAAGATTCACAGCCGGCTTTAGTGTTATAATAATTTGATATCCTTTTTACCACGGATCCATGATTTGTTTGCTTTTCCAAGCAGGACTGTTTCCCCACCTCTTTTCCCTTATATTCTCTCATATTCATGTTTATCAGTTACACACAGAAATAAAACTGTGTTATGGTGAATACCCTCATTAATGTGCTTTAAACACTGTTGACTTTAAAACGATCCACTCCAAAGCTCCAAAGGCATTTTCGAGATTAAAAGTATCATTCCCCTTTTAGCACAAACAATGTGAAGGCACCAGGTAGAAGGCAGAGATAGGGGAAAACCATTTCCAAAGCTGAAAGGGATTCAGGAGATTTAGCTACAGCCTATCCGGCTTAAAATAAAGTTACAGCCCTGTCCTTCCCTGTGGCTCACGTCTCTGACAGCAAACGTCATTAAAGCCGCAGAGAGAGGCAGCGCTGCTTCTTCTGAATCGCTGAAACTCGGCGACCAAGAAAATAATGCCAACTAATGCATCCCCTCCGGGGCCCAGTCCTTCAGTGGATTTTTTTTTTTTTTTGCCTTCATTTGGGCAGGGAATACTGTGAAGGGGAAGCTGTGCATCAGGAGGAGATGTCTCTGGGTACTGGATACACATCTTGTCAAAATTCAGATCTTGCCCTTGCTCTGAGGATTCAGGTAGTTTTCTGAAGGCACTAAGTGCCATTTAAGCTTTCAGATGTTTTAAATCAACTTCCCAAGGTGTACCAGCATGATCTCCTACCTCATTCACCTGCAATGAGCCTTAAACCTAACTCTGCACATGCATATGCCTGAATTGCCTTTGCTTTCACGTTCCGTTTCACTCTTACTAAAAAATCAAAAAGGCAAATTATTCCCTTCATTGTCAGACCACATTTGGGGACTTCCATACTTAGCCCAGCTTTACTGCATAGAAGTCTCCCTTCTTTCTGTGTTTGCAGAGGAACTTGGCTTGTGGTCCTTTCTGCAAGCTAGAGCTCCAGGCTCCCAAAAACTCACCTCTGCTTCTCTACAGTTGGAATTCAGGTGCCTACCAAAGCCATTCTATCACTCCCCTCCTCAGCTGGACAGGGAAGAAGAAATATATCAAAAGCCTGGTGAGTTGAGATGAGGACAGTGAGAGACCCACTCAGCAATTACCATCACAAGCAAAACAGATGTAACTTGGAGAAAAATTTAACATTACCAATCAAATCAGAGTAGAATAATAAAAAAATAAATGAAAACTAAATCTTGAAAAACCTTCCCCCATCTTTCATCCTTCCTGGGTTTAACTTTACTCCCAAATTTTCTACCTCCAAGCATGTGGAGGGATGGGACTGTGGTCAGTTCATCACATTCTCTCTGCTGCTCCTTCCTCTTCAGGGGGAGGAGTCCTCCCACTCTTCCCCTGCTCCAGAATGGGGTCCCTCCTACAGGAGGCAGTCTTTCATGATCTTTTGGCAGCATGTGTCTTTCCCATGGGCTGGAATTCTTCACAAACTGCTCCAGTGTAGGTCCCTTCCATGGGGTGCAGTCACTCAGACTCAGACTGCTCCAGTGTGGCTTCCCCGTGGGGTGACAAGTCCTGCAAGAAAACCCGCTCTGACACAGGCTCCTTTCTCCTCAGGGTGACAGATCCTGCCAGGAGCCTGTTCCAGCATGAGCTTCCCACAGGGTCACAGACTTAGACATGGAGTCCTTCATGGGATCACTTCTCACCCATGTGCCTCCCATGGGCTTCAGGGACACAGCTGCCTCACCATGGGCTGCACCATGGCTGCAGGGGAATCTCAGCTCTGGTGCCTGGGACACTTCCTGCCCCTCTTTCTGCACTGACCTGGGTATCTGCAGGGCTGTTCTCACATATTTTTGCTCCACTCTCTGGTTGCAATTGCTCTTGAGGTAGCATTTGCCCCTTGTTAAATCTGTCATCCCTGAGGCACTACTGTCACCACTGATGGGCTCAGCCTTGTCCAGCAGTGGATCTGTCTTGGAGCTGGCTGGGACAGAATCTGTCAGACATGGAGGAAGCTTCTGGCAGCTTTTCACAGAAGCCACCGCTGTAGCGCACCCTCCTACTGTACCCTGCCCAACCTGTCCATGCAAACACAACACATGCAATAATATTGCACTTTGAAAGGTTCCCTGCACAGGTGCTTCTGATTTTTCCCCTGAGCCGATACAGGTAGGCTGCAGAATCATTCCTGCGAATCAAAGCTGTCCATTCCCACGGCTGCTCCCTGCTCCCGGTGCCTGCCATGCATCCTCAGAGCAATAACGAAGCTGTCAGTTGCAGCCAGCCTTCGGGGATTACCCACATACATTTTGTTCCTGCAAGGCCTCCATTAAGGACGCTGTTCCGCGATACATATTTAAGTCAGTATCTCAGCACCACGGTTGCCTGCGTGAAAGAAGCCGAGAAACTATTACTGTGAAATTGCCTGCAGCTCTCGAGCACAGGAGGTAGCAACTGGTTAATAGTTTCTTAGACAGCCCTGGCAGATGTGTCAGGTTGCTTCGCAACTGCGCACCTCGTGGGAGAGCAGCGTGCGCGAAGCTCCCGCTCCGAGTGTCCCCTCCTGTAATTACTCCATAGCATCATTTCTATGGTGTCAGCAGCAACATATGGACCAAGAACTATTTTGCAGGACTAACCACAAAGGAGGAAGACTGCAATTATGTGTCTGATGATTCCCCAGGGTAGGCACGGGTTGTTTTATGGAAGGCAAGAGAGTCTGAAAGAGGTGGGATTACGATGAGTGTGGCCATGGAAGATGAAACAGTGGATAAAATTACCTTTCACCTTGTGTAGTGCTACTGTCTTGCATGACACTGCTTCCAGCCTTCCTACAATGGGAATTCAAAAAGGGCAAGTGCAAAATAAGGCATCCATTCAGCATTCAATTCACCAAGTTGTTCACTGCATGGTACACATTGAGTGAGCAGATAAAGAAGGGTGCAAGACCACATTACTTTGATATCAACAAAACAGCCCCCTCTTCCTGAAGCTTGTAAAGAGCTCCGGGGAGTTCCCAGTCAGAGCTGAGTGCCTGGACTTTTACAGATTTAGGTTTAGGTGGAAAACTCCTGTAACTGTCTTTTAAATCCTACCCTAGAAAGAGAGAAATATTTTTTAAGACAGGCTAACTGCTCTAACCCTGTATTAAAATAATTTTGTTGCCAAAGCCCTATTTACCAATTATCTATTTAATTTCTTTGTTTATATTAATTGCATAATCAGATTATATATAAGCTGATTTATTCAAGGAGACAACTGAAAAAGATTAAACACTTTTTTGCTGGTCATATCCACATTGCAACAGCAAAACTCATGCCAGAACCCTATAGGAGAGGTCAGCAGTCCCTGTGCTGCCATCAATAATGCCAGACCTCCCGATTTGTCAGGGAAACACTGTGATGGCTGTGCACTGGAAAAGTCATGTCAGCTGCCTCCAAAGCTCCAAGAAAATCTTACCAAAAAAACCCAAATGAGAGTCCTTCCTTCCTTCCTTCCTTCCTTCCTTCCTTCCTTCCTTCCTTCCTTCCTTCCTTCCTTC
>WBNO01019905.1:41538-350127 GCA_013400575.1 Peucedramus taeniatus
CCTTCCTTCCTTCCTTCCTTCCTTCCTGCCTTCCTGCCTTCCTGCCTTCCTTTCCCTCCCTCCCCTTCCTTTCTTCACCTCTTCCCCACTTCCTTCCTCCCCCTGAATCTGATGTTTACCAGGAATGATTTTGTCACCACTTCAAAACAAGGGAAAAGATTTTATACTTAAAAAATAATATCAACTGCTTATATTTGATTTTGTCTTACAGTAATGGTGGAAATAAAGCTGTTATGATCTCTGTGACAGTCACTACTGCTAATGCCTATCATAAAAGCCAGTAAAGAGGCAGATATGTTGATTTATCATGCATTGCTGCTCCCATATATCTACTTTCTAATAAAAATCTGTGGAATTATTGCTTACACTGAGCTTCATGTGCCCAAATTTGTATAGCTAACTTCTCCTGGAAGATTTCAAAGCTTTATTTATGGGAGGCTTTTATCTAGCTGTAAGAAAAGCACTTGCAATGGGAGCATGCCTACCCTCGAGACTCAAACCCGTTAAGCGTACAGATTTATGCCACCCAAATTCCCCAGTGGAAAACATGCTCTGTATCTGAGCTCTCGATTAAAGCCTGGCTCCAACACATGTTTGCTGGCACTGAGGATGCTGGTAACCAGGGATTTTTGAATGAGCCCCAGATAAGTCATCCAGCACCATCTCTTCAGGCAGGACATGTATCACCTAACATCAAGCTTTATTTTAAAGCCCCTAAGGGTTATTTCACAGCTGGGTTTTTTTTTCCTCCCAGAAGAATTGCTTTCTTGCCTACTTCTTAATCTTATCATAGAAGGATTTTTTTTCAGATTTTAGAAATTAAATTGTTTGGTTTAGAGTTTGCTACCTGCACACAGCATGTGCTGAGGAGAGCAATGTGTTATTTTGAGCCAAACTATCTTAAATATGGTCTTTGGGATAAGATGTCTGCCTATCTTTTCGCTACAGTTCTTGCAAATTATGATGAAATTTGACAGATTCAAGAACCAAAGAAATATACTAACTGCCAAGCTTTATCTCCACAAGGTTGTGAGATGAAAAAGTTGATGCCTTGGAGAAAAACACCTGTTTAAGGATGGAGGTGAATGCAGAGAGGAGCCAATTCCTGTTTCCAGCAGCAATCTGGAGCTGTGTCCATCCTACCTTGCTCCTCTGAGCCCTTGGATTCATGCTGAGAGTATATATTCCCCTATGTCCAAGTGGCATGCTGTCACAGCTCAAATTTGGATCATGGGGAAGGATCAGCACCAGTGCTGAGCTAAAATGAGTTGGTTTTGGACAAACATCCCAAACCAGAGCTTTTCTCTGGAAATTTCTCTGCACTTGTATTTTTCCAGGTTTGGGACATCATATCCTGTTCATGTTTTTGCAAAATCTCAGCAAGCAATCGTACAATGTGTAATCCCATGGGCACAGAACTGAAAGGGACATGTGAAGGAACAACATTCTCAGTACATGGCATTACTTAAAGGACAGGTTTGTGTAGCATCCAGCAATAGTTATGTTCAAAAGCTAACTGCTGGTCTATTTCTTATCCTGAAACCAAACTGCATCTTCTTAAAATTCTCTTTTTTTTTGTGGACCTGGTAGTGAAGTGGGAGGTAGCCCACTTCATAGCTTCAAAAAAACATATGAAAGAAAATTGTTTGGTTGGGAACTCTTAAAAAAAAACATAGGAACTTCCCCATTTCCTATCCTCCTTTAGACTGAAGACTTCAAACTAATTTTCTTCTCAACATTGAAGCCTCGTTCCTCTCTCTCCCTAGTAAATATTTCTTCATTTTCAAGGTTATTCCAACTTTCTTTTTGAAGACACGGAGATGATCCCCAGCACTAATAAGAAGTTAGCAGAGCAATCAGTGAGAAGAGAAGGCTTGATCCTTTAGGCAAATTGGGTCTGAGCCAGTTAAATATTTATATGGGAAGAAAACAAAACTCTCCTCACATATGTGTCACCTGTGCTGGAGTGAGGGTTATAAGAATGCTGTTTGGGCTGATGCTCTATTTCCAAGTGTGTCCTGGAAGCAGTTTTGCATGAAAGAAAGGTCAGATTTTTTCAACTAGTACATGGAAACATGGTGAAATTGGGAAATAAAAAATAAATGCCCCAGTTTCTAATTCTGGGAGCAATTGCTTTCAGCAACATGAAAAGCCTGTCCTCAAACATGGAGTGAGAAATTTCATTTTGAGTTAAATAAATTGTTTTGGTTAACCTGAAGTGTGTCACATGGTACTGCTCACATCTTATTTTATATACCATGGGTCCTTAATAACATGGAATAATTTGAAGGATTATTCTACAAGTGGAATAGCTTTTGTAAAATATTTGCTACCATATGTGGCTTCCCTTGCATGAGAAGCATGCAAATAAGGAAATACATTCTGAGGAGCTTTATGCAATTTTCACCCATCACTGTTCTCCTTGAACAAAACAATTCTTCACTATATAATCCTAAGCATCAAAATACTCAAGCAATAAGTAGTTCTGATAATGTTGGGGCATTTGGACCCTTAGTTTGTGTTTGAGGATGGGGAGGAGAGACCACAGGTGCTCACCAAAGCATTTATCAAAGCCTGTGTGAGTACAGTGAGCCAGGGACCATGAGTCTGTGGTCTGCACCATTTCTTCTCTGTGCCACAGAGTGCCCAGCCTACAGCAGGATCCATAGCATGAATACTTTTGCATTGGTACTTAGTGAGTTGATGCCCCATGGGTCTGTTTGTAGGACCATTCTGCTTTCATATTTTGTCCTGTCACTGACTTTGCTGGTATGTTGGCTCAGGTAGACCAAAGCACTTTTTTTCTGATCTTCTGTGTTGCCTTCCCTGTGCAGTCAACAGCTAAGCAGCTGTAGCTGTGTCAGCATTAAGCCCAGCAGATTTACACTGCAAATACTGGCATGGTGATGTTTTTGCAGCTGCCCCTGGAGGCTGTGGATTCCTTAGAGATGCCTGGAAGAAAAAACCTGAGATAAAGGGGAATTGGAGAAAAAAATGTCTTCAAGAAACATCAGTAGTGGGAAGCAGTGTGGGTGTCCTGGGGTGCTGGTGAGAGATTGATGGGGAAAGGTAATTCTATTACCATTCATGGACTTTGCATCCATGGACTATGCCATCCATGGACTTTGCAAGGCAAGCTGCAGCTGAATTGCAGATGGGTAGTGCTTCCCATGCTGGAGCTGCAGAAGGCTGTTTCCATTGGGTCTAATGGGGCCACAGAAAAACCTTCTGATGCCTTGCCTGAGATGCTGTTTAATTTAAAGGAAAAAGTCTTTCTGGTCAGAATGACTGCATCCCTCCCTTTGGGCTGGCGTTTGGTCATGGTATCAGATGCTGCTTAAGAGGTGCGGATGTAAAAGCCATCTGTAGTCACAGATACATGACCCAGTGGTTAAGTAATGGAGCAACATGCCAACACAGCCGGCTGCTCCCTAGATGTGTATCCAGAAAATGTTTGATTCCATTTTTGAATTGCTTTGCTGGTGCTAAGTGGAGCTATTGCATTACCAGCAATTAAGGCACTTTTCCCCGAGGCTGCTGGGCCCCAGCCCATCACGCGATGCAGGCTCACATAGCGGGTGGGCTGACCTGTCGCAGAGGATGAGGATAATGGAAAGGTTTTCCTATCCCACTGAAAAATGAGCCATGTTGCAGAAGTGTCTCTGCACCCTGGGGGGCTGCACCCTCTGCAGGAAGCTTTATATGGAGTGTGGGAAGAAACATAGATTCATAGAACGCTTTAATTTGAAAGAGACCTTTACAGGCCAACTTTCCTGCAATGAGCAGGGGCATCTTCAACTAGATCAGGTTGCTCAAAACCCCATCCAGCCTGAGCCAGGCATGGGGCACCTATGACCTGTCTGGGCAACCTGTTCCAGTGTTTAACTGTCCTCATAGTAAAATATTTCTTCCTCGTATCTAGTCTGAATCTACCCTCCTTCAGTTTAAAGCAATTCCCCCTTGTCCTATCACAATAGGCCCTGCTAAAAACTTGCCACCCCAGGCTGGCTCATTGCTCAGCTTCAGTTACAGACAGACTTTCTCCAGCCAGTTCATAGCATCTGCAGCACTCATTGCAATCATTTTTATTCTGCTCTTTTTAAGGTATGCCCTTTTCTCTAGAAGAAGATAGGTGAAATAATGGTTTCCCAGACTTACATGTAATGAACATGGTATTTCATACGTGCCTTAGAGAGTTGAAAAAAAAAGGCTGGTTTGAGTAACCTGTGTGTAAGCAGTTTTTAATAAGGCATATTCATGTGCTGAAGTGAAACATTCTGGTTCATTGAGTAAATATGTATTAAAGTAATTTTCAAAATACTTTTCTGCAGCCAATGAGCTGGAAAGGGTCAGTCCAACAATGCATCATTTTTCAATGCATACATTTATTTATGGAATAGAAGGAGGAACACAAAATTCTTCTGTTTACCTTCCTGGTCAAATGGATCTTTAGTTTCTTCAAGCACAGATATAATGTTTGGAAGGAGAGCCAGCAATGCTCTTTCCTGGTGCTGGGATTGCTCAGTGAAGGGGTCCACATTCACCACATGAAGATGAGAACTGTGACCACATTTCTCTCTCTCTCTCAGCAACAGCTCCCATTGCTTTTGGCATGAATTCCCAGGATACAGGAGGCTTTGGAACAAGCCCAGGGGAAATGGGTGAGGTATTATATGTTTGAGGTTGTTATTAGGATTGTATGTGAGCAGAAATCCATGGCTTGGCCTTGATTTTTCCAGTATGCAGAGCAGGACTGGGGCACCTGGAAACTTTCTGGCAATTTAGCATACTATGATGTTGTTTCAGCATCATGGTTAGTCTTTGGTCATTTAAATTCCAAAGAGATAATGCTTTAGGAACCTGAATTTCTTTTTTGATGAGGATAAAACATGAACAGTACCCCTGTTTTTGAAGGTGTGCAACAGGGAAGTTGGAGTCAGTAGCAGAAGTGTGATTAACCTTGGATTCATTCACATGTTTTCAGATCGATTTTCATTTCGCAAGAGTAAATCATAAAACATCTGGGACAGTTTGACATAAACATACAGGCAGCAATTAGTCCTAGCCTAGGGGCAAGAGGGCAGAGAGGGAGTTTTTGCCAAGGTCTGAACATTTGTGGATTACTTTATGTTTATTGTACATGTGTGGACTTAACACCTGGAAATGGAGGCAGAACAGCAGAAATGCCCATTTTCCACTTCAAACACCTAAACAACAGAAGCAATTAGTCATTTGCCTCCTCTGGAGAAAAAGAGCATTTAAAAAATATATCCCAAGCAGGAATATGCATGTGTGCTACATTCCATCATTAACGTATCTCCAGCCAGTGTACTTTATAAATATGCACAGATGGCTCGTGTTGCTGGTTAGGATTTACAAATTAGGTGGTTCATATTTTGAAACAAAACCTCAAGTGCTAAATCAAGAAAGTGTCATGACTCTTTAACAATGGGGGAAAAAAAAGTCTGGTTCAAAGCCACAGCTGTGGGACATCATGGGAGTAGAATAAAAGAGGAGGTCTTTGCCTTCAGGAGCTGGATATCATGTATTTAAACCATGATTTTTGTGCTTACAAAGAGAAGTCTGAGTCTGGTGTCACCTTATGGACCTTCTGCCTCCTCAGATGACTGGAGGGGCTGGGAGCCATGGGTTGCTTTGCATCTGTTGAGTCCCCTGCGTGCTGGCGGGTATGTTACAAGAGCAGCCAGCAGCTTCAAGAGAGTTGGGACTGTGACGCTGCAGTAGCAGAGCAAAGAGAGATGCTCTGTCCTTAAGAATCTGCTCCCTGGGGGTGGTTATAACCAGGTTTGTGTGTGTATATGTATATGAAAAAAATATAAACAGTATACCCAGCAGCACATTTGGGTGATGACAGATGGTGTTAATGGTGAGAATAATTATGCATCATTTTCTTTTATCTGCATTTTTACTCACTATTGCAGTGAAATGGACATCAAACTGTTCCTGTCTGTGCCTTCCTTCATATAAACAGCTGGAGGGAATCCTTCATTTTAGTTATTATTAAAAAGAAAATACTAGTGAATTAGGTTAAGGGGAAAAAAACCCAAACAACCAAGCACTAATTGAAGCAGTGCTTTAAAGTTAGTATAATTCTCTGTGTTGTGTATTTGAATATTTGTAATTGTTTTAATATTGAATAATAAATATGAATATTTGTAATTGTGTTAACCTCTTTCTGATCAGTGTGTGAGGTTCCCTGAATTCTGTAAAATGCAGAGCTAGGAAAGACCTGGCCTCTTGTGCCAATATGGGGGAGTGCCCAGCTTCTGTTTTTAGTGTGATTATATGTCCTCAAAGAAGGTATGGATAAATGACAGTCTTTTAAAATAGGTGTAAAGTTAAGAGCGTAAGGTCTGTATCAAGCCCCTATGAAGATGCTTCTGGAATAACACTTTGCATTTTCCATGACTGCCCTTCACAATGAACGATGTAGGAGTTTCCCAGAAGCTCTGCCCATTCCGTTTGACAAAGAAAAAACCAGAAAGTGATTTGATCAAAGACTGAATGTAGCCATGTTTTCTTCAGCTAAAGAGCTCTTCGAGCACACAAGGGTGTGTTGAGATCTGAAAGCTGAGGGCTACAAAACAAAAGGCAAATTTTAACAATGAGGAAATTAACTCTGGAAGCAGCTCTCCAAGATGTGGTGTGTATCCTTTTGCCTTAAGTCTTCATAGCAAAGCTCTATGCTCTATGAAACATGTGGTAGAACTCAGACTAAAAGTTTCCAGCCCAGCTGCAGGCATAGCTGGGTAAGAAATTCCCTGCTCATTGTTTGTAGCTTTCAGACCCTTAAAAATCTTCCTGGCTGAGCTTTAGTTTGGTGTGTGTGTGAGGAAAAAATATAAAATCTCCTTTCAGTCTAACACTGGGAAATAGTTTCAGAAGACCTTAGCAATCAGTTCTTTTTTTAGTAGTTCCTGATGGTTTCTCTTCACGATTTGAACTGCGCTGAGCTGAGTGAGGTCTGAGAAAGCCGAACGATGCTGAACTTGACGAGACCTCCTCTCTCTGGATTTGCTCACCTTTGCACTTCTTGATTTGATAGCAGATACCCTGTTAAACAGCTGATAGATAGTCAGAAAATTCTTATTTTATTCACTTGCCTAAATTAACACCATTTTTTCATCATGCTCATCAGACATATTTCACATCCAAAGTGAACTTCATTTTTGATAGTGATGGTGCTGAACAACTCATTTTCATGGCACTTAGGCTTGCTTAGTCATCAGGAATAATCTTTTAATTGTTTTCCATCTCTCAAAAATGATAATTTAATGATGATTGATTTAAATAAGTCACAACTGCAGGAAAATATCCCTCAGCTCAGGCATGGGGCTTCTGCTCCACTGGCTACAGAGGGATCACCTCATCCCGTTCCTCATTTTGCTCTCCTCACAGTGCTTTCAGGGCTGTTTTCCGCATTTCTCCCTCACTCCTCACTGTGGCTTTTCGCCCTTTCCTGAATGCATTTTTCCCCTGAGGGAGGCGCTGCCAAGGCGCTGTGCAGTGCTCAGCTGCGGGCGGGCAGAACTCGCGGGGCGCTGCGCTTCGCCTGCATCGACACCGAGCCACAGGCACGGGGGTGTGAGGGCAGTGCAAACACGCTGCTGTTCCCCCTAGTGTTGGCTGCAAATGTCCTCCAGCTGAGCTTCTCCTCCAGGCTCGTTTCACTTCAGGTGTCCCAGGTGTGGCTGCTGTGTGGGGGCCCGGGGTCGGCTCACCTGAGGCGGCGGCCTGGCTTTACGGGAGGGAAGAACTTGCCAATCTTTCCTGACAAATTTGATCTTAAGACTGTGAATGACAGTTGATTTAAGTTTTTTTTTCTTAAAAAGGCTGAATTACTGCTTGGTGTATTCTTAAGTAAACTCTTCTTCATGTGGTCAAGCTGGTGACTTGAGAAAAAACAAGAGGAAAATGTGTGCAGCACCCAATGCCCAAGGAGAGCCTGGTGTTTGCTCAGGGCCCGCAGTGCTGGGGAGAGCTCTCCCATCCCTTTGGTGCTTTTCCTTAGTTTTATGACTGCAATTCAGACATCTCCTACAAACAGGATCACTAAAAGGTATGTGCAGTTGGGTTTTATTTCATTTTTATTTCTCTGCTGTCTGGCTCTTTTAGCAGCCTGGCATTTCTGTATCTTAATCTTCTCAGTTTGCTAGCAAGGAGAGGAAGAAATGTACAAATACTGGAAAAAGACACATTATGGCAGCAGAATTTTCTCCTGCGATGGCAAGAGCAGCATCCCATTCCCGTTGGTGAAAGGCTCTAGTTCACCTCTGGACACTCTCGTACAAGATTAACTTAATTTTTTCCTTTCTGTGTGCTTTTGTTTTTGTTCATGTTCTTGTAAGAGCTAGAAGAATTTTTTTTAATCAAAGAAGAGTGATTCTACCCTACAAAATTATTTGCTGGGTTAGAGGCTTTCAATAATGCACAGAAGAATTAAAACAGAGATGCTGCTGTGAATGGCAAAGGGAAGGGAAGCTGCCTTGAGGACACATTCAACAGGCTATGGGAGCTGGGGCACGCTCAGAGACCTCAGAATACCCCTCCAAAATAGCCCCAAGTTAATTATTTTGCCCTATCTCCCTTTTTCCACCAAGCAAGCAGCAGCCACTGGAACAAATATTCAATAGAAATGCAGTGGGTGACTTTATCATTTTTCTGATCCATCTTGTGAGGGGCCCAGGAGTGGAGAGTTTTGCCAGAAACAGAGGATTTCAGGTGAACAAAAGCAAGTACAGAGAAAATTGGGCAATTGAAATTACGTTGACCTTTGCAAGGTTATGTTCACCCCATCTTCTGCCACCTGGTGCCATGGTCTGGGAATGGGGGAGCAGCCATATGTGGTCCACCCAGCCCTTGTGTGCCCAGTGTTTATCATGGTGTCAATGCATATGTGTTGAAAACCTTCTCCACATCTCCATGTGTGCCTGGTTTTTATAGCTACCATATGACTTGGTTTCCCACAGGAATTCCTCATCTCTGGTCTGTCTATGCATCTCCATTCCACAGTAAGCATTTGCATTGTGGCTTTACAGTAAATTAAGTTTCTTCTCTGTGTCTGTAACATTCAGTCTGATGAGGCTACATGAAAGTCATCCATTTAAAATCATGGTTCATAGTTTTGTGGTCTTTGATTGAGATTTTCTGCACTGAGAATCTGTAGAAGTTACCTTCATTTTCACACAAAATTCGTATTCAAATCAGTGAAGAAAACTAGAGCAGTTATTTAGGTGCCTGAGCACAAAGTCAGCTTTAAACACTGAGCTCTGCCAGTGTTGTCTCTCGCAGTGCTCTGAGATGCACTCACTGCTAATTGCATAATAAATCAGGGCAAATTGCAAGGTGCTGTGGTGCTCTGGAGTGGCCTTTGCAAACCTGCAGCCTCTGCTCACCAAGCAGCCTTTGCCCCGTGTGAACTCACTGTCCTGCTGCTCCTGGATGCATCAGCTACAATTACTTATAAGCAGATAGGAAAAAGTGTGTGCTGGTGGATTGATGAACCAGGGATCCCTGGGGTTCAAAAGCATTAATCCTCTTAATTTCAATAGTGGTGAAGCTTTTTAATTGCTGAGATGGTCTTCCAAACATTTCCTAAGGGAAAAGCTCCTCTTCCCCTGTTGTGAGGTTGGCTGTCTTCCTGGGAATAGATGGAGCTCATGGGAACTACAGGTAAGGACTGGACTGGATCTTGGGTGAAACTGTCCAGTATGTTGCAGGGACACATGTGTCTCTTACTGTGGTGGATAAACCTTTAGCAAAGGATGAAACTCAGGCAAATGAGAGGCAGCTGTGGCTCCTTGAGCCCTAAGGGTTTTGGGGCAGTGTGTGCTGGCTGCCTCCCATACCAGGAGCTGTTGCTGCAATGGGGATGATGGTGTGTTGCAGAACACTTGCAGTTAGGTTTCATTTACAAATAATTTAGTAAGGCTGTTCTGGTTTTACTTATTTATTTTTGAAGGGCAGGCCTTCCCTGCTGAGTTGTCAATTGCCAGGCATCTAGGAATGTTTCCATCTTTTCATGGTGATCAGAGGAAAAAAGATGAGGGATTGCAGCCGTGGTTCTGTGTCAGTCCTTGGGGATACAGTCCTTGGTGTGAAATGTATAAAGACCTTTTTATATGATAAATCACAGCAGGGACAGGCATGTCTGTCACAAACAGATTCCTACTCCACAAGATGCTGAACAAACAGGGAACAAAAACCTGGCTATTGTCCTAGCTAGGTCAGTGAGACAGTTTATATGTAACCCGAAATCTGTGTGCACAGCTCCTTGCATTGGTGCCCATCCCAGAATGGTGCTCCCACCCCATGCAGGTATTCTGAGTTTCAGAGGAGTTCCCAATTTGAGCCAAATTCTTACCCAAAGCTGCAAGTCAGAAGAAAACTTTTTATGTAAGTTTTGAATCAGATTTAAGTTTAAACTAAATATGAATACCTTTTCCACAAATTTAAAATTTTATATTGTGTTTTGTACATTTCATTTGTAATGATACCTTTTTATTAAAAGGTTTCTAGACAGAGAAGTAAAAAAAAAAAGAGATTTCTGGAAGCCTAAAATATCCTGTTTCCTTCTTCCTGATTTTTTTTGGTTTTTTTTTGCAATCAGGAGTTCATCACAAATGAACCTTTTGGTAAAAATGGCTTTAATTTTGACAAAGTGTTTGCTTTCTGATGAAAAACGATTTTGGTAGAAAATCTCCAGATTGTGTCAGTAGCAAAGACTGTAGCCTCTATAGCTTAAATCTTGTTAGTGTGTCAGGGTTTTCAAGTTAACTCAAGGATCCAGATGTTTTGGGGGTTCAAAATGAAGAAAGTCCAAAGCCATAAAACCTGTTCTAGCTTTATCTGCACACAGCTCTGCCCTGTTTGTTTGTTCCTTCTGAGAATGAGTATTTATGTGTGTGTGTGTGTTTTGTTTAGAGTTTTATATGAGGGCAACTGGTGAACAAGCACACTGGAGATAAACTATTTCTCCATGAGTTTCAGGCTGAAGCCCAACCTGATTTATTAACGTTTTTCCCTATTTTGTAACAAATGTTTTTCTATTTCCCCTATCGGTTGGTGACACCGTTTCTGTGGTAAATGAACTGACATGTGAAGGTAATGATGACAAGGGGCTGATAATGGATGGTGAGTGGAAAGGGGGAGTTCGGTGCAACAACATGCCCTACTGAGGTTGATCCAAGGACACCTATCAATCAAAATGGTGACAGCAGTCAGGGAAATTTAATTGGAGATTCATTGAACCCTTAATGATGTGACAAAGAAAAATAAGGAGGCTAAAAAAGGCTTCTGGGCTTTTCTTCCCCTTCATTCTGCCAGTTCTCAGAAGGAGAAGGGGACCATGGGATTGCCAAAGGCGCCTCTTGTCATTGCATCTGTGAGAGGTAATCATCATGCTTTGAGAGGGAGCAAAGCTGAGCCAGTGTGTATATATATATATATATATTTCATTGCTTCAGTTCAGAAAGGGGGTTGCCAAAGACCTTTTCTTTAACTCACATGGCAGGCCTACCTGCCTCTTGATTGTAATTGGAGGTAAAAAAAGCCAACAAGGTTACCTGTGCCTTGCATGAAAATGGGGAAAAGCCATATAATGGTGTGGGCAGTGTTCCCCACAGGAAGCTTTATTCCAACCTCCTTTCTCCTAATCTTGTTTTATCACCAACAAACACAATGAGTTACATTTGGGAGCTGCAATCTGTTGGAACTTGAGAGCTGAGTAACCTGGCTTGTAAATGACAGGATAGATAAAAGACTACCATTCCTTCTGAGCCGCCTTTCAAAACTAGCAGGGGTATTTAGTGCATATGGATAGCTCTTCTTGTTTGGCTTTTGCATACATTTCCATGAATAATACATTATTATTATTATAGGGGAAGGCCCAATATGTGGAACGAACTCTCTGCAGATGCAGAGAATCTCTTAATTTCTTTTCACCCAGTAATCCTCTCTATTTGAATATAGAGCCATGTAAGAGATGGCTCTTTGGGTTGGAAGGACTCTGCTGGGAAAATACTTCATACACTTGAGACTTTTTTTTGTTGTTGTTGTCAGAAAAACCCATTCCCTCCCCTGTTTTGTTTCAGTTGCCTTAGTTCAGTGTTGAATCTGGGTAAAATGACAGTGAATGGTGTGTTTCATCAGAGAATGGTGAATTTTATCTACATTTTTAAGTTCTCTTTAGTCTGTCCATTCCAACCAAATGAGACTAAGCCATGTACCTGTATCTGTCTCAGTGATAATCCTGAAGTACAGCAACAACTACTGTAGATACATCTAAATATTTGTGTTTCTAAAGACCTAAATACCTGTATATTTGGATATCTAAAGAGCTAAATACCTAAATATTGTGGTCACTACCCAAGTCACTGGTCAGATGTAGCCATTAATGTGATGGTCAGAATTTGTTTTGGCCAAATTTGTAAAGATGTGGGCAGAATGAAAACATAAAGGGAAAACCTTCTTGATTATCCCCTCCCCTCCCGCAGTGAGCTGAGAAAAGCTGATAGGAACTGATCAGGATGTAGAGTGTATGATAACACACAGCATAAGATGGGATTCAATAATCCTCATCTTATCTCTTCTTATTTCTGAAGCTGGTGATGTGCATCGATAATTAAAGCGAATGGCAAGCTGCAGTGCCACCCTGACCTCTGGGATACCAGTTGTCATTAATAATAATGCAGTCAGACAATAAGGCTTTAGCACCACATTAATACAGACAGGATGAGAAAAGGGGGATAAAGCCAGAGGGATAAGCCAAACCCCTTGGTTTCATCTGGGTATCCTTTCATGCTGATCTCTCCCTTCATGCTCTTTGATTCCAATTATTCACCTCTTTTTACAGGCAGGAATATTTGTTTAATTGTGCTATGGGATGGGAGGAGCAAGGAAGAAAAGATTTGGATCTACCTACCCTTTTTGGCTCTACTATAGTTGTAATTGCACCACAGAAATCCATACGTATTCTGTCAGAGACTGCATTTGGAGATCTTGCATGCCTAACTGGACCTGCAGATTGGCTCCATGTAGTTTTAAAACAAAAACTTAAGGGTCCATGCTGGAAAATTCAGGCCCAATTCCATTCCTGCCAGGTGAGAGTGTGGCTCACAGCACTTTTGAGCTCACACCAAAACTTTGAGGTAAGAGCACTTCTCTGTTATGCTGCTGTCTGCATACCTTTGTAGCTGAATTAGCCTGGGTTTATCCCTGTGCAGAACTTTCCTGATGTAAAGTGAGAGGATGTGCATTTGCCAGTCTCCCACACCCTGCCCTAATGCCCACAGACACCTGTCAGATGTAATACTAGAAGGGTCTACGTTAGAGCCTGCATATCATTCCTACACATAAAAAAGGGAAGTTATTTCTAAAAGCCTTCAACTTTGCCCAGGCTCTGCTGTTTGTCAAGGTAAATGAAATTTTGCCACCAATTTTTTATGACTGGTGGGCTTAGAATCCAAAGTCAGCCCTGTACTGGTGTCCTCTACTGCTCCGCTCTGTACCACAGTTCAGCAACGTGCCTCAAACCCCTCATAATATAGGGGTAGAAATGGAAATTTTGTATCAAATTATAATGTATATATATAACAAATAATTGCTGTCGGAAGTGGACTGGCGATTTCTTTGTCCTGCCTGAGAAGGGGTTTCACAGCAGTGTCCCCCATGAGCACAGCCCACGTGAAGAGGCCCTTTTGTCTTTGACTTTGCTGGTACTCCCTGTGCGCAACCAGTGGACCACACAAGCTGCCCAAAGAGTCTTACCATCCATGCATAATCCAACCAGCCTCTGGATAATGTATTCACAGTCATTTTTGTATAGTTAAAGACTGCTCCTTCTCCCCTTCTCCATACTTTCCCAAATGCAGAGCAGTTTCTCTTCCATTTGACTTACAGCCTTTCTGTGCCCTTCTTGAAATTGGTTCCCTCCCCTCACTGCATTTCCAGTTTGGCAGTGCTTTCTACTACCAGCACACATTCTCCTAAGTTTAACAGCTGCCCTTGAAATGAGATTAGGCTTTTATATGCATCTGGCACCAGACAGATTTGTGAGGGGAGATTTAGGGTGTTATAGGGTGTTTAGGGCCACACAGGTTGCACTATCTATGGGAGCCTGTTAGCAAGAAACTGATGTTAATCTGTGGTACAAGTTGTATGCACTTCATCTGCTTTTACCACTCTGATTAGCTCTCAGAAACCCAGGTTGGCACTTATCTTACTATTGTTTCTTTTCCAAAGGGCATTTTCCCTGACTCCTTCAGCATACCTGTATCTTTGCCCTTTGGGACAGCACCATTGAATCAGCATTTTGATTATGGTTGATGATCTGGCCATAACCTCGATGTGACCACTGGCACTGCAGCTGTCATTGTGTGCTATTTCCCCCCTGTATTTGTACTGTGGGAAAAATGTGCAGAAAGGGGTGATTTGGGAAATCATCTGGATGGGAAAGGTAGCCCCAAACACATTTATTTCAGAAATGGCTTTGCCCTAGAGCTCCATGTCCCAACAGTCCTGCAAACTTGGGAGGAACAAGAATCCTTCTCTCTTCTTTGCCATTTCACCCAATCTCCAGTTAATTTGATCTCTATCTGAGACCACCAGGGAGAGAACATCTATTAAACAATAAAATAGACCGATTGTGATGTATTTTCAACCGCTTTGGGGGAATTCTACAAAATTAAGTATCAGAATTGTTTTTCTTATTGGCAACTATTGATCTCTGGCTGTGCCAGTTTCTCTCATTAACACTTTTATTACCTTGTCAATCACAGCACAACCTGCACTAACCAGAGGCTAAAAGGATTTACTCTTATTAACAAAACTGTCTGGTGCCTCAGAGCAATAAAAACAGCTGAAACCACTGGGGGAGAGAGAAGTCTGCAGAGATTTTAGTACCATTTTAGTCTGGAGACTGTGATTCAGAGGGGAAAAAAATCCATAAAATAGGAGACAGTTTCTCAGCTGATGCAAATGATGAAAACGTGTAAGAAGCATCAGAGCTACGGGGTCGTCTGTCTGCAAGCAAAGGTCCAGCTAGAAATTCAGGGTAATATCTAAAAGTAGAGTAACACTAAAAATGCTGTTTGTGAGCCAGAAGCCTGGTACTCAAAGCTGCAAATACTGAATGAGTTGATGCCTGCCCAAGCAGACACATGGTTCAGGGGCTTTGACTGGTTTCCACAACTTGAGAGTGCCTTTTTGGGGACTCTATAACTTTGTAAGCCAGTCCATTGGGTGTCCCTTTACGTGTGTCCGTATAGACTGGAAAAAGATGTTTAGGTTTTTGAGAAGCACACAAAAGCCCCTCTGTAAGTGGGACTGACTGTTGGCAGGGATTGGGTGTGCACTTGTCATGAACCTGGGGGTATCTGATATGCACATGATAATATGGTGACAGCAAATGAGATAGTGAGCTTGCTGCTGGTACCTTTCAGTAATAAGAATAATAATAAAAAAACAGTTTCTTCTTAAAAGTATTCCAGAGTTGGTAGTTTGAAGGACTTGGTCCTTGGTATGATCAGAAGCAGAATTCAGTTGCTTCAGGACAGAGTGTCTCAGCACTCTGAAAACTGACCCTAAACTGCAGTAGGACATGGTTATCGAGCTTCTGAAGAGGCAAGCCTCTCATGATAACCTCTGAAGTGAGGTACTTGATAATAGCTTCTGGCAAGAAAGGGCACATTGCTTTTACCTAGGTCTTCTCTCAGGCTTAAGCACCTTTAATACCTTTAAACTTACCTTTGTGTTTAAAAATTCTTGTAGTACGTGATGCTACAAAATTTGTAAATAGAAGAATTTATCCTTATTCTCAATTTCTAGGTGACAGAATAGAAGCCTCGAGTTCTCATGTGACTTGCAGAGCTGGCCCTCAAGTATGGTGTGAGCATGTGCTCTTTCACACTGATCGGGAGAGATGCATATCATGAGAATGCAAAGGTGGTAGGAATGGATGGTGTCATCCTGAGTATTAAGCATCCTTCAATACCTGAGCACTCAGCTTGCTTGCTTTCTTAAGGGAGCATTTCATTTTAGGAGAGCAAACTACTGGTGTGCTTGCTGTGAGCTCAAGGCAGCGAACTCACACTGTGTCTATGGATGGAGGAGCAGAGCCCCTGGCTGTGCCTCAGGCCATGGGACAGGTTTCGCTGTGTGTGCTGGACCACAGGGTGTATATATATATGAACCCCTCTCCTCTGCTCCACTCCTCCAGACCAGGCTGTGTGATGGATCCTGGCATCACATCTGAACTCTGCAATGTGGCAGTGAGCATCTCATTTCTCCCTTCCCCTTGCTATTCCTCTTGAATGGGTAAGGCTCCAAGGTATTTGGAAGGTCCTTTCGAAGAAGAGAGCTTCCTTTTGACAGTGTCTCACTATGTCTGAAACATAGTGAGATTTTCTCATTACTACTATGGAAATATAGTCCAGATTTTTTGTCTCTTTCCTAACCTCCAAGGTCACCTAGACACTTCAGGGATGCGAGACTGCTCACTGGAGTAAGAAAGCAATTGACAAAAGGCACAAGATGGGTGAAGACAGCCATTAAAATCCTGCTCTGGCTCTAAATATAGCAATCTTGCCATGCCAGTCTCCTGTAATTTGCATGTTGAATTAGCATCTCATTAATATCTTATTAGGGACACTGGAAACCTAATGACAAAAACAAACGCAGCATGTGCAAAGAAGAATAATAGAAGGAATGAACTGAATAGAAGAGCTTCCCCCTCCCTTTCTTTTCCCCTTGTGAGTATTCAAATGAAGGCTCAGCTGCACTCTGTCAGCCAGGCTGTGGTTTCTGACCATTTCAGTGTCATCAGAGCCAGGAGGCTGGAGGTGCTCCCATTGCACAGATGATGCCAAGGGCTAAACACCCAAAGGACATCCGCAGACCCACAGTGGCTGGTACACCCTGGCATGGCTTGCACTGATTTACGTGCAAGGTCACATCCCAATATACCTCTCCAGACCATACACCAACTTCCCCAGGACTTCAAAAAGTGAAGTGTTTAGATGAGAAATCCCAAGTTACAGGTTTTGAAAAAAAAAAAATCATCCCAATATACGAAGAATAAGAGAGAAAATTGATTGGGCTTTTCTGAGATCCACACAGGCTTTAGTTTAGTTCAGGATTTCCTCTTTCTTAGCTCACCTCTATCTAATTTTCTCAGAGCTCACAGCAATGAGCCCAGCCACCACAGTTCATATGAACTCTCCTCAAATGACCGAGCACTTCAGCGTGCATGTTCCTGTCACTGATTTTGCAGTTAAAGTAATATGGTACCAATTAGATTACCTCCCTCTGGAAGTACATTGCAGCTGCAAAATGGACATTGTATCATTAGCACCTTTCCCTTCCATTGTCCCAGGGGATGGAAACACCAGGCAATGCAAGTAGCATAGTGCCAGCAGCCCCTCATTTTTCTTGTGGAGAAATTTGTTTAAAGGATGCTGCCCATGTTTTCTGCAAACTGCAGTAGGAGATTGCTGCTGGCAGCTTTTGAGAGCCTTGAAGTCAAAGACCATCTGATAGAGAACATGAACTCTCAAAAATGAGAAACTCAAAAGCTGAAGCTGGGAATTTAAGGGAGAGACATGGTAGGAAAACTGTGTGCATCAAAGGAAAAAGCATGGTGTTGTATAGGGCACAAGTGGGCTTTGCTGTAAGGGTGGGATCAGGCTGCAGAGCAGGTGAGGGAAGGGATGTGAGTTCCCCTTGCTCTCTAACCAGCAGTGAGTGGCATGTAGGCTGCAACTTGGATAGGATAGGTTGCAATTAGAAATCCAGCACATAAAAGGGAAATCAAACACTTGTAAATTAAGGAACACAAGTCAGCTGTTTCCTCATCAGATTTAGCTGTAATGTATTGGATTGGATTATTTAAAAACCCTCACCAGTCATACAAACCGTACAGAGCATGGAAATGCTCTTCAGTTCCTCTTTATAAGATGTTACAAGAAATAATTTGGGTCTGTATTTATGTGAACTGTTGAGTTCCTGGGTGCTGGCATTGTACAGTGTAAATTAGTTACTCTAAACCTGTTTTGCAGCCTTGCGTTGAGAGAAGCAGAAGTTATGTGGTCCACATTGCTCTCTGACACAGTGCATAGCACCTTACATGGTGAACGAGCTCTCTTTGCATTCCCTGCCATTGCATGCCAATGCTGGCTGTCATTCCAGAAAGTCCTCTGTGTTTTTCCACGGAGAAGAGATGGCAAAAAAAGAGAAGGTATTTAGTAGAGTGTGCAAGGGTTTGCGACCCCTATGTTGTGGTTCTTAGGTGCTTATGGTGGTTGGCAGCATCTCTTGATCTTGCTTAGTGCCTCTAAAGCATGGGATTGAAACAGATGATAATTTGGTAATGGGTAATGAACACACCCTGTCTAGGGGTTTTCACCTTTTCTGCACACTGCCATTGCACAGCACCCTAGATTGACTCTGTGTCAGGGGATACTTCGGGTTTTCTTTCCTCTGAACCACCTTGTAGTAAGTTCCTCTCTCTGCAGAGGTTCACCCCTATACAGAAGTCCAAGTACAGGAAATATGTGACCCTCATGTAGAAGGACAGCTGTACAGTGGAGGTTGCTACTGGACCTTTGCCATTTTCCAGATAGGAGGATACATTATTTCAGTCAATCAGTAATCCAGCCATAAATTTTAATCTTTCCTCTCTGGAATTTTAAAACATGAGCCAAATCCTCAAGAAGCTCTGCTGTCACTCACAGCCCTACTTTCCCCTGCTGCTGACAAACTCCAAAATGCACCAGCACATTGGCAGTTGGCATGTCTCTCACAGCTTGTTCTTACATAGGCAAAGTGATCGATCCTTTAAGCAAGGGTTCACTAATCATATTCATTTATTCAGGCACTGCCCTGATGCATGTTATGAAAAAGCAGAGTTGCCTTGCCAAAGGTATATTTCCAAGCTCTTGAGAGCCAAAATCTGCAGGGGCAGAGAAAGATGCAGAAAAGAGGGGGCAGTGATTTTTGTTGCTCATATGTGTCATCACATGATGGCAGGGCAAGATGGATGAGCACCCTGCACTATTTTGGTTCACTGAATATGCAGAGAGGTGAAATGCTGGGCCTTTGATCCTGGTCCAGAGTGTTACTGATATGCTACATTGACACAAAACGGTCTAAGTGTCCTCAACAAACGGGGTTGTGCTTTTCCAGAGTGCAAAACACCTGCTGAGGAAGTAAAAAGTCCAAACCAATGCACAGCATTTCTGCTCCATCCATGGAATCTCCCATGAAGTCATCATTCCTTATAGGAAGATGGACAAACTTTGGGTAAACTCCGAATTCCTTTTCCAGCCAAAAAATTAAGACTGCTTCTCTTGTCATTTGTGATCCATGGGGTTCCTCTCATATTGGAGTACTATGACTCTACCACCATGCTTACCTACATTGAGCCTCAGCACTGCAAGAGCTGGTTGATGTGTTCCCCTACCTACAATACTTGCTTTTCCTGATTGCAATGAAAAGGTGCCCTGCATAAAAAGGAGACTTGATCCTGAAGCACTAGATCTTTGCCTTGCTCAAAAGAATTTGGGCTGGTTTTTGGTGTCACCTGACCTTGGTAATATGTTGCCTAGCATTAAGTCTTTGAGGCTGTCACTTCCTGTGTGATAAGATAATCATAACAGAGCAGAGCTGGCAAGTGGTGTTTTGATGTAAGCAATGGGCAAACAGATCAATAAGTGCTGAGCAAGGCACGCTTCACCTCATATCGTATCGACTTACTGCAAAAATAATGGGGCAACAAAATGAAAATGTGTTGTGTTCTGAGTTATGGTCAGTGGTTATATATAATATAAAACAATATATTAACTCAGATGGGACTTGCTGTTGAAAAAAATAGAAATGGGCAGGCACAAAATGTACTGTCTCTTGATGTACGTGGCAACACATCGAGATTAATTACACAGAATATGGGAGGAAACGAAAGCAACAATAAATTTCTATTATTATAACCATAGAAAGAACATGAGAAAGATTTATGGCTCTAAGAGCGAAATTTCTGTGTCCTCTTAGTCTGACTGTCTAATGTGTGAGAGATTTATGAGGCTAGTGAGTAATGATCAGAAGTATTTATAAAATTTAGCATTTGTGATATTTTATTTTTGCTCTCATTGAGGCTGTTTATGAGCATCAGAAGGATGACTCTGGGCTGACTGGATGTTGGTGGGAGTTGTGCTATAGGTTGGTTCTAAGCATTTTGATGTCAGCAGCTCTGATTTCCGGAATCCAGATGGCAGTGAAGGTAGAGAGAGGTACAAGAATACACTGAAAGAAATCTGGTGTGTTAGGAGACTTTGGGCTCATGGAGGTGTAAGTGGAGGTGCACTGAAGCAGGGAGGCACCCTTTAGTGCTTTTTATGCACCAGAGACTCTTCTGCTTTGCCATCTCTTGCTTTTGCTGATTACTCCCAATGGGCACACCTGCGAGGGATGCATTTATCTGGTGGTTCTTGATTTCTCTGAGTGCAGACAGGCATTCTGTATCTCCTTCTGCATGCCCACACTTGGAGAAGTGATTGACAAGTGGATAAACGAGGCTGCTGCCAGGAGAAAGGCAGAGTGCCTGTGATAGTCAGGTGGCAGGAAGAGAAGGGTTATGGCAGAGGGCAGAATAGCACACTGCTGGGCATTTATTGCTTTTGAAATGGATTGTGTGTAGCCAGGAAATGGGATGTTTCTCACAGCTGTGTGGGCATCTATCTTATCTCTCAACAGCATATAGCAAACTGCCTACTCAGAGGCTTTGCAAGATAGATGATGATTATGGCTGCTTGGTTAATTGTGATATGACATGACAGGGAATATAATTTACCTTGATGATAATTATCACTGACCCAGGTAGTTTTACAAAGCTTGGACAGAGTGTTGAGGGTTGCTCTTATGGATCAGCTCCTTTCAGAAAGGCTCTTCTCGCATCTCTTCAGCTTCACAGGCCCTTTCTGAGTGTGCTGGGGTATTTTTCATATGTTTAATGTAAGAATCCACACATAGAAATTTAAAAAAGCACCCAAGGTACTCAAACCCACACCTCCCCCCACCCCAAACAAAACAGGTATGTAAATCTGGAATGCCTTTGCATTGGGTTTTGGCAGCACAGATATTCACAGAATCAAATAGCCATTGGGGTCACAATATTGAATCCAATTGTTCTGTCCTTCAGGACTTGCCAGGGTTGCTGTCCTCTCTTTTCTTTTTTCTTGTGAAGCAGGGAAAATCTGAAGTTTTGTCTTTGCTGTGATCTTAGGTCATGGGATGTAATAAGTCATATAAACACAGACTGGAGAGGGGAAGTATTTTAAAGCAAGCTGCAGCATTTCAAATAGTTAAGTGGTTTGCCCAAGTTTGCCCAAATTTTTCAGGAAATGGTAAGATTTTGAAAAAGCTTTTTTTTTTTTTTTTTTTTTTCCTGGTAACATAATTCAAATTATTATCTCAAAATATTGTTGTCATCAAAATACTTCTGTGACCAAAAGGAATTATCAAAATAGTTTTGTGCAGACACAACAAACACAATTTGCAAGAAAATCCCAGGCCATTTAAAAAGAAACAAAACAACAAACTATATTTCAGATACTTAAATGCTAAAGAAAAATCCTGTTTCTGAAAAAAGAAATGCTGAAAAATACTTGAATATCTGTTGTTCAGAAAGATCTGCCAGACAACCCTGAACTTATCCAGATAAAAGAGGTGACTTCATTATTTCAAGTAACACTGGTAGAAATGAGAGCAGAGTTTGGCACAGTGAATAGATTCTTAGTATTAAAATGAGTATATTCAGGCAATTCATCATGATGTCTGATTTCAAAAAATTATGCAGAGCTCTCAGCAGTGACTAGTGCTGTGGAAAGGAAGGGAAGGCCTGTTATTTAGATGTGAAACTTCATTTGAGGTTCCTGTTACTGACAGCTTTTGTTTAAAAAAGTATTATGTGCTTCAGAGACCTCTGATTGCATTTTTTTGAACTTTCCTGCTACTATTTTGGGAATTTTGGAAGGAACTTTCCTTTAGAGGCTCTAGAAATGGTGTGAGTGCTTGCAAAAGCCTTTAGTTTGTGGGAATTGTGTGATGCTTGTGGGCTTCATCAGGGCCCATGGGTATGCAGTTTTTAGGATCTGTCTTTGTGGCTGTGAGGGTGCTGTGGCGCTTTGTTCTTCCTGCGGATTTTCCCCCTGGGTCAGAGCGGGGCAGCATCAGCTGGCAGAGCTCTGCTCCTTGCATCCCTTCCCTACACCTGTAAAAACTGCTCGTGACAAAGTGGCTTCTTGCCGAGAGCAAGTTGTGCTTTCTGCTCATGCCTGTACCAATGGCTGTGGTCTGGCTTTTCTGCTGCATCCCACCTTTGCTTAGGGACTGAGCTCTGTCTCCTGCTATTTCATCTCCACACCTTTCATCTTGTGCCTCACTTCTGAGTGGTGACGGAAGTATATGGCAGGAAAAGGTTGAGAGGATCAAAGATACCACTTTGAAGTCTGAGAATGCTGACTAATGCAAGGTGAAAAAGAGTACAGAAGGGAGTCATGACCTAAAGAGGGACAGGGGCAGGGTTTTGTTGCTGAGTGGATTTTGCTATTGAGTCACAACTTTCCTTTTCATGGGGTTCAAGGACATGAGGCCATTGGCTGATGGCTTTGCTGCATGTCAAATGCTTTCCCTGAGCTAAATAAGCTGGATACATGAGAAAAAAATATGAAAGAAAAGTGAATGGGAGTCATTTGAAACACAGAACAACTGTATGTTTGTTATTTAAAGAAAAATAAAACAAATCCTTAAAAAGCCAAAATGGTCCCTACAGAGGCATCCCTTAGCAGGTGAGGAGCTAGACAGCATCTACATGCAGAGATTTATTTTTCCTGCTTTCTCATCAGTCCCCCCAGGCTGGAGTCAGCCCACAGCCATTTGAGCCCTGGCTGAAGCCTCACCAATACTTGCTCTCTTGCATGTTTTGGCTGGGGAGGAAAAGGAACTCCAAAAGGAGCCTAAGATGGAGCTTTAATGAAGAATAAAAGTGAGGGGAAAGAATTTGATTAAATATCTTTTAGCACCTGCCAGGAGCAGAATACATCTGACATTTGGTGTTATCTTCCTAGTGCTCTGATAAAAACTTAATCTACTTGGGGAATAGGGCTGAGGGGTGGTCATGATTTATCTCCCCTGACTGCTTACAACTGTGTTGCACAATCCTGTTTATATGGCTATCAAGATCCATCTTAAAACTCATGGACAGCTCACTCCTGGCATTGTGGAAACGTTAGAGTCACTGAACTTTGCCAACATCCTGGCTCATGATGTAGCATGAGTGAGCTCTCTCATAAGTTAGCCTAAAAATGCCAGAAGAAAATGGCTTTGTCCTTTTTGTATCAAATCCAGGTCTGATTAGAACAGGAATTTTCTAGATGAATTTTGTGTCATGGATTATACCCAGAAATTTGCAAGTCACACAGCCATATCTGGAGTTCAGCAGCAAGATAACAGTTTTTGTAAAAAGACTGATATCTTAACTACTGTCACAGTGACACATCACACTAATAAAAGACTCAGATACACCACAGCCAAATCATGAGTCTGTCCCAGCTGTAGTACTTTAGCTGAAAGATAGCAAAAATATGTGCAAATTGCTAGGACAGCATCTTCCTCATTTCAGATGAAAGCTGTCTGAGATAAGGAATCTCAATTTCTTCTCCAGGATAAAAAATAAGAAAGTTTTTTTTCTCCTGAAGAAGCACCTTTCCCAGGTTTCTTTGCCACTCTGATGAAAAGTCCATGAGGTCAAAGGTCTTCTGTAGGTGTGTGTTCTTCTGCATGAGGATCTGTATCAGCCATTTGAAGATCAGCTTGCCTTGGGGGGAAAGGGTGTGCATGGCAGCTGTCAAAAACCCATCAAGCATCTTTACCTGTGGTTTTGTGATCTCACCAAGACTTTGTAAAAATCTACTCACAATGCTTGATGCATCTAATTGTGTGTTGTGGTTGCATTGAACCATATTTGCTATTTGGATGCGGACAACACCTGTTTGAAAAAATATTTTTGATTGTGTTGACTTTTGAAGGAAAACAGCCTCCAAAAACCAAACCAGTAACCTCTACAGAAAAACAACAGGAAAGATACAGATGAGAAAAAAAAAGGTATGATACTATGGTTAATCAGTACAGGAAAGAGAAGGATGGAAACCTATTCGCTCTCTGTGAATATTTGCAAGGAGGAATGTGCCCCTTTCTTGCAGCTGAACAAGTTTCATGTCCCTGATGAGAGTTTTGATGCTTTATCCCAGAGCTGTCCTGCAAGGCTGAGTATTCAAGTATTATGCATGGGAGAGTGAGGCCATCCAAAGTTATAAAACTCACAGAAATGGCAGAAATTTTGGCTTTTGTCTTTCTCTCAGACTTGTGGAAGTGGCTTCTGCTGAATTATGGGCCTCAGGGGCTTTAGGACTGGCTGTTAATAGTAGCATTAAACAAATCAGACCTTTTCTGTATCAAAATAACTCTTCCAAAAAATATACAGCACTTGCAGGCCAAATATGATAGTTTCATATCAGGGAGCTCTGGAAGGTGTCTGGCACAATTTGGAAGAAATCTGCCCATGCTGAGATACACCCCCAATGCTTTTACAGGGCTCCCCTGCACCTAGAGGAGTGCAAGTTAACTAATTTTGTCTGACCAGAAGTGAAATGAGGACCAGAAAAACTGCAAAGAGCAGGAGAGAAGTGTCTGGCACTGTCCTAGAGCTCTGCTTTGGGCAGCAAGAGAGCTCACTGCGAGGCTTTCCCTGAAGTCTTCCAGCTCTCTGAGGGCTATAACGTGCTCCCAGCCTCCTGCAGAGAACCACTGCAGTGCTCTTTGCATGCAAATTGTTAATGCATTGTGCATGAGGCCTCTAATTAATACTCTGCTGCAGATAACGATTTTACATTATAGCTATTAACCTTGGCATATTTCAAACTAAATGCTAGTGTGCTGGGGAGGATTTTGTGTACACTGCGTTGTGAAATAATGAATTACATTTTTGCATATTTTATACACTGATTTTCTTTAGTCACACTGAAACTAATGCTGTGGGAAAGAGGTGTGCAGTAATGTTTTGGCTACTCCAGTGGTTAAGGCATTAGCCAGCCATTTTTGAGCTTTGGGTTTGGGTTTTGGAGCTTTTGGGAGCTTTGTCCTGTATTTGCCTTCTGCAGGTCTTTTAACCTTACATGTGCAATGGAGATAGGAACCATCATAGGGATGGATTGTAGTCCTGAGAGAAGGTAGCCCTCCTTTTCTGTGCCCAACATCCCTTTTAGTGAGATTTTATAAGAAGGGCTCTTTGATTCCCCATTCACTTCGGTTTCCATCTGCAGATCTAGATTCCTGGGTCAAGATTATGAGCCATACACCATCAAAGTTTGGATGCTAATGAGTTTTTTAAGTGAGACTTTTTAAAGATTCCTCTTTGGGATTTAATTAATTTGTCCCACATAGTAGACCTGAATTGATGACAAGGAGTAACAATGCTGAAAGCCTGGTCTGTCTGGTGGAGTTTGTCTGAGGGACACAGTTCTGAAGAGAACATTCGGTTCAGACTGAGGACAAAGACTTGGAGGCCAAACACCACTGCTAGCTTTGAACACTAGTGCTAATGGTGGACTAAACTGTTTCCACCTGCAGTTCTCTGACCTTTTGTCTTCCTGGGGTTAGGAGAGAGCATCTCCCATTGCCTCTCCTGACCAAAAAAAAAAAAAAAAATTATACTTGTCTTCAATCTGCTTTACAAACCAGTTTCCTCTGCCAGGGCAAGTGCAATACCCACGGAAGGGCTACAATCTGCATTTACTGTGAGGAGAAGAATGTCTAAGGGTTTTTCAATCCTTTTCAGCTCACCCATCTTCCTATACTTGGTCCTTGAGCACTGTTTAAATGCAGAATGACCCAAAGTATCAAATTCTGAGGAAACCTGGACCTCATTTACCCTGGAGTTGCCATGATGTGTAATGGAAAAAGGATGCTTATAAGGCCACTTTCCTTCAGAAGAATTTTGTTTCTGATCCAACTGGCAATAATATAACTCTGTGTAAACTATTTTATGGATCTATATAGTCAACAGATCAATTTTATTATACTTGGCCACTGCAGAAAAACTGTAAACTCCTGCTGTTAGCTGAAGTCTGGGAAATATGTTTACAGCTTTATTCTTTTCCTTTGGTGGCATCAGTGTGTTTACTTTTTTATTTAATAAAAAATGTGTTGTGCTCTCTCCCATACTATTTTATCATCCAGAACTTTTCCACATGGCCAGCTCTAGCATAACATATTGCGCTAATCAGAAAACAATTCTAAATAATGACAGGTCTCTTTGATTTTCCTGGGCTGGTAGAAATTTAATTCTCCCTTGTCTTTTGAATATTAGGTTCTAGTGAATTTAAAAGTATTTTATGTAGCATGCTTGCAAATAGCAGTTTCCAGTGAAGCCCCCAAAGTGACTGAGAACGCAAGATTTTGTTTGTAAATGAGCTAGCTCCCTTTAACATTATGTAGAAAGTATTAAATGTGTCGAAGTCAGTTGCTTCTTTTTGCAGCCGTGGCAGCCAGCGTGTCAGGGTGGCTTCCTTAGGTGCCAGTGCTGCACTCTGGACAGAGGTAGGGCTGGGAGCTGCCCCGAGCACAACCCTCCTGCTATTTAATTGGTTTGCCCAGGGAATTGAACTGAGACAATCAGATACCCAGCGGCCCATATGCTGCTTGTGTGGAACAAATTGTTACCTTTTTGCAAGCTGGCACCGCCTCTCTAGTAGGATATTAGAAGGGAATGTTGGATCAGTAAATTTTAAGGGCCCTTTAAAAATAATCAAGTTTGGGAACATGTTTTCATGTGATCTAAGCTTCCTCTAGCCCAGTGTCCCATCTGTAAGAAGCACCAGGGCCAGATGTTTCTAAGTAAGATATGAAACTCCCACAGCAATAGTTGTGGGATTATTTGTCTTAAACAAAGGTCTCACTCTGATCTTGCACAGTTACAGATCAATCCTGGAGCAGGTGTTTTCCTATGAATACCTGATGGATGGGAAAGCTCACGATAGACTCATTATATACTGAATTATACTAAATAAAAATATACAGCTTCCTGACCACTCAGCTGTGCCATCTTTTGAGATACACTAAACTGTCATTTTCCTTTTCAAAAGAACTGATTGTAGACTCACAGGATAGGCAGAGTAGGAAAGGACCTCTTGTGTGGGTTTGGAGATGGGTTGCATTTGGGAATCTTAAATTTAGCATCAAGGAAAACAAATTACAGATCTTTACTACTTAAGTGGGAAACAGTGATAAGTGCTCCAATGAGCCTTGCATTTGCAAAGTCACTTTTTGAAGTGAGTCATACCTCAGCTGTTTCTAAGATATCTTGGTAACTCTATTATTTCCTATTTTCTCTTGGCTCCTATGCAATTTGCACATTCAGGGTCAAGCCTGTGCTAATGACAGCTCCTTGCGTTTCAAGGTGGCCGAATCAGCGGGATGTATGGCACATATCCACAGAGCTTTAAAAATATCTCTACATGACATATGCTGTTTGTCCCTGAACACCGGATAGGTTAATTGTTAAAGAAACATTAATAACATTAACTGATGGTATGGCTTCCCACTGCCTCTGCCCTGGCAATCTCACACTGGCAAATGGATTAATAATACTATCGGAAATGAATGTCGTTGCTATGCAAGTAACTCCAAACTAGATAATTTAAGAATAGTTTGGATGATTACTAATTAGATCCACCGACACAGGGGAATTTGAATTATTCATGACTGGCTGAAAACAGCAGGTAATTAATTTGTTCACTTCTCTGCAACTAATGTAGAAGTTGTTTATTTTTACACACACACATTCACACACACACACAGATACAGATGATCTGCTAAAAATGATCCCTTGTTTCAAAATTGATTGTTTCTCTGTGAAGAAATGTCAGAACTGCAAGCTTAGGATAAAAAGTCTTGAAAAGTTAGTTGGACAAGCCACGCTTTGAGACAGGACACATCCAGCACCACCCTGTTTCCCTGCAGCACAGGCATCAGGCTCTCCCCAGATCCCCCCCTCTCATCTGAGTGAACACTCTGAGGATCTACCTACTCTGAGGACTCTGTGTATGTGCAAATGCGTGTGCCATTCAAATCTGACATTCTCAAATCTGCCTCCTTAGCAGCTCTGCACACGCATACTGCTGGACATGAAATTGGCTATGGTGAGCAGGTTAATTCAAATTGAGGACATGTAGGAGACAGCGAAAGGTGCTCTCCAGCTGTGCTCTGTTTATCCTTAATGACAGGCAAAAAAACTTTAAAATAGTGTGCAAAATCTTTCTGGACTGTCTGATAGCTGCTTCTGTCCTGGAACTGAGCTCAGAGCCCCAGACAGATGAATTTAGGACTCCTCCTTTTTACTTTGTTCCTTTCCTGAAATGGCTCTGATTAGTTTAAATAGCAGAAAGAAAAAAAAAAAAAGATTACTTGAACAGGAGGATAAATAATCCCACACATGAAATTACACTGCTTGTTCAATACGAGGCTCAGCAGATCCCATTCCCTTTATGAATTGATGAGCTTTATTATCTTGATTTTTCATTAAAATACAATAAGTTGGTCTAACCCATAAAATAGAGAAAGTGCAGGACAGTAGTTCATTTAACATTGATCCATTTTTGTTACTCACAGAAGATGATGGCTATGGCTGTCATATGTGAAGTCATACCCAGCTCAGAAGTGCTACAGAACCATGAATAGTTAAAGTGGAGAACAGCACCTCATCCTTCCTCCCTGGCTCTCCAGCTCACTTCTTGCTCATATTTTTACCAGGTTCCAGCACATCAGCACTAGCTTATGTCAGTGTCTTGGATGTGTCTTGTATGAAAGCTGCTGTAGAAGGGATTAATATGCAAAAGAAGATAGATAAAGCACGCCATGTAGCAGTGAGCATATTTTAAGCATAAGAGGCTTGCATCTTGTTTCCTTTGTTTTGTGAAATACTAAGTCCAGGCATTTCTTACACCTTAAACAAGCCAACACTTAAACACAGGGTATCTGTGTTTCTCTGCATGTGTGTGTGTATGCCATATATATCCATTACTGAATAGAAGTGACAAAAATCCCAAGGGCCCTAGTGTGTTTTCACAATAACTCCTATATACTGGAAGTTCCTAGATTTTTCCCTTACAAAGATACATTAGGAAGCAGATGAGTAACATGCAATCCCTAAAGAAGCTACATTAATTGTGTGGCAAAGTCATGTCTGAAATGGTTTTACAGCAGTGGTTGTAGTCATGTGCTCCTCAGCAGCCTGCAGCAGACACGTGGCTCTGTGTACCCCTCCCAACTTCATCCATGATGAGTTACAGTTTAACCTGGCAGCCACCTCTTCATCTCGGTCTTCCTCAGTAAGACCAGCGCTGTGGGACCACAGACAGCAGGAAAACACAACAAAAAATATCACTCTGTGACTTTTGCCTAATGTGTGTTTCTATTTCCTCCTCCTGGCAAGCAAGGGAAACTTAATTGGCTATTTCATACCGCTGTCCCTTTCTCCTTGACCCCAGACAATGCTTGCTGGCATCTCCAGCATCTCTTCATAAATGAGAGTAAAAACACCTGATGTGGCAAGTGGGTGCTTTATGAAGAGTGATACGCCATCAGTCATAATTAACCCCTGTGTCCCTGTCACAGGCTGGGGCAGGCCCCATCACATCTGGTTTCCTGTTTGAAAATACTTTGGTTTATGTAGGTTTCACTGAAAACAACCAAGAGACTTATCTTTAGGCAACAGGAGCTGGTAAAAAATGAATTATTTGTCACTCAGAAGGACGCCCTGGCTGTGAAAACCACCAAGCACATTTGTAGGGTTTCATTAGTCCTGTTTGCCCCCTCCCCATGCTCGGTGTTATTTGCTTTTTGGTTTGGTTAGCAGCCCAGCATCTGCTCTCCGAGCCTTTTGCAAAACACTTCAGGGGGTGCAAAGCACCTGAGTCCCACACCAGCATGATTTTACAGCTGTTCATAAAAGCAGGGTCATTCCCATTGCTTCTTGAATTAAATGCCACACTATGAGCATTTCAGACCTGGCATCTGTTTATGCACAAATAAATATTAGCCCAGTAAGCGCAGAACACATTGACGCTCTGCATTAGTGCAAGAGCTGCTGTGGGTTTTGTATCACCAGGCTGTAAAGCACTGGAGACTTTTGCTGCTGATTATTGGTTCTTAAGGCAGAAACTGGCTTGCAGATCCACTGGGTAAGTGGGATTGAGATTGTCCTTTGTGCTGTCTGGTCAGGGTTCTTTTGGCTCCTTTGCTTCTGCTTGCCCAGCAGTACAGCAACTCCTCCTTTTGTGCCCTTAAGCTTTAAATCAGGCCCTCCACATTCTAATTTTCAGCTACAGCTTGTTGTTTCATTTTTTTAGTACAGCATAGCCCCCTACTGTATCCCATTGTTACTGTGGTAATAGAGGGGCAATCGCTGATGCTGTAAGGGATAGTAAAAGTGTATTATGGGACACTTTCCTTAACTTCACTCAAGAGATATTAAATTATATATTGCTATTATGGAAAAGATCATCTGGAGTGCCATCACACAGCATGTATAGGACAACCAGGGGATCAGGCCCAGCCAGCATGGGAAAGGCAGGTCCTGCTTGACCAACTTGATCTGCTTCTATGGCAAAGTTATCCATTTGGTGGATGAGGAAAAAGTTATGAATGTTATACTTAGACTTCAATAAAGCCTTTGATACTGTTTCCCCTGGCATTCTCCTGGAGAAACTGTCTCGTCATGGCTTGGAAAGGTGCATTGTTCGCTGGGTGAAAAAACTGGCTGGGTGGCTGAGCCCAGAGGGTGTTGGTGAATGGATTTACATCCAGCTGGCAGATAATCACTAATGGGGTTCCCCAGGGCTCAGTATTTGGGTCAGCCCTGCTTAAAATCATTATCAGTGATTGGGACAAGGGGATTGAATGCATTCTCAATTTGCAGATAGCACCAGGTTGGTTGGGAGTGTTGATCTGCTGGAGTGTAGGAAAGCTCTGCAAAGGGATCTGGACAGACTGAATCCATGGACTGAGACCAATTGTATGAGGTTCAACAAGGCAAAGTGCTGCCTCCTGCACTTGGGTCACAACAACCCCAGGCATTGCTACAGGCTGAGGAAATAGTGTCTGGAAAGCTGCCTGGCAGAAAAGGACTTGGAGGTGGTGGTTGACTGCCATCTGAATGTGACCCAGCAGTGTGCCCATGTGGCAATGCATTCATGGCCAACTATATCCTGTCTTGTGTCAAAAATAGTGTGGGGCCAGCAGGATCAGGGCAGTGATTGTCCCCCTGTACGTGGCAGTGGTGAGGGCACACCTTGAATCCTGTGTTTAGTTGTGGGCTGCTCACTACAAGAAAGACATTGAGGTGCTGGAGTGTGTCCAGGGAAGAGAACAGAGCTGCTGGAGCATTTCAGGCACAAGTCCTATGAGGATTGGCTGAGGAAGCTGGGGTTGTTTGGCCTGGAGAAAAGGAGTGAATTTATTGCTTCTACAACCACCTGAAAAGAGGATATAGCCAGGTAGGGGTCAATTCACCCAGGTAAAAAGTGACAAGGTGAGAGGAAATTACCTCAAGTTCCACCTGTGTAAGTTTAGATTGGATAGAAGGAAAAATTTCTTCAAGGAAAGGATGGTCAAGCATTGGAACAGGCTGCCCAGGAAAGCAGTAGAATCAGCATCTCTGGAGGTATTTAGAAGACATGCAGATGTGGCACTTAGGGCCGTGGTTTAGTGATGACCATGGTGGTGCTGCGTTAATGGTGGGACTCAATATTAGAGGTAATTTTTACCCCTAATTGTACCTCTACCCCTATGATTGTAGCAAACTCTTTTCTTCTTTCCTTGCCCTTCAGATGGATGAGGAGGCAAGCAGAATACAGTTTTGAGTATTAGATATTACTCTGTGAATGATTACAGTGAAATTCATAGAAATGGTAGTGTAAGGGGCTACTCAGCAGGAGTTATTGATGTTGCACTCTGACCTTGAAGCATTTAGAACATAACTGATCCTAGCACAGCTAAGGAATTGCAGTACACTTGGGGATTTAAATCCTATTAAATACAGAACCCAAGCAACCTTTGAAAACACCATGTGAAAGTCCAAATTGCATCAGGCCCCAAACAATTTTGCTTGCTCTCAGGCAAGAAGCAGGAGCTGTAGCGTTATTCTCCTCCATATATTAGGCTTCCTACGCATGGCTATATGTAGGTTTCTAAACTGGAATGATGTTGTCTAATCTAGTGTCTCCCTTCAAACTATCAAGGCAATTGCATTCTCCTAATGTGCCTTACTGGCTCAAGTCTTTTGGAGTTGTTAATGCATTTTTAAAAATTCTTGCCTACTTTAAATGTGTGCACTTCTCTCTGTCCTTCCAAACAGCCTTTTGTCTGTATTGAGAGTTAAACTGGTGGCTGTCTTGGACTTGACATGGTAATAAATCTAAAAATGTCCAGTTAACAGAGCTAAACACCTCATTTGAGGAAAAATGAAGCAACATTTTTCCCTGAGCTGTAAAATATGTTGAGTGATTTCATTTCCTTTGTATGGAACATTAGGGCTTGGCACAATCCTCACTCACTCCAAAAGAGCATAAAAGTTGTCTCCCATGTGTTAGCTCAGTTGCCTCACTGCCAGGTACCCGCTGCACACTCTGCACTGCCTGGCTTGCTTCTAGCAGTAACATGTGTGGTTTTCCTTCTTACTAAAGAGAAAAGAAAACAGGACTGTTCTGGGATTCAGTTGCAGGCTGTAAAATTGAAATTAGCAGTCAAGACACAGCCGTCGCTACCTACAAAGGACCACCTGCAGCACTGATGCTTCGCTTTCAGGCATGTCCCTCAGTCTGTCAGGGCCCAAACGTGAGACACATTATATGGACAAGTCTTGAAATTATGGATGGATGAATGAAATTTGAGTGGGGACAGTGAAGTGCCAAAAGATCAGATTTTTAAAAATTTAAATGGCTTTCCTAATGGCTCTGTCTGGGAGTCTTTATTTTTGATGTGGATAGCTTTCAGTGGAGAAGTGTGGGAAAGAGAGATGTTATTTGGGAAGAGTCTTACTCATTTCATTACTATTGTGGCTGAAGTCCCATAAAATAAATTCTTTTGTTTTCAGGAGTTAAAGGAGAAGGATGCAGGAGGAATGTTTCAGGCCTCAAATATTTCTCTTACCTTTGCTGTTTAATTTCTAAAGACAGAGCAGTTAAGAATCTTTTAGGATCCAGCTTTTTCAGGTTTACTACATAGAATACCCTAATGAAGTTTGGCTCTTATTTCACTCTATTTCAGCTCTATAAATACACAGATATAGAATACAATATATTTGAATGTAGATGAATATAGATGAAATTAATATCTATGTTGTTTTACCCTTCTGTTAAGGATTTGCAGTCTTTTGAGTCTTATATTGAATCTTTATCTTCTGGATCTGTTGTAGTCTTAAGTACCAATTTAAGTTTTCTAGTCTTTTTCATCTAATTTCTGCTAAATCAGTTCAAGTTTCATGGATTGTACTGCATCCTTTTATTTCCATTGGAGACAACAATTGCAAATGAATACAAGAATAAATATATCCAGCCCCTCACATCTGTATATAAACACGTAGCTATTATGGTTCTCCTAATTCACTTTTTTCAGTTTATTCTTCATGCTCCAAATACAACTAAATCTTGGCTTCAAACAACTTTTATTCTTCCTGAATTTAATTTCCTTGGTCATTTCCTTTATGCCACGAGCTTCCTTTTCATGTCACCAAGATGAAACCAAAAGTGTAGCTCCTTGTGTATCTCCAAGTTTTTTACATTGACTTTATATGGATCACTTGAAATTGTCTGGGGTGGAGACACCTAAAACAATGATGTTTTAAGCTCTGCTCAGCCTTAGCACTAAGTACCTGCTATATGTCTGTGAGCAGGTCAGCAGCAGAACTTTGTGCCAGGGGCCTTGACAGACTACATTTGTTGTTGAGTTACTGCATGAGGTGCTGTGTGTTGCATGTTTCCTTAGCAAAGCTGCGGCGCAGGCCCAGGAAGGAAAGCTTCCGATTTGTGTTGATTATAGCAATTGAAAATAATAATAACAACAAGTGGATTCTAATTATCATGGATGCAATCATTTCCCACCTGTAATGATGGAAGATGCTTAGACACCTGGAAATAAAGTACTGGAAGACAAGTAGAAGAGGTATTTGAATTGCTTGTTCACATCTTGCTGCCTGAAGCAAGGATAGCTGAAAGGTGCCAGCTCATGGACAGCTATGCTGAGAGTGTTTTGCACTCAGTCCTTACTCAAATGTCTGTTGAAAAATACATCCCTTTAAAATACACATTGGTTTAAATGTCAGTAATAACCGGGCCCCCTGATTTTTTAACCTTTGCAACAGCAGTTGCTACTTACAAGGAATTTCTGTGTTCATACAATTATTCCAAATGCTCTGAATGCATAATTTTCAACAGGAATTAAAGTAGGAGTATATATTGAAATTTTAAAGTTTGCATGAGACTTAACTCTGTGACAGGTCTCCTACTTTCTTCTTCCCCTGATGGTTTTCTTTAGACAACAGGTCTATCCTGTTGGTCCTATCCTTGTCCCATCATGGACACTGTCTTCACTGCCTACCTGCTTGCCTTGAGTACGTAGCTCAGAACAGAAAAACAAAGATTAATTGCTGGGCTTATTACAGCTTCTTAGCACTGTGGTTGTCTCATGTGCAAATGGAGAAGGCAACACTGAACTCAAACTGATTCATTTTCCCTGTGACATGAATTAAAATTCTGGGCTAGCCTGGGCTATTAGGGTTAGTAGTAACAGAAGCAGGAGGGACTGATTTGCTCTAAGGTATCGATACAGTTCCCTGTTCCACTTTTATTTGAGTCTCCCACCCTGCCAAACTGACAGGAACCTGTTTTACAGAGGTGGGAAAATACTAATCCACAAAACATTCAGCAGTCTTTTAGTTCCTGCTTGAAGTCACTTGGGAGTTAGTTCAGATCAAGGTGAAAGTGATTTTCCGCACAAATGTGTGGCAACCTGGGGAACCATAACATCCTTTTTCATTAAATGGATCTATGACCTTGCATAAATATCACTGCTTGCTCCTCAGTTGTGGGTCTGCAGATCCAAAGAGCTGGAATGTTACACAGTTATGTAGAGAATGAGTTCTGCTGAAGGAAATATGCTCCAATATACACTGTTTTTCCATTAAGCAGAAAAATTCAGAGGTTCCTGTCTCAAAATGTGAAGATGAGAAAGCACAGAAAAAACCAACAACGGCAAACCAAAAACTTTTGGTTTTCAAAAATATTTCTCCCTATTTTTAAACTCTCAAGTGTCATTCATTTAACATTTTCAAATATTGCTTTGCCCTAAGGAGAACTGGCATCTTAAAACCAAACTGGCTCTCTGCTGAGAGTCAGTATTTTTCAAAAATTGAATAATTCTGTGAGTAAAATGTTTAAGGCTCGTACCATGGCCTTGCACAAGCCTCTTCCTGTTGTATCCCTCACAAGGGCTGCAAAGCTCTGCTGGACTAAGTGTTCTGAAGACCTGCCGTCCATGGTGTTAGCAGCATTCATCAGAAACCACAGTGCTGGTAAGTGTTGCCATTTATGCTGCTTTCTGGGCAGATCACTAAACTTCAGTCCCATTGATTTTTACTAGAAGGGTGCAGGACACCACCCACGTTTTTGTATTAAATCATCTTGACTACTTCCCACTTCCACAGGTTGCAATCACGTCTTTTCCTGTCTTAAGGCTTTTGCTTCTGTTGACAGGCTGTAATTTAGGTTGGCATGCAATAATACTGTCATTGAGTCCGTTGGTGAAATAAAGTTATTTCTAATAGTACTAAGAATCTTTACAAAATAACACAAAGAAAGGATTTATTACCATTTCACTGCTGTGTTCTCAAAATCTTGCCCCTTGTCATCCATTCTGCTAAATTTGTTTGGACTTTGGCTTCTTGAGCAAGTGATGAACTTGGAACATACTGGGTTTCCTTTATAATTATGTTCTCACCCTGCTGATCTCAAGTCCTCAGAAATGGAGTGAAAAATCATAGCTTTGGCATAGCAGTCTTTGTTTTTCAGAAGAATTTTTGTCTTTGGATGCCTTATTTTAATTTTGCTTCTTCTTCTTTTTAATTTTTTTATTTGTGTTTGAATTTTGATGACATCTTCTTATATTTTTCATTTCCAGAGTCTTAAGAATTTTATTTTGAACAAAAATTGAGATTCTGACATTTAGAGGTGAGCCATTGAAGAAATCCCCTAAAATTTACTCCTAGGAAAATCAAGGATTGACAGCTTGTCCTCTTCACTGGTGTTGCTATGGCTAATAATAATGTTTTACCTACATTCTTCTTTAATATAGTCCATAGGTGATACGTTGCTTTCAATTATTTATATTGCAGACTTCATTCCCAACACTTGTTAGTTCATTTTGAGGTAGAGCCCAGTGAAAGGTCTGGAGGGTCTTTCTGAGAAATCAATACCTCTATGATTTAAACTGTAGCAATTAAACAAGGGCAATTAAATGATCAAGCGGTCATCTTAGTCCATCTCTACACAGCGCCCTTTTGTCTTGTAAAAGTGAGGTAGTTCATGTACGCACTGATTAAAAGTCACAGCAAGGTGTCTCTTACTGGAAAGTGTCCTTTCCAGCTGCAGGGTACCATGGTAGCTCAGACACCTCGATGCAACATGTGGTCTCTCTTAATCTGGACTTGGGCCATTTGGCTCGTGCATGTTCTCGCTTGCTGAGCTGCTGCAAATTTGTCTGTTTTAAATTAAAATTATTTTTGATGTATTCACAGTTACATATAACCACTTACCATAAGCAGACTTGGGAGTGCACAGGTCTGTGACCCTTCTCCATAGTCTCCTTTTGCTCCATGCAACACTGAGGTCACATCCTTCCCACCTGTGCTGTGGCGCAGGACACATTGCTTAGCGAAGTGGCATACGCAGGCAGGTGGCTTTGGCGTGGGATACATTGCCAGGAGGGACACTAATGGTAGAGGAGGGTGTGTTTGCAGGCTGTGATGCGGGATCCAACCCTTGTTGAGGGACTTGTCACAGGCTTTGGCTTCTCTCTAATTGGGATCATACTGATTGGTTGCTAAAATGATGCTCCCAATAGGCCAGAGCGAGTTTTCCTAAGAGAAGACTGAATCACGTCTCTCAGCATGGTAGTCTGGCTGATGTGAAATAAAAGGTATGTTTGTCAGTTTAGTGTCACGCTTCCTCCCTCACCTCCTGCTGGGGAGTAGGGCTGATATGATTAGAAGCAGCTCAGACATGCCTTTTGGATTGCCTGCAGCAATACTAGCAGGGACTTTGTTTTTTGTTTTCCATTTTTAAAGCTGGACTTGGTTTCTTCCAGTTCTGCTTTTGTGTTGCTCTTCTGAAGATTGCTCAGCTCACTAAATACATAGAGCTATTAAAGCATTGCTTAAAATAGCCTCAGATTTCTGTCTTAGGTCACAAACCAAGGAGTGAAAATATTTAGTCAGACGTACCCTGTGTGTTTAAGCAACAAACAGCAATATTTGCAAATAATCCTGAAAAAAAATAGGGACTTCTCTGGAAAGTCAGAAATGAGGGTTCAGCTAGGAGCCTGCAGAAGTTGATTAATGGTTGTGATTGCACTGACAGTCAGGAAGGGTGTAACTTGGAAGGGTAAAATCCACAGCAACATTTGCAAGTTTGATGCCACGCCTTGTGTCAGTACATACTGTTTATGCTGTGCACAACTTCACTTTCAGATGTGCACAAGGGAAAATTGATTCAATACTTTCCATATAGATGATATTATGGCCTATGTGAAATACAGAATGTAAAATACTAAGGCATGCAAAAGCCTAAATATCTCAGACATTTGTGGGTAAGCCAGTGATTAGCTGAAAATCCAGTTTTTCTGAAATAAAATAAATAAAATAAAATAAAAAAAATAAATAAAAAGCAAATAAAGTTTCAACCACCTATCTGTAGGTTAATTTGGGAAACTCAAGCCCTCAGCTCTAGGATATTGAGCACTGGTATTGTAATTTCTGAAAACCTGGGCTGGGAAAAACACTCCAGGTCTGACTTACTCCAAGCATGTGTAACCATCAGTCCTGCTATGTGTGCTGGATTGTATCACAGACACTTCACTGATGGGAACCAGTCCCTCTGCAGTATCATCTCCTTTTGCCACTGGAGCTGCATCCCAGCTTACAGCGCATTACTGAATTGTCTGGGTTTATGAGGACTTTATGCAGACCACACTGAAAATCTCTGTAGCGTTTGAACCTCCATTAGCTTTCTTCAGCAGCCTCCATGGTACAGAGGGAAATTCTGGGTTCCCTCCTTCCCTCTAGAAGTGCTTTTTCTTGCCTGCAAAGCCCCTGTCTGGGCAGTGTGCCATTGTCTTCAGCCTGCAATGAACTGCCACTGGCTGATGGTGCAGTGGGCATCTAGTTTAATGGTACTGGTATTATGAAAAATGTTGTGTGATGCTAAATTAGCTCTGGTAAGGATTGATATGACTTTTATCCCATTTTTTAAATACATATAAAAGTGTCTGTGCTGTAGAGCTGCCTCCTTTGGCAGATTTATGTGCACATTTGGGAATAATGGTGCCGTATGATGATTATAAAACTATATAAAGCATCCTTTATTGTTCATTACCATTGTTCTATATTAACTCACCATTATCTCCTGATGCATTGCAATTGCAGATCCTGAGCCCCTCCACATGGGAGTCTGAACAATCTGATCTCATTTGGACACTAGATGTTTTGGGGAGGAATGTACTGTCACTTGTTTTCATGCAGAGGCAATGGTCTGTCTTCTTTCTATCAGCTTGCAGAGTTTCCCACAAACACTGGAAATGAGTGGTGGGAGGTTTTTCTATGGGCTGTGGGCAACTTATTTATAACCCGTGTTGCAGATATGCTGATGTGCCCTCAGGCAGTCAGCAGGGCAGTGGGATTCCTCGGTACAAACAGCCTGGTCAGCTCAAAACCTGCTCAGGGACTTGAATAGATGCCATAGCCAAAGAAAATGCACTTCCTGCAAGGAATCAGTAATGGTGTAACTTCTAAACCTAATGGGCTTCAACAACAAACTTGCCAAATCTTCAGCACCTCTTAGCAATAGAGGGGCACTTGAAAAAAATCTGTCAGAATTACATTAGCAGGAGCTGAGCTCTTTTGGATACCTGGCCCAACTGGTGTGAATTAAACAGCCAAAAAATCCAGCCCTGAGAACCTCAAAACCTTTGTTTTTTTGACATGAGGCAATTCCCAGAGATGGGCCTGAAAATAACTTTCATTGCCTTCAGAAGGATTGGGATAATGCCATTAGCACCCCAGCTGCTTTTCCTCCTGTCGGTGAACACGTATATGTGGGAATTGCCCGCTGATTTTTTGAACATCAAACTTGCATCAATTAAATATCACAGTGTACTGGGATCGCTCCTTCACTGCTTGTGACTTTTGTTTGCGTATAAGACATCTGCCTCTGTGAATGCAGCATCAGTTTGATTTTTTTTTTTTAGTTGCTTCTATCTCTTTGAGTAAAACAACTCCCATCTTCAATGCTGTCCCCCGAAAGCGAGTACACATCTATGTCTCATAGCCATGCGTGCAATGGCACTCTGATTGCATTTCATGTGGCTGGCTGATGATAACATTTTATTGAATTGGTGCATAGATTAAATCCCTTCAGCCAGGACAATTAAATATGAAAAAATGTGTATGCCATTTACAAGGATAATATTTGATCAGAAATAGACAAGAATATGAGTCATCAGCTCAGAAACAAACCCAGTACTTATATAAATTCAATTGTACTTGTTCCAGCTGTTTGCAGCAAAAAAATAGCATTTTTCATAGATATGGCAATTTCAATTGTGCCCAGTTGAATTTGACCGAAAGCAGAACCTTCAGGACATTTTAGAGACCTCACATCACTGTTTATTGATGGCAGCTGTGGAAAATAACTAAGCAGTGGCAAAGGCCAAGTCACTGTGGGAGCACGGAGGGTGCTAAGCAACATGAGGCTTGAGAATAAGGCACACAAACGTTGCATCTCACTGTGAATTCAGTTTGCAGGTATGCATGGTTGCCAATAGCTGCCATGCTGTGGTCCTGGCATCCTGAGTACAGTGACCCTGCCCACTCCATGGATCAGAGACTGTGAGGGACAGATGTTTTAGGTGGAGGCATGGCTGGAGCTCAGTGAAACAATTTTTTTTTATACATCCTGTTCCCATTAAGGACGACATAGAGAGCACTGGGCACTCGGCTGCATTTTTGGCAGTCAATTAGTATTAATCAAACCCAAGACACAGAGATAAATTATTAAGAATAGTCAGAAATGAATAGCAGAGGGAGGTCTGCTGGGACAGCAGCAGTCTGGAGATGTTCCAGTTGTTTTCAAGTTTACTATAACCTCTTTGGCAGAGAAAGCAAGCTGGATGTTTCAGGCTGACAGGTTCAGTTGCACAAGATGACACTCCAGCCTGGCTGGAGACAAAAGCAGGAGGAAGTTTCTCATTGAAACTTTGCTCCTGTGTTCAGGGTATCTATGAATTTCAAGTGAGTATGCATATCCACGACCAGCATCTTCCTGTCTGCTGGAGATTTTCCCCAAAATCACGACTTGTCAATCAATTCCTTTTAAGTCCATTCAATCTGTTCATCTGGTTCCAAACTTCAATGATTGAAGTTCCTCATGGTTCCAAGCACAGAAGTCAGAGCAGGATGCAATCTTTGTGGCAGCAACCTTAGGACTTTTCCAAAATTAGTATTACATTAACTTGACAGGGTCATTTGCCCTCATAAACCAGTGTTAAGTGAGGTTAATTATTTCAGCCTTTTATTCCTTACTAACCCATTTCCTCTCACCTGCCTACACTAATTTTGACTGACAGTCCTCTACATACTATTCCCTTTAACAATTTTTAGGCCTGATTCCTGTATTTATTTTATTCTGGCCCCATGAGATCTGGATGTGTTCCAAGCTGAAAAATCAATGCTGATTTTGCTGAGTGCCCCTCGGCCACCTCTTTCTAAAAATCTTGGCTATGAAGTAGACTACTGCTCTTAATATGTCTGACTTGAGTAAATGAACTGGTTCAGCCTAGATGGGAATGAGTAACATTAGTTTCACCTTCCTAGACATTTGCCTCAATGAATGGCTCAAGGAAGTTTCAGTGTGGATCAGCTAATGACGCTGAAATCAGCCACTCTGCTAAAAAGACAGCAAAATGAATTTACGTCCTCAAGGAGACCTTGTGCATCTGTGTACGGCTCAGTAAAGAGGATATGCACACATTTACTTAGAGGAAATGCTCAGTCACTGTGCTGTACAAGCAAGAGCAGGAATGACAACATGCAAACAAGTGACACGTGTGAGGGTATTGAGTACAGCAGTGCTTTTCCTGGCATGGTGGCAATGTCTCTTATTTATCCTTTCAGCCTTCTTCTGAGCAGAGATGCATTTTCAAAAAGTGCAAAAGGTAACATCCTGGGCAATTTAATATGGTGTTGAATCAAAGATAAGGGAGTGTGGGGAGAAAAAATTCTAAGCATTCTTTTAGGAGAGAAAACTGAAAATGTGGCGTGCAGCTAGTGGAGAGGAACATCAGCTGATTCTCTCTCTGAGGGTCTAGCTGCAGCCCACTGTGGGAATTCCCAGTGTGGGAATGCAATTTGGGTAGATGTGCCTGAGATCCCACTGCATGCACAGTTTGGGAACTCATGGTCACAAAGCTGCAGCTGCAGAGACCAGCACTTAGTGTGTGTGCATCAAAACAGAAATGGTCCTTCTTTGGCTTCAGCTATTTGCATGCCAGCTAGACTTGTCTCGTGACCTTGAAACCCGAAGAAAATGTGTTTCTATTGTCATCAATCATTCTTCTGCAGATGCAGGCTCTACTGAGTGCTAGGACAGCAGCAGGAAGTCAATATTCTCTAGTCCGTAAGAGTGACTTGCCTTGCCTGGCAAGCTGGCACGCTTAGTGTGTGAGGGAGAAATAACGGGTAGATCAACAGCTCAAAGATGCCCACGGTAGGCGATATAAAATAAGGAAGTACTTTAGCAGTACTGGCTCTACAAAGCCCCTTGTAACCTGCTGCATGGCAATGAGCTGCCAGCGCTCTTCTTGTGGTGACAAGAGGCTCATTAAGTAGGGGTCCACGTCTCTGCCACAACCTCAACCTCCCTGGTTGTAGAAAAAGCTGGCTTTTTTAAAGTGATGAGATGTACTCAGTGTCACCTCACTTTCTCTCCATCCTCACCACTGAAGTCTCCTTGGGCCACCAGCTGCACACACTGAAAATAGGCTGGAAGGGGGAGAGCAACTTACACTCATATTTTTTTCTGTCCAAGAAGGTCATTTTGATGTGACTTTTCTTAATGATGACTGGCACACTCAATTGTTATCCAAAAGTCAGTGGAGCCTCGATTTAAAGCTGGGGAAAAACTGTAGCAAATCAGATCCCTTCTACAGAAGTTGTGTTATAACTTCAGTCATAGCCTAGCTACAGCTGTCTGCAGGTACTCAAAATATTACAGGTGTAGCTGTTGCAAAAGAATATCTCTGACATCAGGCTTTGATTTTTGGTGAATGTTACATTATTTTTTTCCATAATACTAGTAGCATATTTTAGAGAATGGAGGTGCTTTCTCTAGAAAAAGGAAAAAAGAGACACAAAGAAAAGTAGCAGACAAAGCAATGTATGTTCCTGTCTGAGGGCAAATAGGTCGCATTTAAGACGTCAAAGGGGACTTGGGAGATTTATGTTCAAGCTTCTCTGAAAGCAACTTTTTGCGTGTCCGGGAGCGGGTCCTTTAACCTCCTCGTGTTGCAGTGACCTGTTTGTAAACCGCAGACATTTTTTGCTTTATTTGGGCTTGATGATGCCAGCAGATTTTTTTTCATGTGACCTTGGCAGGAATTGCTCATATTCTCAGGCTCTGGGGTTTTCAGGAAGGGCTGGAAATGTATAATTGACTTATGTATGTCCTATATGTGTTTGTACAGCATCTTGCAATGTGTGATCCTGGTGTTACCATGTGGGATTTTAAGTGCTGCCAAAACACGTCATGGTTAGTAAAACTCGATAGATAACCTTTCCTGCCTCAGTTTTAGTGTTGCTGGAAAACTGAGTATGAAGTATGAATTGGTAAGTAACATGTCTCTCTGTATATGTATGAATGCACATGTAGTGCTGTGCTAAGTAAGTAGAAAGCTGTCACTGTCCTAGGAAGTTAGGAAGCAGGAAGCTGTTAGCAGGACAACTATTATAAGACACAGAAATATTTGTGTTGGAAGTAGCCAGGCATTTCTTAATAGGCTGTGCTAAATTCCTAGGCAGGGGAATGAAAATGCGTACTTGCTTTGACAAGTTCATGCGTGCCTATGCAATAACTGCCAGAATAGTATTTTATCCCCATCTAAAAGATAAAAGCTTTGCTTTTGTTGTTGGAGAAGGCCTGGTTGAAAATTGTGTAGGAGCTTTTCTTTTTCCTCTTGCTCTGCCCATGTGTGTGTGTGAGTGTGTGAGAGAGAGAGTTGCTATGGTGAAGAAAGAGTAGGAAGAACTCTGATTTTTGCCCACAAAACTATAATCTTATTCCTCCTGATACTGTCTCTTTTCTGAAATATATATACATATGTATATATTTATATGAAATATATATATGCATGCAGTCACACACATTCATGCATACAAAGCTGCTTTGGAAAAAGGGATATGTGACTTGTCACTGTGTAAAGCGACAGGCTTCTAGAGCCACAGAGCTATTTTTTGTGAATGGCTCAGCTGGTGACATTACTTGGCTATGTTTCCAATTTAAGCAAAGCAATCTTGGGAGGACTGGATGAATCAGAAAAAGACTTCCAGATTATTAGCATTTTAATAGCAAAATGAGGCCGATGGTCCCCCTCCCCCTGCAATGTTCCTGTGGAGGTGCAGTGGAAATGTGTATGAAGAACTGGAAGCTGTAATATTAAACCTATCCTCCTTAGCCACTGCAAACTGAAAAATGAGCAGGGACAGTTTTCTATTTAATAACCTACATTTCTTTGTTTAATGTTTTGTTAAAGTAGATACAGCGAGAAAAGTTGGAGCTCAATGATTTTATTAAGGAGAGAGAAGGTTTCATCTTTGTGTTAATTCTGCCACAGCCAAATTTCTTTTAGGGCTTAAGCCTGTGGACTGCAGCATGTTCCTGCCTTTGCAGTGAGCTTGTGGGAATGTTTTAACCCAACTTCATATCAGGGCTGGAGAAGTTAATGTGGGTGAATATTGTTTTCCACTGGGGACTGACAGTAAGATGAAAGGAAAAGGGAAGCATTTCAATGGCATTTTGAAATACAGGTGACTTCAGAATATACTGGCTCTAGTTTTTTAGATTGGTGTTTTTCAATGTGGCTTCAAAATGACTTCTTGTTTCAATCTGTGTCTCTCAAACAGTATTATTTGGCTCTATAAACTCAAAACTGACATAACTTCATTTTCATAGAATAAACTGTCACCAGATAGACCAGATAAATATGGTTTAAGTAAGGAATTCCTGCACATCTGTCTCTCCATTTTCTGGGTTATGCCCTTTTTTTTTTTTAAGGTACACATCCAATTTCTTTTCTCACATGATGTTTAGACATTTTTAAAAAGATTGCAGTGCCTGGCCCCTTTTGATCAAAATACTAGAAAGTGGTGACATTAGCATCAGAATAGGGCAGATGCTTGCTAAAACCCCAATATTTTCCAGCGCTTGCAGACCCAGGTAACATAGGTCCATATGGAGAGCCTGGCTGGCAAATCTCTTCATCCGTACTGTCATAGTATATCTTACTCTTGAATACAACAGGGCGAAGTGTTCTCAGTGGTCATTAAACATTATTGCTATAATCTTTGTTCTATGGTTTTGTGGCTTTATTATTTTACAAAAGTCAGCATTAAGTAAGCAGTTTTCTTGCCTTTGTTCCAGTAAAAACCTTACAATATGCATTTGTTCCTTACAGTTTATTATTTCAAGCCTGGTGTCTGCTGATCAACGCTTAATGGAAATTCTGCAAAATATTATTTCCCCACGTGTCAGTGTGAGTTTAGTACTTACAGCAGTTTTGACTAATTTCTTAATCTGCTCTGTCCATAATTACAGCTGTGCCTAAATGTAATGTGTAGTCAAGGTAAAAACAAAGGAGCTCTGCTGATATCCTGCTAGTTTTTACTTTTAAAGCGAAGGACAACAAGAATATGAGGATTTTTTACTTTTGCAAGCATTTTAAATTATATTTTCTCAAATTATATTTTGTTAGCTGGGTTTAGCTCTGAGCTCAGTCATAGCCTAAGTATCTTGAGCAAATCAGTGATGTTGAGGTCCCCACCTGGTGAGGACAGAATCCTTTTTTAAGGGCTGGCAGTGGGATAAATGCCACTGACGAGTGCTGCATATTGAAGACTGTGGTGACAGAGTCCAGCAGAAGTGCTCGAGTGCTGAGGCATCTGTCTCTTTCTTTGTCGTGCCAGGTTCACCCTGCTTTGCCACCCTGAGTCTTAGCAGGGCTTTCAGAATTAGCTTTGACCTTTTAGGTGGCTTGCTTCCATCTAATGAGCATGGCAGCTTCTTTAATGAACATCAGAGCTGGGTGCCGACTCAGCTAATTTGATTGCGTTTTATGCATTAATCAAAACCCTCATAGTAATCTGACCTTGACTAGGACATAATGATATTGAGTGCTGGTCTGCACTTCCCTTTCAGTGCCATGGTGGGGTGTTTCAGGGAAGAAGATCCTCTGGGCCAAAGTCCAACCTGCCCTCTGACCCTTTCTGTAACATATTTCCCTGGGAGTCTTTGCCTTCTGCTTTATTCACAAAGGCACAGTGGCTCTTTCTTCTTCACCTACTGATATCAGACCCTGATAGTTTATCTCTCACCCCATCTTTTAGGTCAGCATGTTGCGAAACTTTAAAAAAAATCCCATGGAAAACAAAGTTCTCTTGGAAACTATGGGACTGCTTTTATTCAAAGGGAGGGTTGCTCCCTCATTTGTGACAGTAGTAATGGAGAATATTGCCTACAGGCTTCTAGTAAGGCAGCTAGATAACTTTCATAAAATATGAACTCCAGAAAGGACTTTAGAAGATGATGACAGACAGTAATTAATGTAACAATTACCAAGGTATTGATTCATGATGTCTTAAAGTATTTGTTGCCATTGAACCAACTAATAACTTATCTTGACAGAAGTAATGTTGGTTCAGTGTTTCCATCAAGCATCCAGGCTCTGCTCAATCTATCAATCAACTGGGCTTGGACCTCAACCATCTCCCACCTGGCAAAAAGGGCACAAGTGCTTTCCTTTGGCTTTCCCACACCCGAAGAGGGCTTCAATGACTTTATTACAGTAGCAGCTAACATGGAACAGAGGTGGAAATCTCAGCACCTCTTTACATGATACCATTAAGGGCAGAGACCACTAGAGGTCTAAGAATGTCTTGTAGATGACTGCACATTATCCACATAAAGAAATCCATCATAAAAAAATGTTTTTGGGGTGGTCACATACCGATGTACATACCTACACATCAGTCTAGCAAATAATTTTCTAATCAGTCCTGCTGTTTATTCTGAGATGATCTCACCTCAAGTTAGTTGCCTTAATAGTTCAGATGATTTAGATCCTAAAAGCAGCTGTTTTGTTTTGTTGACTATGAAAGTAGATGGACCTTAGTCCATCTACAGCTGTTGGTGTTGTGAATGTCTGAAGTTCATTGCAATTCTGTCCATATCAGTCTTATGTGTTTCTCACTCATGGAGGTCGACAGTGGATTTAGGGCTCCCAACATTCCTGTAATCTTTTTTTATCGTGTGTGTGTGTAATTTCTAACCATGAGGGCCAAGACATAAAAATTTAAGGCTGAGCTCAGCAAAAAACAAGAACTCAGTGGACTTGGAGGAAGCTTTGACCTTGGGAAAAACTTTGGTCTTGAGTAGCTGTGTTTAGAGTTCTGAAAGCTTCCCATCAGAACTAGGGACTTCAGCTTTAATCCCAGGTTTGTGTCTGATCTGACAAATCACCTTGTGTAAATAATTTCTGCTACCTGTTTGTATTTCCCTTTCCTCAATCTGTCTTTTGTATCTGACTAGAGAGGAACTGCTCCCTTTCACTTTAACACTATGGGGCCTGTGGTGTCTGTTGAAGGTGCTAGTTGCTACTGAAATGTAAATATTGATTATGTAGTGAATATATTAAAAAGCTGTTAAAGTGGCAGATGGGACAGTCTGAAGGACAAACAGGTCAGCTTTGGAATGCCTCTGAGGTGAAGAAAAACATTTTGATGCCTTTGAAAAAAGGCATGTCAAAATGTCCACATTTCTTTTAAACAAAACAGAAGTTTTCTGTATTATTTTCCTTTGCTTTTTGTTTCTATTTCTGGGGGGGGGGGAAATTACCAAAAAGAATTGCTGTTCGTTATACTTCTTTACATTAAAAATTCCACCTGCATTTGCAACTTTAACACTCTAATTGTATAGTATATTGGGCAGGTTATTTCGTTCAAAGCAAAGCGAACCCTTCTGGTTTTGCCCAATCCCCTTTAATGTGAAAACTGCAAAAACAGTCCCAGCTCACAGATACCTCCTTCAGACAGCCCTGTCATATGTTACATGTTATATGTCATATATCACATGGCATATCCATGCTGTTGCAGTCTGTCCTACTGTAGCTCATCTGCCATGTCTGTTCATCCTGACTTCTGACAAACACTCTCTGAACACCCCTCTCCCTGTTTCCTCTGTCTGTCCTTCCCTATACCCTATATATCCCAGATGTTTAGGGCTTACAGCTGTCTTGTTGAGAACACAATTTAGTAGGGTCATGTTGCCTGTGCATGTGTACAGGCAAAGTCCCCATAATTTGCCTCTGGCCTTTGTTCTTACACACATTTTATTCGCATCCTGCCGCCAGACGCCTTTGCTCCTGTCTCACCCCAAAGGGGTGCTAGCAGCTCTGAAACTACAGCTGCAAAGAAGAATAAGGGCAGGAGTAATTCCCCAGTCTGCAATGGAATAACTGGCTTGACAGACTGAGGCAACTATTGATCTTTGAGTGCTCACTGCCACAGAGATCGTCAGCACTTCTGCAATTAGCTGCTGATCAGGGTGAGAAAAGATTGGCAGACTGACTTCTTCTGCACAGATAAGCCACATTATTTTTTTTTTTTTAGTGCCACAGTCTCCTTTCCAGCAAGAATAATTTTCTTCTGCCTTTGAAGGTCTGCATGTTTTTCAGTCAGTTTGTTCTTCCTAGTTCCTGGTCGGCACTATGCAGTTGAATAATATTCCCAGGGGACAAATTTTAAGAGTGTTTGTGAGTGGAGAAATAGAGATGTCTAAAAAGTGACAGGATTCTGGCACACATGAAATTAAAATATTTCCCTTCCATGGTGGTGCTTTTGTCAATTCAAGACTGACATCCAAGCATAACCTGGAAATTGAGACCTCATTAGCACTTCTCTAAATTGCTGTGTTGGGGTGTATCTCTTTTGAACATAGGCACATGCTTATTTGGTGTGACTGGAGTGGTTTCTGTGTGCCGCTGACTGGTTCATCAATGGGTCCATCTCTTCATATATATACACAGGACCACAGATACTGTTCTGCTGCTTCACGAAGGAGAATTTGCCCTACTGTTTACACTTTACTGCTTGAATTCTATCTGAAAAGTTATTTTGTATTTTAATCCTGAACCTCTTCAAGGAAGATGTGAGCTTTCTTCACTGTAATGAGAGAAAAAGATTTCAACCTGTTTGTCATGGGATAAGGTTTTAAAAACACCCCCTTTCACAATTTGAATTTATTCTTTTTTTCCTCTCAGAATTCTTTATTCTTTTCTGGCTTAAATAAAAAACCCAAAAAACTATTCGCAAGCTTGAGGTATTTTTAGCATATCTGGAGCTAGGCTGGGACGGGAAGCTGCAGGACTGGAAAGAAAGTGCAGCTGGTGACTCTTCTTAGGGTAATAAGGCAAAATAACCTGGATATCAGACAGCAAAGGAGCAGAAAATGAACTATGGTTCCTTGTATGAGAAAAAACGCTGAGAGAGTAGTCAGGTTGAGAGAGTCATGCAAGCCGTGTCAGAGACAAGATGCCTGTTGTAGCCTGTCCTTTGCCTGTAGTTTGTGCCTTTCCCCTGTGGACTTGTTAGCTCACCTCTGCCTTGAGCCTCCTCCCCTGTTGGCCGTCTTGTTTCTGCATCAGGCACAAAACTGTTCCATTGTGTGCCCTTCACCAAAAGGTAGTTCCTGTTCTGAGGGAACTACCATCTTAAATCGGCAAAAGCTTAGAGGAGAAAAAGGCAGAGGGATGCCCTGTTGTGTCAGCCAGCAGGTCAGCGTTGCAGCCGGGCACACAGCTCAGGTCGCGGCTCCCCCCGGCGCTGCCTGCACGGGCCAACAGGGTCACTGATAAAACCAATTTGGAAAATTAAGCTGTTAAATATAAATGTGATTTGGCTTTAACAGCAGTGGAAGGCTGGGAAACAGGTCGTGTCCGAGAGGGCTCTGTACAGCTATGTTTGAAAATAAATTGTTTCTCTGGAACAGAAATGATGGGAGATTGCGAATAGTGAAGAAAACCCCATGAAATCTACCAAAAATATTACAGCAAAATCCTGTATAAACATATACAAAGCTTGCTGACTTGTCTTCTCATGCAGACTGTGTTTTATGCAAATAAAACTGAAAAAAAATGAAAGCAAATCACCTCAGAGAGAATGAGCAACTAATGCACATTGAATATAAAAATCCATATGAGTTCTTTTCTTTTTCAGGAGTTAGCAAAGGTCATTGAATCCTTTGAAGATTAATTCCCTTTTTAAAAATCCCAATTCCCCCAGATGCAATCAAATTGTTTCTTCCAATGACCACAGATACAATCTCAGAGCCAAATGCTGTATTGTGCATCTGTCAGAGCTGCAAATCACTGTCCTACTATCCTGTTTCCGAAGAACGGATGCAACCTTGTGGCATGTTCCTGTTTGTTGTCTGCACTCACTGCTTGTGTTTAATAGTGTTGGCTCCTTCCCTGTTATCTTTGCTAAGAATATCTTTGAGTGAATTGCACAGCTTACCAGTGGGAGCCTCTACTCAATTTCTGAGCCAAATGTACCTTTTTCAAGTCTGGGTGGAAACCAGAGTACACTTTTTGTTACTCCTCCAAATAAACCAGTGTAAATCTTGCTCCTTTTCCCCTGCTGTTTCATTTGGCTGCAGGTTTCTTTGTATTGCAGATGGTGTCCAGGTGCCAGGTACCAATGCAAATGTCCCTCTGTTCACCTGTCTCCCTTCCCTGACTAGCCAAATTGACCTGCACTATTTTATGTAACTTGGAGGAGCAGTGATTGCAAGGAGAGAGCATATATGAGGGTTAAAATCTCCCTAAATAATGTGTTTTTCTCTTTCTGCTGTCTTCCCTTCCCTTTGAGTACACTGATTTTGCAAGCTTTTCTGCATAGCCTGTAGTGCTGATTGCATTTGAGATTCCTCTGTGATCACATGAGGGCAGGAGCCAGTGTTTTAAGAAAGGCAACAAATATTGTTTGAGTCATGAGAGCTGGGGCATGGTGTTGTCTTAAATCTCTTCCCAGTGAAATCGATATAAATTTCCATATGGACAGAGATAAGCCACTGCTAAGAGCTTTGTGGGGTGTACAAGATACTGGACTATTCATCTTATTCTATCCAGCATTGCCTTTTATGGAGTAAGAAAATTCTGCTCCTAGTCTGGCCTTGGTAATGCTAAACTTCTACAGTTAGTCTTTGCCTGGTTCAATGACAAGAAAGGATTCCTGTGGAGCAAAATCAAAGGCTGTAAGAATGGAAAGGTCTATATGTCAGAAACCCCCACCATCCACTCAGAAGCAGTTGAAGCTACAATCTCCTTCAGCAGGTGTTCTCCAAGGGAGAGCCACTTCTCTGTTAAATGCTGCATCTCTTATTTTATTCTGAATATATCCAGCTTCAGCTATCTCAGCCTCAGTTTGGGGCACTGTAGAAAGGCTTGGCCTATATATTAGTCTCTCAAGTTCAGCCCACTAAGATGAAAAGACCTAAACATGCCAGTCACTTTTGAAATATTAGGACAATTTATATAGTCAGAAATGTAACAATAAAAAGAGGGAGTGCTTGCTCACTTTTTTCTTCTTGCTGAATTTTATTTCTACTTGATTGTGACTTTTAAAAATAATTCCCTCACCCCTGTAAATTTTATTCATTCTGTGTCCTTAACCGAGTTCTCTAGTTTTTTCTCACTCTTAGATAGCAGCCTGATTATGTGACCTACATATTTGACATAACATCAATGAAGAAATAATGAATTGAGACCTTCTTTAGTGATAAAACCCATTTTTTAGGATGGACAATTGGAATGTGTTGGCTCTGATTGCTACATCAGGTGATAGCAGGTGCTTTGTCATCTCTAACTTTTATTTTCAGTAACATTCTCTTCTGCCTTATGGGATCATTTGTCTTGTGTTGGTAAACTCCCATCTGTACTCAAAATGACTTTTCAGTGCTGTATCGATGGATGGATACAGTCAGCCTCTGTCCCTTTAGTCTTCATCTGTGTCGTTTCCCATGTTACCTTGTATCACAAATTACAAAAGGGGTCTGCTTACAAAAACACTTCTATTGTCATTTTTATGCATGTCAATTTATCAATATTTTTTGCTTCTAGAGTGATATTATATTTGTAGAGAGACAAAATGACATTTAAATCCCATTTAAAGTACTTCAAGAAATAAAATGTTAGTAAAAGTTTTTGATGCAAAATCAGTTGGTTTTCCCTGAAAGTCAAAAATCCATATTTTAAATTTTATTAATTAAAACGATGTAGCATGTTTAGGTCTTTTTTTCAGGTATGAAAGCAATCCTAACAATCTTCTTGGGTACTTTTGGTCCTCCAGTTTAATCCATATAGCTGCCTACACTATAGTATAGCTTTTCATAATGCTGAGCTTCTGTGAAAAGACTGAATCAGTGATTACATTTGTCTTTTCATTCCTTTTCAGGAATGAAGAATCCGTAAGAGTATTCAGCAGGAAACAGTCCTTGTGCACTTAAATAACAGTGCAAGGCTGCAAAGAGCTGGAGGAGTTCTGGCACAGCTCTTGGGATTGCTCATGATTACATGGCTGTCCATCATGGAGACTGAGTGATCCCTGCTTGATGGTGGGGTTGTTCTTGTCCTGCTAAATTTTACTTATGTAACCTTTTCCAAAATAGCTTTCACCTTACAGGCACTGCATAGCCAGACTGAAATGCAAGAGGACAATATGACAAAAGAAAAATATACAACCTATATTCTCACTGGTAAAGCACAGTAGTTTCACTTTCAATCTAAAGCATGTGCCACAAGCAAGTGCCACTTCTGTGTATCACAGGTGGATTTCCTTTTAGCTCAGTTTTATCTCTTTTGGAAAAGTCTGCTTTTCTTTAGCCTTTTAAATGTCATGTTTTAATAGCATTACTGTACACAGCTCTACTAGTTGCAGAATTTTTAAGGCTGTGTGTGTATGTACTTCTTATCTCTGTGTCACAGATCCAGACCCTAGATCCCAGGCTAATTTCAGCCACTGTCAGGACTAATTCCCTAAAAGGTTTTGAAGTGCTTTGTCTTTTCTGAAGTAAGTATCCTCTGTGAACTCTGCTCCCCTAACACCATCCATTTCTATCCTACTCATGTTTGCAAGGGTCTAACTCATGCTACCATTCCTATTCACCAAACTTCATAACGTACAAAACTTTGAAATTATTTTTTCTAATCATCTGATGGTAAACTACAGAAAGAGTAATTCTTTCCCTCTGGTATCTGGTTACTAACTCTCTAGTAAATACTAAATGCTGTGATATTAAGTGACTGTTGTTTAGGATGCTTAATTATCCCCAAAAAGGCCCCAAAGTGCTACTAATGGATCCTCTGGCTCATGACACACATTACTGTCAGCTTCCTTTGCTTCTGATTCTCTGTCCAGGAACACCAAAAAATGGCACAGGTCCTGCAAACAGAGGAATTATTTGCAACATGATCTCAGCCTGCTTCTGTTTCAAAACACAACATTTTTGTAGTTCATTAATCTTGACACATTCTAAATAGGTCTCTTTTGGGGCTTGCTTTGCAGTGCAGTGAAACTGCAGGTTCCTTCTGTTCATTTGTGTCGTGGGAAATCAGGTTAATGTTTCAAACCCATTCCCCTGTGGCTGGTTTAGGTAACTTGGCTATTCATCCCAGTCCTTACATACGTTACTACCCTGCCTTCCTCTGCAGGGAGGAAGCAAATCCCTGACTGTGACAGGCTACTGATGAAGATTTCTCTCCTTGGAGCAGCCAAGTCCCCTGGACAGGCGTATCCTTTGGCCTCATAGAAAAATAGAGTGAAAAGTCTGAATTACATGACAGAGCAGTCTCAAAAAGCCAGTCAGGACAAAAGCAGTCACAAACACCAAGTACCTTTTCTGAACAACCTTGTCAAAGATGGCCAGTTGTCTCAAAGCTGTTTTTTATTTCATTTTTATATCTGTATGGATTTTAATTGCTGTAGCTTGAAATGCATCTAGTTTGATTCCTGGTGACGTGGTGTGTCTGGTGAAAAATGGGGATGACAACTTCCCAGAGAACGTCCAGTGCTTCAGACTAACTGCTCTGTTAAACCTCTTGGCTGCCAGATGTATTTCAGACCTGCACTGCTGCATTTCATAAGCCATGGAATACTGTTTGTAAGAGCAGTCATCTTCCCAAATTGGTCATTACCAAAGTTAATGACCTGTTTATTAGAACATCAACCTTGGCTTTGCCTCATGCTGTTAATTAACAAATCTGTCATTAACTGCTGGTAGCCATGACTTTGTGCATGTGTGTGTTAATGGGGGAAGAGGATAGAGATCCTTCAATAGGCATATTTAAGGTGGTATTCCTGCCTTGGTAAGACCTCATTCCTCTATGATTCTCAGAGAGTGCACCATTCACATGTTGTCCATGAATTTGTCTGATCCCTTTAGGGACCTGCTTTGTTTACTGTTTTAATCAAATTCTGCATCAGTTTCTGCAGGTGCTCCCTGGTTCTCGTATACGATATATTCTCAACAAATGACAGCTTTGCACTGACTTTACCCCTGCCATAGCTGTGATTTGTGATCACTTTGCATTTGGAAATGCACCCAGAGGGGCAAAGGGTTAGCCTCAGAGCAAAGGAATTGTTTATTATCAAAACTTCTCCCTGCAATAAAATCGTTTGTTATGCTAGAGGTACCCATAACTAATTAGCTATTTGTTATTTTCAAGAAGAATGAAATCTATAATTGTGAGGTCTGGCATAACATCTGTCTCCTTAGAGAGGGTTTTGAAAACCATAATTCAGGTGAGAATTACAGGTTTTATCCACCTTTGTTGAGATAAATGTATTTTGCCACTCCTCTTAGCCTCTAGTGCTAATTACACTATCATAAAATGCCCTGGATTAATGAGGTTTCAAAACAAACACATCCATTTTGGCCCCTTCCTTGGTTTTGCCATGAGCTGTTCCTGCAGGTAAGTCTGTCTGTATGACTGTGCAGGTGGAGACCCCGGCTGAGAGTGACTTATCACAGGGTCCTTTGAGTTATGCCAGCATAACAAATTGGAGAAGAAAGCCCGTCAAAGAAGTTTGCAGACCAGGGGCAACCTTCTGTGAGGTGACTGAGTTTGTATCATGATGGTTTTGCCAACAGGAAGATTTTCCTGTCCCAGCTCCTATCCATTCATTTCTTTACCTGCTTTGGCATCCATCACACAGAGCACTGACCCACCATGAAAGCAGCTATATTTTCCATGCTTAGTTTTACTAAACAGCACTGACTTGAGGAGGGTCTAGCAAACATCCTGTCTGGGTGGAGACAACAGAGCAAGTGTGCATGAACACATGGCATGGGAAGGACAAACAGAGGTGCAAGGACCTGGTGATGGTGAAGCACCTGGGCAGCTTGAGCCAGCCTGTTGCACAGCTCTCTATAACAATGAACTCCCAGACAAAATAACTAACTCAGAAAAAATAGCTCCTTGTGCAGATACCCCATTTTTAATCTGATGAGAATCTGTTTAGCAGGACTACTTATGGATCTGAGCTGGGCTTTTGTATGTGCTAAGGGAGTTTGGGGTCCAAATCTCTGTCAAATCACCTGAAAATTAAGTCCCCTGAGTACAATTAAAAATTTCTACCTTAGAGCTGTATTGGCTGAAGGTGTAGATAACCTTTTCAAGGTCACAAAGAACGGCAGGAGTTAAACCTTCCCCAGTGCCACTCTGAGCAGGGTGTCCTGCCAGCCTGGCACAAGATAAAGGGAGATGACACTGAGGTTACCACACAGGTTGTTGCTGTTTTCAGGCTCTGTAAGGATTGTCAGCACCCAAAGTATAATGTATTCTACAGAGAATAGCTGAGCAATTCTTTTCCTTCATTGGTCATTTTACCTGGTGTACTGGATTAGCCAGGAGTTAAACTGTTTGCAAGTAGCAGCTCCCTCACCCTGCAGACTCTCCTTTTCTTCTTCTTTTTTTTTTTTTTCCCTGGGAACTTTGCTGTTTTAAAATAATCTGTCTATATTTCATCAGTAGACAAAAGAGAGAGAGGAAGAATGGACTGATGAGACCAGGGTGTTTCATACATCATGGACAGATACAAAGCAAAATAAAATGTAAATTTCAAGAGTCACTCAGACGAAACCTCAATCCCTGAGCTCACTCAGCTGGCAAAAGACAAACCCTTTGCTTTCCATCAACTCTTAGTTCACACCTGGAAAAACAAAATAAATAGGGTATTTCAGAATAGGTGCCTCAAAGCTATTTTTACTTTTGAAATGTATCACTGAAAACACCACCTTCTAAATAAAATAAAAAGAAGAAAACAAATGTTACCCTATTCACAAAGTTTTCAAGGAAGGAATGTAATGAAAGACTCAAATCTTGAAAGGTGTCTTGGTTTAAACTCAGACAGCAAATAGGTGCAATGCAGCTGGTTGTTCCCCACCAGAGGGACTGGGGAGAGAATCAGGAGAGTAAAACTCTGGAGACTTGTGGGTTGAGATAATGATAATTTAATAGGCAAATCAAAAGACACACACACAAGCAAAGCAAAAGAAGGAATTATTTCACAGCTTCCCTTGGGCAGGCAGGTGTTCAGCCATCCCCAGGAGAGCAGGGTCCCACCACACATAACAGTGACTTGGGAAGACAAACACCATCACTCCAAATGTCCCTCACTTCCTTCTTCTTCCCCCCTCCTTATCTACTGAGCATGATGCCCTATGGTCTGCAATATCCCTTGGGTCAGTTTGGGTCAGCTGTCCTGGCTGTGTCTCTTCCCATGCACCCCAAGACTTCTTGCTTCTGTACCAGAAGCAGAAAAGGCCTTGACATTGTGCAAACACTGCTGAGCAATAACAAAACCATCTCCATATTATCTACACTGTTTTCAGCATAAGTCCAAATCACAGCCCTATACTAGCCACTATGAAGAAAATTAACTCTACCCCTGTCAAAACCAGCAGGGATGGCAAGTCCAGTTTTAGGGTGAAAACATTTAAATCTAATTTTTTTTGTGACTTTGGTTGGCAGGTGTCTTAGCAAGTCTGAACTCAGAGGTCCTTTGTAGGCTCCAGACTGCTCTACGACCTAATCAGAGCTCTGGTCCCTTTGGAGATCTAGTGTGATGCCTTGTATATATATATAAATTAGAGAAGCCATCAAAATAACCCAAAACTTTGACTGGACACTGGAGCCTTCATATAAATGTCAGATACGTAAATGATTCTCCCATTTGTGGCAAAAATCCTACCCTTTAAATTCAGTGTTTGATGTGCTAATTATAATCAGGCTGCTTACTGAATGCATTTAGAGCAGGAACAGGGACAGAATGGAACTGGAAACATCATGTTTTCAGTAAATAATTTCTTTAAAACAGCAGTCTCCTTACCAGCTAAAGATGCTCTCATCTTAAGTGCATCTGGCATTATCAACAAATCCTGTGTCTTTTTGCTTGATTGATCATGGAGTTTAAAGAAGTGGTTATTTCCCTGATAAATGAGATATCATATATATTCATCTATTACAGAACTCCTGTAGATAATTAATCACTGCCATCAGCTCATTACAGCTTTTAAGGGTAGGTGTGAATACTCCAAGTTAACAGAACAAAAACTCCAGGTGGAAGGTTAATAGTACTTTTAAAATCAAAGTGACATTGTAGAATAGGTCAGCCACTGCCTTTGTGGATTTGGTGCTTGCCCCACAGGATCTCTCATGAGACACCATTCCCAGTAATGACAGGCCAAGGTCGCACCTAGGGGGAAGCAGAGCAGTTGTGCTGAAATCTGGGGAACCATCCCTGCTGGAGATGCAAAGCTCAGTGGGTACTGCCAGCCGAGAAAGAACCCTGCCTTGTCATCGGGAAGTGTGGCACAAGGCTAAAAGCAGAACACAAAATGTGTCAAACACACACAGCATCCCACGGGGAAACTGCCTCTGGACCTCGGCAGTCAACAGTAGGTGTGATCATTTTATGTCTCCCTTCATTCTTCCTAGCAGTGGGTAAGAGTGGACCTGCTCAACAGTGATGAAATATGTTCACTTTAGGAGAGGTGACTGTCATTCTACCAGTTTGTTCCATGTCTGCATTGTTTTCTTTCAAAGGCTTGTCTTTAAAAGCAGCAGCATAAGATCAACTCTCTCTTGCTGAGCTGTTGGGAAAGATTATAAGGAAATTTTTTATTTCTGCCAGCAGTGGCCACATCAGATAGCATGAAATCTCTCACCTGTATGTGCACAGCTCCTCGGGAAGTCATGGACCTCACACCTTGCTAACTGATGCTGTTCATCTTGATATATTACCTCCTACTGAATCTCTCTCTTTCAAAGCCTTTGGGGAAAAGTGCAGATAAATGGTGAAAGATTTGTTTTCTTTACCCATGCAGTTCACTCATTGGTTTGTACAAATACCTGTGGAGTGTCTTGAGTCAGGGTGGGCTATGTTCACGCAGAAAAAAGTCTTGGAGGGACCAGTAGAAATGACCAAACATGCTTCCTAAAGAATTTTTTTCATAAACAACTTTGAGCTCTTGCTTGCAGGGTCCGTTCAAGATGTGGTAATAATAACTGCAACAGAAAAAGAAATTTCAACATGAAATAGTGAAGAGAGCATTCTAGGAGAATAATTTTCAAAAAGAAAAGACTTGTTTTGCGAGCTTCTCCAGATTTCTGAGTAGGATTAGCACTGTGGTTGTGGATAGAAAGGCTTTCTGGAGAGTAACAGTTTTGTAGAGAACATTTACGTTTAGCAATGTATTTCTGAGTTGTAACAAATTTGAAAACCATCTTGTTCTGAAATTAGAGTGTTCTAGTTTTTGATTTAGAATTGTTGCAGCAGAAGGAATAAAATAAATAAAAGCTTGGGGGAATAAAAAGCAAGGGCTACCCCCAGTCTTTTCAACAAAGATTGTTGAAATAAATGAGTTTAAACATATGCAAAATAAGTGGTTGAAGAGGACAAAAGGCTATGGAAACAAGAAGATGGTGACAGTGGGACAAATGGGACATTTGAGACAAGTTCTCCTTTGAATTATAAGAGGAGTTTTGCTTATGATTTTCTCTGTCAATTGTAATAATCCTTCCACTAGTGCAACAGGGAAGAGCTCTGGCAGGGACTTCAGGTTGGAGCTCCTTCTCAGGAGAGCTCTGAAAAGGCAATTCAGGCCTTGATCAAGTGAAGGATTTCAGCTCATCTTTAATTTTATATTAATGGGTGATCACATCTTCAAACAAGAACAGTTTGCTCAAGTTTGCCTTGCAAGATGGTCTTGAAGTGCCAAATGTCCTTTCTTTAACCTTGCTAAAAATGCAGACATGTTTTCAAATGAAGCCCATTCACAGAGCAGAGAGAGCACTCAGAAATCATGAGAGAACAAAGATTTTGGTTCCACTGCAGCTGAAGCCAGAGAAGCAGTGCATAGAGCTACAAGGAAGAAGAAACAATGCAGGCAGCTCTGCCAGCCAATGATATACCAAAAGCCCCAAAGACTTGGATTTGTTTGAAAGCTGTTGAGGGATATGAACCCATGCACTTAAAAGGAGTAGCCTTTTGAACAAAAAACCAAAAACAAGCCAGCCCTGTCAAAGGAAGGAATAAAAGCAACTTGATGTATTCTGACAGTGAAATTAGAAAGCAGGCACATATAAAAGCCAATGAGCAAACTGCAAGTCAAGCAATGTGATGTGCTCTGTATTCTTTTAATAGTTCATTACTTAGAAGATTACATGATATTGACACTGGTGCTTGAAAAGTCTCCTACTGTTTAACAGTACTCTGCAATAAAATGCTGTAATCTGTTAATGCACCATACTGTCACTATAACCCAGAGTTTGTAGGGGAATTCTTCCCTTCCTTTCAGTATGTCTGTCGTTTTGCTTAAAGAAAAAGAAGAAAGTGTGACTTCTCTCCACCCTCTTTTCACTGATTACATGCCCCCAGCCCTGACTGCTGCTCCCCAAGAGCTTCCTTCTGCCTGGGTTTTCCTCGCAGTTAGCCTTTCCTGGTGTTGCGTGGAGACTGCCGAGGGAATGGCAAGAATACACAGAAAATTGAAGCAGAAGCAGCAAGGCAGCAGTACGTAGAGGGAAATTGCCATTTCCCACATTCAGGGAAAGAGGTTCTGCCACGGCAGAGGGCAAAGGGGCATGGGGAAAGGCTCTTGTGCATGGGATTAGGGCTCCAGCTGAAGGGTACTGAAGGGGGAATCATGTTGCTTCAAACAAGCTGGAAAGATCATCCCTTGGCAGCATTTGGGGTTGGCAGTAAGGGATAGGGAATAGCTTCAGCCAACGATGAACTCACCAGGCAGACAGGAAAGGACAGATCTTAGAAATTTTATCAAGTAAATGTCCAAGATATGGATGTGGCTTTGGCTGGACACATTAAGAAACAAGAATAAAATGAAGATAAAGAATTTGGTAGGTTTTGCTAAGTATCTGGGTGAAGAACTGAATGGAAACATGGAGCAGAGCTCTTACTTTTTTATCATAACAGTGTAAGCAATCCCTGACAGTGCATTTCTTTAATATTTCTCTCCTTCAATAGTTATAGCAGTAGCTGCTGGAATTAATTATGATTAATTTAATTATAGGTATAAACCAGGTCCTTTTCAAAGTGAATTATAGTTTCCTTCAATAGTATGTGGTGGTTAAGCACTGGTAATTAAGGGTTTGAATGAGGGCTTGACAGTGCCTTTTCCCATAATTGAAATTCCACTGCAAACCCCATAGTGTTTGCAATCCAGCACACAGCAATGAGTTTTCTTTGGGTTCTTTTTTTTTTTTTTTTTTTTTTTTGGTATTATATATATAAAAAGTAGGCTACCATGAAGGACTGCCTTTATGAACCTACTGCTGAATGCATAAGCTCTCTAATAATTGATTTAACATGTTTATCTCTGTAGTTCAATCTTAATAGGGCAGGTAGGGGGATGATGGTGCTGTGAGTTTGAAATTCCAGTGTCAGTTCCATTACTGTGGGAACAGGACTTGCATTGAGTCTGAAGTCTCTGACTCTGACCCTCCAAGGGGAAATAGCTTTTTGAAGAATACTGGGAGAACATTCCTCGGGGAAACCCAATTATTTTACAGAAGATATGTTTGTGGGCTGTGCACTTCTAAAAGCTCATGTGCCAATAACACATTCTGCACAAAGCACAAACCCACCTCAGCACATGCTTCCCAGGAATACCTGTCCTTCTTGGACTGGCTGCAGGCATGCCCAGCCAAACCAGGTGGGTTTCTGTGGCTTTTTAATCCTGTGTGAAAATGAGCAGGTTGACCAGCTGTTTAAGGAGCCACTAGTTTATTCAGCTTGAAGTTACCTAGACTTTCCAAGTGTCTCCTCTTGTAGGTTTAGGGGCAACCCTCCATCCAGGTTCTATTCACAGTAAAATTTGTCACAGGGTGCAGCAAGGAGAAAAAGGCAGTTTCTGGGGTTGTGACAGGAGGTGGGTGTTAGTGGAAGCTCAATGCCCAGCAGGGGATGGCTCAGGTCTCTACTGCTTCCATGCAACAGCTCCAGAATCCACAAAACTAGTGGAGGTTTGCACGCCACGCTCTATTGACTTTGTACTGGGCCAAGCAATCTGTTGTGTAAAAATATGCATCTGTTCCCTCCCATAGCATAAAATGACACCACTGGAAGTGTGTGAAGAAGAACCAGGGATCCAGTTCAGCTGATCACAGAGGTGGTGTCAATTAGGTATGAACTCAAAGGTGCAGGATCATGGGGGAGGCAGCAAATGCCAATTCCTTCTCAAGTCTTCTCCGGGCTTTCCCCTCAGCCATGGAGGGAGGAAAAGTTTTCACATTGAATTTGTGATATTTTGTCAGGTTGTCAGAACCTTAACATTATTTAAATGTAATTTTTTAGTCTATGAATTTGAATTATCCATGGATTTGATTCATTACCAACACATGCCTAGTAGCCAGTTTCTAAATCATGTTGCTGCTGACTTGAATTATTATAAATAAGACTGTGCCAAATGTCAATTGATTATTCAGGAGTAATCAATAGAGAGAGAGAAAAGACAGCGTTTGTTGACTAACAGCAAATGATTTTTATTCCGCAGTCCTGGAATTTAGAGTAGAGGTGGTAAGCCAGGCTGTATGCCAGACCCCCAGCAAACAGATGTAAAAGAAAAGAGGTGCTGGCCTCCTTACAAGCAGACCCAGCAAGGCTGCAGTGGGGCCACAAGCATAAATGTCCCTGAGAAAGTCTTGCAAAGGGTCAATCTCCAGATTAAGTCACAGACTTTTTCTTAGACTAGTTTTGTTGGTGTTTTTTTTTTTTTTTGTTTTGTTTTGTTTTGTTTTGTTTTGTTTTGTTTTGTTTTGGTTGGTTGGTTGGTTGGTTGGTTTTGGTTTGTTTTTTTTTTTTTCCAAAACAAGAGAGCTCCTTCTGAATCCTCTCTCTGCAGCAGTGTGGTTGTGATGCTGGTGTAGCAAGTTGGCAGTGATCAGCTGCCAGGTACTCACCTGGACACTCACTCCCCACCCCAAAAGGATGGGGGGGGGGGGGGGGGGGNNNNGGGGGGGGGGAAGAAATGAAGTGAAAAATAGGCTCATGGATCAAAATAAAGAGAAAAAGATCACTTACAAAACTAACTTACTTACAGTTGGCATCACTGACAAAACAGTCTTGACCTGGGAAAGTTTATGTGTTTTCCCAGAGGTGGCATCACCTTGGCTGAAGAGCTCAGGGAAAAAAAGGCAAGGAAAAGCACCTCAGCATAACTGAAAGTGGAGTTTTGCTGCCAGAATTTGTTCTTCTTTGCAAAAGACTTTCCCCTTGCTCACAGGGAGGAGGCCATCACCTCAGAACCTGTCTATCCTTTTGTCACCCTTCTCAGCATGAAAATCTGAATCCAAAGGGGAAAACAAATATATATGTATTTGGTGTGATTGGAAGGAAAGGTGCATTAGTTGTATCCTTTTATATTTGCATACAGTTGCCAAAGGAAAAATTTGCCACAGGTCATAGTCATGTGTCTGGGTGGAGAGCTGTGTTTGCCAGTGCTTGGAACAAAGACAGAGCTTTTATAGTCAGGAACTGAGATGTTGGAGCAGATTTTCTTCTGCTCCTGGGCGTACATGGGTTTGCCTCCAAGACTGAAGGTATTTAAACTGCAAAATCAAAATTCACCAGAGAAATTCATCAGAACCCTCAGAGAGACTTGAGGTAATAGCCAAAACCAGGGCAGATGAAAAAGTTCTCTTGTGGAAAGAGCTGTCCTGTGCTCAATAGGTCTCACTGGTCATGCAGCATCGATGGAAAAGCACAGCAGCCCTGTCCCAGAGACATATCCAGCCCCTAAGTCTACATACAACCAAATGTCTAGGCTTATTTTTAATGAGCAAATTAAATACAGCAATAAAGTTCATCCCTTGTGTAACTTCATGAATTTTATTACTATCTCAGAGGAAAAACCTGTTTATTGCTATGACAGATCTGCAGTCTTATCAGTTCTCATTCTCACACTGTCATGGTGCTTGCTGATTTCTGAAAGACTGTTGGAGTCCTACAACTGCAGGGTTCCCTGCGGAGGAATGAAGCACTCAAAATAAGCAAATAAACAGGAGGCATGCTTCTAGATACTGTTGCTGCAAAGGGAAGCTTTAAAAATATAAACACAAAAGGAAAATTTTAGAGAAACCTTGAGAATTCTTAAACAGATATGATATTCAGCCAGGGTAGGTTTTTTAAAATTTGTTTGGGGTTGATTTTATTTTTGTTTGTTAGGTTTGGTTTGGTATTTTGTTGTTTTGGTTGGTTGGTTTGTTGTTTTGGGATTTTATTTAAGTAAAAAAAGCCCCCCAATGAGAAAATGCTAGAGGTTTTTAGCTACTTAGCTGGGAAACATGAAAATCATGGTCTGAAGAAGGATTGCTAGGTCTGAGAATTTTGGCACTTGTCTCAAATCATACCACAGCCAGTGGAAAAAAAAAAGTAAACTTTGGGATTTTAAACTTGGGGTGGTTTTGAAGTTCTAGGCCTTGGTGAGCTTTGGGTTCCCAGGTGCTTTGATGCTGGTAAGGGCTATAAAATCACCTCCATCAGTTTCAAAGGTCTGGGGGTAATTAGGTTTAGTGAGCTCCACCTGTGAAATGCAGACCTTGTTCACACAGGCAGAGAGTGGAACCTTGGGAAAAACCTGTGTGGACCTACAGAAACAAAAAGAATATTGGATTGGTGCTTTGGCTGTTAAGGAATAGCCTGGATGTTCCACTTTGAAGTGAAACAGGTATGTGCTTCTTGAGAGTGTCTACCAGTTGCTGGCTGTATTAGGAAAGGAATTAGACCTTCTTTGTTACTGGGAAAAACTGTGTTTTGTGGTGTTTGGTGTGAAATGGGGCAGCAGCAGCTGCCACAGCAGCCTGTCTTGCCCTTGCTTCAGCCTTCAGTGGGGCATTGGGGGTGGCTCTGCAAGTAAGTCTGGAGCTGTGCTGTAGTGCCATGGGAGCTGCCCATGGCTTGTGAGATATGGGGAATTGCTTAGTTGGGGTCGATGTGAAAAGACTGCAGAGGTTTTGGGGAGTTATTTTCTCCTGTACCCACAGTCCCTGTGCAGGGCAGGTGTGGAGCTGTACACCTCCCTACGCCCTGAGTTCCACCTTTATCCCGGAGGGCTATGTGGGTAGACCCCTCCTCGTTTTATGGCAACATCCATGGGTTACTGTAGCTTTTGGCTTTACCCCAAAGTGAGCACTAAAAAATGCTCCAGCATCCTGAGCAAACCTGCAGCGTGTGGCATGGCTGGACTGAAACTTCATCAGAAAAATATTGTTTTCTTTGTGCTGGCCCAGTGTGGGCTACTCTGACTAAGTATGCTGCTGTATCTTATGGCCAAGTCCTCGTATCTGACCTCTTCTTTACCTGGCAAAAAGAGTTAAGGAGTGCTTTTGAACAAGGTGAGGGTACTTTTATTTTGTGCCGCTGCTGCTGAGTTAAGCACAGATTGAAGAGGTGGAAAAAGCTCCTTGTAGTATTTAAATAAAGATACAGACTGGGATGTTTAGTAGGGAAAATTTTTGCAGATGGTGATGGAGAGAATGGCAGCCAAACCAAACATTACAGAGAGCTGCAGGTTTCCTCCAGGCTACCAGCACATGCAAGCATCAGTATTTCAGCTGCTAAAATATATTGCCTTTAATTCTTCTTTTCTATGAAATTTTAACTGAGTGGGAAAGAATGATGGTCCTGTATCTATGTGATCAAACAACTCCCTCTTATCTGGGCTACTTCTACACCCAAAGTGCTTATGGAACAGGTGAATAGGATGTGCTTTCAAACTGACTGCCAGCAAGTCTTTTGTGCTAGACATCCAAACACCAATGAAGTGACAAAATGTTCCAGACGTGTCGTAATTATGCGCACATGTGCTACAAAGGCTGCTAATACCAGAGCAGTTCAATCTGTGAAATATGTTGGCATGTGAATGCTTAGCATTTTTCTGAGAGACTCATTTCTGTAATGCTGTGTGTTGTATCAAAAAGTTTTCATGCACTGGAAAGTTTTTTAAAAAAAACCAAGAATTAATTGCTTGGCTTGAAATATAGTGGAATAACTCAAGAGAACTAGGCTTTTAAAAGTGACATAAATCAATGGGAGCCCTAACTTGGGATTTTCTGCAAGCAAGAAACAATCAATGTACTTGGAAGGGTTGTTTTCAAAAAGCACCTTACTTCAAATTCTTGGAACAGCATTCATGACAAAACTAGTGTTTTTTTTTTTAAATTTTCTTTTCTTGTTCTTTATACCACACTTTCACTGAAGGTCTGTGGTGGGGGTGTTTCCAGAAGGACTACCTGCTTATTGTGTTTTGAGGGTTGAGGAGGGTGGGTTTAAAGCAGCAAATGCTTAACAAATTAACAGTGGCTTTCAGGATAAAAACTGTAGTGGATTGTTTTGTGCTTACCAGTCCTGGAGTGTATGGCATGGTTTCATTTCACATGAATTGCTCTCTGGGAATATGGTACTGGAGGCTTCTGCAACCAGAGTGCAAGGACTCTCTGGTCCCAGGTGCCCACCAGCAGCAATGCAAGTTTGCACTTCTGCTGCAGCAGAGTCTAGACAAAGCATCAGGTGGCTTGGGGCAAAACTTCCCCAAATGGCTGTTGAACATTAAATGGCCTTTGTGATGCTGGGTAAATCTGTTCCCCAAGCTGTGCAGCTGACACTGGCTGTGGCTGCTTAGAAGTAGGGTGGGTTGAGCAACCTGAGCATGTTTGCCCCAAAAAGGTGCAGGGTGGGTGCCTCTCTTGCATGTGTCATGTAAGGAATTTTGGGGTATACAGTGACTTCATTGAGTGGCTTATAGAAGGAAGTACTTTGAAATGTGTCTGCATGCAATTTGTTTGGCAACTTCAACCTCTTCTTGCATCTTGATGGCTGCTTAAAGAAGTCTGTGGTGACTGAGACCTCCAAAGTCTCACAGGGTGGCTAGAAATAATTTTTATCTGTGTGCTGTTCTTTCTAATCACAGGATGATAGTTTTTATCCTCAGTTGTGCTTTTATCCTTTGAGGCATTTTGATGTTTTTAATGGGGAGCATTGTGTGTAAGCAAGGCTGGTAAAACCCCAGTTTCTGTGCTTATGAACAGAGGAAGTAAATACTCTGAAATGCTCAAGAAAATGCTCAAGAAACTGAAGTTCTCCAGTTCCAGAATGCTTTCCCCCTCTTCCTTTGGTTTGTAAGCACATGGAGCACTGGCAGTATAAGCACACATTCTCTGCTTTGAGCAGCACAGGCAAATCCTATATGGATGAGATAAAATTAAATCTGTGCTGTCATGGCTGGACAGTAAGAACAGCACATCATCCCTCCTGTGCTGCTGATGAAGTCTGTGTGCAGTCATTACCGGTACCGGGGAGCTGGGCTGCTCGGCATTGCTGCAATTTGTAAATGGCTTCATTTAGATGTCACCAATGAACTAATTTATGGAAGCTGTAATTAGCAATGATGGGATTGCAGGTGGAAAACAGTAAGTGGTGACATTACTTAGTGACTTCATGAGGGATTTTGAATGTCCAGCAGTTGGCTGCTGCACATAAGGAAAGAATGACAACAAATGAGGGAAAACAAAACAGCAACAACCAAAAAAAAAGCAAGCAACAACAAAACACACAAACAAATGGAATACATCTGGGAAGACGGATGGAAAATTAAAATCACCCGAGTGCTGAATAACCTGATTTTAGGTGGTTACTTTCCAAACAGAGAGGCACAATGCACCCTGTGTATCCTGTCACAAATGTACTGAGTCAAATAACTTCCTAGTGGTGCTATGTTTGTTATTCCCTTGAGGATGCTGGTTAATCTCTAGGAAAACGGGCTCTGTGGGAAGGTGTGTGCCCTAATTTAAGGCATTGCAGTGTAAATGGCCTGTCCTGAGCACCCCCAATAAAAGAAGTTCTGTGTGTGAAGCAGGGGACACAGATTAGCCAGATTTTAAAAGCAGGGCTTAAAGTGATTGTTTGCTCCACCAGCAGATGCCTACCCTCTCATACCTTCAACTCTTGAGTACTGTGTTTCCTTGATGTAGGATGTTCCCTAGGAGTGTGCAGGAAAATGCTCAACTATGGTGAAAAATGAGAGGGAGAAAGTTCACTACTGTGGTATCTGATCCTCACTGGAGGGCTTATTCAAAGGAACGTAATTACTTGTATGTGGGTGCCAGGTTAGATCCCTGCAGAGATATCGGATTGTGGTTGTTGCACCATTCCTGTTAGAAGCTGTTGGATCTAGTCCCAGCTTGTGCTGCAGCACAATGAGGGGAAAAGAAAACCCAAAAACAAAGGAAAAAAACAGACCAGAATTGCAGCTGCTGTCTGCCAGTGGGGAGCTTTTTCAGCTTTCGGAGATTGTGTAAAATGACTTTCTGCCTGTGAGTTGAGGTTCCTGTGACCCCCACAGAAATATATAAGAAATAGTTCTGTGTAGTGAGATAAGCAAGTTGTGAGGGCATGAGAGGGAAACTGCCCAAAGGCAGCATTCTGGGCTGCTACTTTGACTTGTCTCCTTATGCTTGCTGCAAGAGAAATGTGGTGAGTACCAATTCTGTGCACACAGGAGAAGTGGGAAGAGGCAGTCTATAAAAAGTGATTCTGCAGTTGCTGCGGTTTTATTTTTTTTTTCTGTGTTCCCTTGTGCTAGTGGCCTTCTAATGAACTCTTGCAATATCCACAGTGTGGGAATGCATGAGAGATTGAACAAATGAACACTAATAACGTGCTCTTTGCACTTAGTGAAATAAAAGAAGTGCTTGAAGCAGAGTAAGACAAGTACCTTGAGGGGGTTTGAGGCAGTGATGGTTTTTCACAAGAAGGCCACCCACCATGAAATACACATCACAAGCAACTATTGGCCACTTTCATAAGCTGTTTTCTCTGGGTGAAAAGAGGAAATTGCAACACAAGTCTGATGGGAAACTCACCTGGGTCAGGCTAGATGGAAGGAGGGAACTAGGCACACCAAGTGTTATCTGGAAGAATAGAACTACCTCACATGCAAAAGGTTTACTTTCTGGAGGTGCTTTCTCCTCTTTGGGCCTGCACTGTTTGGCATTGTTAGTGACTTTTGCTTTGCCAGCTGGAGCCAACAGCTCTCCAGGGCTTACTCCATTCCGTACCCCTCCACTGGCAGGGTGGTGCATCTGTAGGCTGGGCTGTGTGACACTGTTCTGCTGGCATCAAGGGGATGAAAAAGCAAAATGCACACTTTGAGGTACTTTCATTGTGACTCCAAAGCTTGAGAAGCACATCTGTGGCCTCCCAGCTGCTGAGCTTGGCTGAAGGAAGGCCATTTCTAAGTTGGCTCTGCAGTCTCAAGCGCGGTAATTTTCCCCTTTCTTGCATGCTAAATCAGCTTTTTCTTTTTTTCTTTGCCATAATGCTCCATTCCCTGGGCTTGGGATTGATACTGAAATTGCTTTTCTGTTCAATTAAAGAACTACCTTTTAAGTAAAAATGATAGGAAGAAAGAAATGAAATAACAGTATGTATTTTCTTATTAATTAGGGGAAATTTCTGAGCTACCACCAATGTTTAAAATGCTGTGAATAGAGGAAACTCGATTTCAGCATATCTTTTGCCCTAATTGCAGATTGAAAATAATTGAATATTTTTCAATTAAATATTGAAATGCAACTTTCTGCTTCTTTAAATCAAATTTCATACTTAGTTTTCCTACACAAGTATGATGTGTCACATTTTTGATGAGTTAAAAATTAAATCAACAGTCATCTAAAATGCTACTCTACCGCAAAAACTAAACCAAGAAAAGACATTTTGCTTCATATTTTCCTGAGCAAAAGTTTTTTTACTTGTGTTTTGTAGAAATAATTAAATAACTGTAACAGAAGTCCTTAATGAGTTGTTCTGTTGGTACCTTTGATTCAAGGCTGAACATTGGGCTTTTAACACAGTGAAACTGCCCAAAGTGGGAAAATCAGACTTAACAAGGAGTTGACAGAATTTAATCATGTGCTGACTAATAAGGGGTCAGTATTTGTGCAGCCTAGGCAGTCTGAGAACTGCAAATTCTTCAAAATGAAGCTGGATGTGGGGAAGCCACAAAAGGGAGCAAGGCAAGATGTGCTGACCAAAGGAGCCATGCTGATATCTCAAAAACCCTTGTCCCCAGAGGAAAGGGAGCAGTACTGGTGGTTTGCAACCTAGCATTGCCATGCCTATGTCCTTTCAGAGAGTGAGAGAGAGCCCAGCACAGGCAAAATCAGTTTAGTATTCCCCTTGGGTTGTTATAAACAAAATCAATATGTACTAATGACTGCAGCAATAAATTTCATCATGCTTCATACAGTAACATTCTGCACTTACCCAGTTGTTGGGTTGACAGAGAGCAATAGAGTTTACCCTTTTAAAGTTGTAAATTACTATAAAAATGCTGAGCCTTGTGATAAAATACATTCATGGATGATTTTAAGCTTAGGAAATATTGTAATACTTTCACTAAGCATACTATTAATATAAATAAATAGTATTTATTGCTTGGTTTCCTAGCTGCAGCTGGGTGAAGAAACATGGCATGCATGTTTATCATGCCACTTGTGGTTTCATAATGTTTATCTAAAATTGATTCTCAAAGAAGCTATCTGAGAAGCTTATTTTTCCACATATTTGTCCAAAGAAAAATCTTCCCTTAACAGATTTCTAGCAAGTAAAATCTTATTTTTTTTAAAGTGCTGTTTAGTTTAGGAGATGCTTTTCTATTTAGATATTTCTTCTTGCCTGCATTTTTTATTTTTTTTCTTTCTGGCAAATAAGCACTTGGAAGTTGGATTAAATATTTCAGCCCCAAATGAAACATTGCCGACTTTTTGCTCATATTATATTCCAAGCTTCAACACTCAATCCTTTCTTCTGAATACAAATAGAGTGCTGAAATTACAGGATTGTTCCACAATACAGAAATACAGATTTGCTTTTGTCTACATGTCTGCTCCCATATCTTCTTCTCTCTTAAAACTTGGAGCTTGTAGGGCAATGGAAAATCCAGGGGCTTTGAATTATACACTTACTATTAAAATCAGTCCACCTGAGAAATCCTGAGAGTCAATTTTGGATAGCCCTCAACTGTTTTGCAGTCACCTTCACAAACTCCACTGAACTGTGCACTCTCTTGGCACTTGAAAGCAACTTTTATGCCACAGGTCTCAATAATGCTTTCAGAAAGGATCTAGATGAAGTGCAGAGGAAACAAAAGATAATGCTTCTTTTCATTACTTAAGTTAAATGTCATTATCTGGTTGCACTTGTATATCCAGGTAGGACTCTTTGAGGTGTGTGCTGCTATCTGCCCCGTCTTCAGGGAGGGGCAGATCCATCTGAGTGAACCCTTGCAACAGGCTCAGCTTCTGCATTAGTTTACAAAGTTTTCCTGAAACTCATCCACTGCACTCTTAACACAACTCAGAGGGAGTTGTCTGTGTGTGAATAATCTGAATAATCCAGGCTTCCCATCCCTGAGGGGAAATGACATCTACTCCCCAAGTCTGCTTCCCCACAATGATTTCTCATTGATCTGGAAATAAAGCAAGCTGCCAGAAGCCACAGTCTGAGTGTGTGTTATAGTTGAGAATAAATCAAACCTGCCATAGTATTGGCAAAGACCAAGCCTGCCCTGCTGACTTAAATTCTGTGCAGTATGGTTGCACAGCATTTGGTCAAAGAAAGCAATAACAAGTGCAGATTAATTCTTTGGCAGCTGCACCTCTGTGCAGGGAAGGGAGGAAGTCTGGACTTGCTGCTGTGCTTCACAACCAGCTGTTGCTAGAGTTTGGCTCCACAAAGCCAGACCCGGGCAACCCCAAATACAGAGGGTTTGCTGTAGTAGAGGAAGAAAATCCTTTCTGCATTTCCTCACAATACCTGGTAAAAGGAAATGTCAGTCTGCAGCTGCACTGCCAGTGTCCTACACTGAGAGGAACTCTACAGTGCTCAGCAGTGAACCTTTTGGATTTGAATCTCTCCATCCTGGAGAAGAACAGTCATGAGGTTGCAGCAGAGCAGAGTCAGCAGCATCGCATGTAAGGGGCTACTCAATGCACATGCTGCAGACACCTGAAGGCTGATATATATATATATATATCTGTGCTACAAAACATTGCTTTGAGTTTTTTCAAGTTAAGCTCACTGGTATATACAGAAGACCAAGCATGTAGACACAAAAATGTCTATTTTGTCTTGGGTGTCCTGGCTCTGAAATAATAACTTGGGTGATATACCATGCCAGAAGAGTGGCAGTTCATCAGTACTACTCATCTTGCCCCACTTTTCCTCCTTATTTCTTTTGGGTGCTCTACACAGTGTACAGCTTGAGAGATGCTGCTACCCCTCATCTATTTCCAGTACTACCTAGTGGCATTCCAGGAAGGCTGTGGGGTTTTCTGCATAAGTTCATTGCTGTATTAGACAGAGCTAGCAGATAGCAGATCTGCATTCTCCAGGATGATCTCAGTATTTTCCATGTGCCCACTTTTCTTTTGTAAAACAATTATTGCAGTTGAAAGAGCTACGTATCTGTGCAGAGAGAAAACATGTTGAAAGCACTGCTGTCCTGAAAGGAAACATTACAGTGGCCTTGCACCATGCACTTAAATGACAAATTCTTCCAGTGTTGCAGCTTCTGAGACTGGGAATTTACAGGCAGAAAGGGTGCAATGGATGCAACTGTATAAACATGAGATTTGCACAAATCCAGGCTCTGCTCTGAGCCTTTCCCCTTGTCTGGGGCTGCGTTGCAGTGAGGTGCTTTCTTCTTTGGATTGGTCAGGGGTACCAGGGCAGAAAGGTGTTGGGGGTGCTTGTCCTTGCTATGGCTTGCTCTGCCATCCGTTTCTGGGGACATGAGCTCAGTCTCAAAGAAAGGAGGCAAGTGAGCAGCATGTGTGCAGCTGCCTTCTGCTTAGAGGGCAAAGGCTGCTTCTTCCCAAAATGTGTTCCCTGCTTCCATCACTGTACTCCTGAGCCCCTATTTGCAAATGCCACGAGGTGCTATTAATCTAGGTGAATCTTCTTTGAGGTAGGGCTGGAGGTCTGTCATTTCTCTTTTGGGGGGCGGAGGCATCCTCTGTGCTGTGATTTACACTGCACACTTGCTGACATCTCAGAATTGCCCTTGAGCTGCGCTTTGCTGTTCCACGTGCAAATAATCACACACAGCAAGATGGTGCCTTTCCACAGCCCTGTAGGCAAGCTGTCCATTTTCCATGTGAGCTGAGGCTCAGTGTGCTGATTGCCCAGTGTGCTGGCAGAGGAGCACCCCTTGCCAGAGCACAGCGGCTGTCTGGGTCAGACTGCTGCAGTCAGGCTGCTTGGGTGGGGCATGAGGCTCCTCACCTTCAGCTGGTCTGTAGCTGAGGGATTTCCTAAACCCCAGGTAGCATTGCTGTCCTTCTGAACTTGAGAAGCATTTTTCTATTCGTTAATTTCTCAAATTCCCTGAAAGGTTTTGGCATTTATAGTATTCCATGGCTCAGCTGCACAGCTCAACCATACATCTTGTGAAAAAGTATCACTTTTGGTCTGCTCTTGAGCTTAATGTGGTTTTTTTTTTTTTTTTGTTTTGTTTTTTTTTTTTTAAATTTCATTTGATAACCTTGAGATTTTGCATCAGAAAATTATGAGCAGTCATTCCCTACACTCTGCCATGCTGTTTGTGACTGTTATAGGCTTTTACCATATTATATTTTCTATGCTGGAGTCTTACTCTTTTTAAGTCTCGCTCTGCATAAAAGCAATCTCATTCCCTTACCTCTTTTTGCTTCCCTTCTTTATACCTTGTCCAGATCTACTGTAATTTTTTGGTAGGTGAGGTGGGTTCTACTTGCAGTGTTCAAGGCACCATGGATTTCTCTGGTAATGCCAGGATGTTTCGTGTTTCATTCTCTGGCACTGTAAAACTGGGAGGACTGTGGGATTAAATAAAATGGTGCTGCAGGGTGTTAATGAGCTGGCCACAATCCCAGGCTGTTACTTTCAGTGTCCTCTGCTGCAAGGTATGTTTTCTTGTATCAAGAGTCCTGCTATTTTGGAATGCCCAGCCATTGGGCAGACCTGCCTGGGAGCTCAGCAGATTTCTTGGCATCGTGTTTTGGAATCAGCAAAAAACTTTACTTTTCACATGTAAAATCAGGATGAGCAGTGATTTCCTGCTATACCAGGAGACTGAGTGGAGAAAAGAGCCGCTGTAAAGGCATAAAACAGAAACATGATCTGTCCTGCCACTTTGTCTGTCCCTGCTGTCAGGGTCTGAGCAGTATTTCCCCAGGAGGCAGGGAGCAGCTTGAATCTTTGCTCTTGTCCCCTGCCTCCCAAACTCACCACCCTGCAGCCACAGCAATTCAAAGGCAAATTGCCATCTTCCACCCTGCTTCTTCAGCTAAAAATGTCCTTTGCTGGTGCAGTGTCAGCCCTGCTATATTTCATCTTGAAAAGCTACATTGGGAAGGGACAGGATCAGACAGCACATTACATCTCTAGTTTGTCAACTGTCTCAAGGCTGTCTACAAAAATTAGTGTAATATCATAACTTGTCTGTATAGCATTATATCCCACAAAAGAATAAATTGCATTTGAGTTAGGACATGGCACTGCTATTAATGCCTATGTTAATTTTCCATGGTTTATTAAGAAAATCATAACAATGCATGCTATTTATGCAGGATGTATTCAGAGATTTATCTCCCTAGTTGTGTATTGAATTAGAACGGTAACATTAGAGACATACAGTAGAAATGCTAATACATTAATCTATCTTAGAGCCAGGATTATATCACAAAAGGAATTAGTTCTGTGATCTCTTCATAGATCCATTTTCAGGGCTATCCTTCATCAGCTCATTGACAATCACAGTCACCTAGACAGATTTGTTTTTGTGTCACTTTTCTTCTTGTTATTCTCTTTGCTATAAACAATGGGACACTGGGAATTTGAATGCTTAACAGGGTCTGGGAAAATAGCTTGTTCTACTGCTTTAGTCCTTACTTTTGGGAGTTACTCAGCCAGTAGTCCATGTTTCTTCCACATCTGTTGCAATAATCCTGATGGCGACATCAGAGGGCATTGCAAAGGCCACATTCTCCTGCTATGGCTGTCATTCACTGAGTACATATGATAGAACAAAAACTTTATTTTTTGAAAAGAGATCGGAGTAATTGGCCTCTGATATTTAAACTGTTACATTACCTGTGATCTCAATAAAGAAACTGAACATTTTTTAAGGTGTGATGTTGTGAAATTACATAGAGAGGTACTTATGCTGTGTGCCTTTTGGGCTGGTTGTAAGATAGGCTGCAATGTCAGCACTTTAAGGCTGCCTCTTGACTGTTTTGTTGCTAGAAAATCGGGAGATGGTTCCCACTGTGTTAGTCCTGACACAGTTTTACAGTTTTGGTGAAGGAGTAACATATTGGCAAAGTGTTTTGGAGTGTGCTTCATGAGCCCTACTTCAGGGTTGGGGTTTCAGTTTTCACACCATAAGCTAGGACTGCAAGTGAAATTCAGTTCTTTGATGAAAAACAGTGAGAGAAATCACCACGTGTTTCCCCCCTCCAGAGAATACGTAGCATTCTCCAAAAATTAGTCTGAGATCAGGGACATCTCTACAGCTGCTTTTTCATTACCATATGGGTAAAAAATTTTGTTTACTCTTCTTCCAAGGCAAACTCAAATTGCTCATTTCCATCACTGAAGTCCTCAGAAAATTGGCTTTTCTTTAGTACCAGATGAACTCTGAGAAAGTGGCCTTCTCCTTTGCTCTACTCTGTCCCTGGGGAGACCTGAGCATGTGAGCTGAACTGAGAGCCAGAAAAATCTCCTAGGCTTTTCTGCATATGTATTTACAGCCTTTCCTGTCATTTTCTGGACACCTTAGTGTCCTGAATATAAAGATGTTGAGGCAATGACTGTCCTTTGTGATGTTTACGTGCTGCTGAGAGCACTGGTGCCCAGCTGCTGTCCACTGAACCCCCCATAGCAAAAATAATATGAATTTAAATGAGATTACTTCTCTGTTTTTCTTTTTTTTTCTTCCTCTTTACACAATGAAATGCTGCCTGTATGAAGGGATCTGATAGAAGCAGGAGATGAATGATTTGACTTTGAAGCTCTGTGGCATTTTTTGATTGTGTAATTTTGATGCAGTTTTGAATGTTTAAATAAAAGAGAAATGAGGATTTTTCTTTCTCCATCTATTTCCCAAACAAATCCAATTAAACCAGAGTAATTGTGTGGAATATTTCAGAATCTCCTCTTCAAAATAGAAATATCTACTATGAGAATGTTCATGATCATCTTGTATATTCTGTCTTAAGTCACTTAATATTTCAGGCATTTTCACCCACAGAAACTTTTGCTTTCAGTGAAATTCTGTAGGAATGTGAAAAGTTAGTAATTAGTAAATATTATTGTGTGTACTGGAAATTAGTACATGCCTTAGATATAAAGACAATTGAAGCTCATCTTTTAAGAAAGAAAACTACTTAAAAGTATTAATCCTCATTTGACATTCTTGAGATGCAAATGTACACATTAGACAATTCATGTGTGGGTGGGCTGGCCCTGGCTGGATGCCAGGTGCCAACAAAGCTGTTCTATCACTCCTCTTGTCAGCTGGACAGGGAAAAGAAGATATTTTGAAAAGCTCCTGGGTTGTGATAAGGTTGAGTAAGAGATTGCTCAGCAATTGCCATCATGGGCAAAACAGGCTTGATGTGGGGAAAATGGATCAAATTTATTATCAAACAAATCAAAGTAGGATGTAGAGAAATAAAAATTAAACCTTAAAACACCTTCTTCTTGGCCTCAATTTCATTCCTGGTTTTCTCTACCTTCTCCCTGCACTGGCACAAGGAAACAGGAATGAGGGCTGAGTTCAGTTCATCACATGTTGTGATTCTAAAATAGCCTTTTAAAGTAAGTCAACAAATATTCTAACAACTCAGGAATTCCTGGAATTTTTCAGTCTTTCAGAGATGCCAGTCTCATTTCCACAGTAATGCAGTTTAGAGGTTACAAAATAACACTGCACAGAGCAAGTTATGTTTTCACTTGTGCTGCTCTTACTTCTGGGTCTTGATGAAGCCAGTCCCTGCACCACTGACTGCATCTGCTCCATAAATGCACAGCCTTCTCTCTGCCAATGCTGTTGGGTGAGTTCAGGTACTCTGTTTGCTCAGTCAAGTGAGATGTGTTTGCTGCTTGCACAGAGGCAAGCTGGAACTGAAGGATGTAAAAGTAGCTGCTAGTGCTGTTTTATACTGTTTTGAGCTCCATTTACCTGAGCTCTCTGGCTTTGCAGTGCTCACAGAGGCTTTCAGCAAGGCTTGGGGCTCACCTGTGTTGCAATTTCTTCTATGCTGCTGTGGAGGAGTGGCAGTAGATGGGTACCAGCAGCACCTGAAGAAATGGAGAAAAGGATATGAAGCCTTCAGAGTGCTTTCCCCAGGTAGTGGACCTCAATGAGGAAGGGTACACATTATTGCAGTAACTTTAGCAGTGCTGTGAGGTGTTATTTATCTTAGTGTTTGACATTGCAGGAGACTTCAAACTGAGAGCTGGCTTCCTGTGGTCCTGTGATTTTCAGATTTTGCTCTCTGCCTGAAGCCGATCCTTTGGAAAAGTTATAGATTAAAATTATTCAACCCTTTCTAGAATCATGGCTAAGGAAAAAGGGAAGTATATTTTCCTCCACTTTCTTGGACCCAAATACATTATGGTAATTTTCATTTAAAAAAAATCAGAAAGAAGCTCTGTCCTCTACCTATCTCTCATTTTATCTCTCCTTGGCAAGACAAGACAGCCTTAAGGTGAAAGTAAAAGTTTCTCACAGTCATTACCAGGTTTTCTTTTCACATTATGCAGTGCCAGTCTCTGTGCAACTGTTTGGGGCTCAGGGCTTGCATAAAATAAGCTGAAAAGGAGCACCTAGCAACGTGAAAGGGCCCTTCTGCATTAAATAGCCTCAGTACAGCAAGGAGCAGTGGGCAGAGCAGTGTCTGTAGTGGGGCAGCTTGGTGTAAGCCACATTCTTCTCCCCACACATCAGTATTTTGGGACCCTATCACACCCACTCACCTTCGTTTGATGTCACTCACGTCTCCAAACTCTGTCATGTGTTTTTGGAGCACGCAGCCACTCTTCAGGTGCCTTCTCCAGCCACACTAAGCAGTGAAGCTGCAGCCGGCTGTGCATGCAAAGCCACCTGAAGCAAGCCTAGCACATTGGGACCGCAACAGTTGCTGGGCTTCCTCATAGGTTAATTCATGGCCTTGCAGGTTTGTCTCTGTAATCACATAACTTGCACAGGAGATGACTGCAGCTGACCTGCGAGCTTCAATGTGCAGGAGGTGGGGAGGCTGATCCTGCCATCATCACAGCCTGGCACAGCACAAGCATGCTGCCCAGGCTGCACCTTTGTGCAGTCAGATGAGACGAGGTCTGTAAGCCAAGCAGCACATGTTGATGATCCTTGAGGGGTTTTGAGACTGTGATTTCTCTCTTCGTCTTGGAAAAAAAAGACATGGCTTCATTCACATATGTCTCAAAGTGTTCCAGCATGATCAGAACATTCTTTTGGAAGACTTATCAATCATATATCTCCATAAATTACTGCTTGTTTCATCACTTATCTCTTCTGGCTAAACATCTCAGATTTTTCAAAGGTTCATGCTTGACTAGAATTGGTTTGCAATTTAAATGGTCCTTACTTTAACTTAAATAGCACCAGACTCAGGTGGATTTATTTAGTGTGCATGAAATAGGGATCAAGCCAACATGTCAGGTAGCTCATCCCAGACACCCCAGAGAGATGGTGCTTCTAGCTGAGGGTTTACCACATCTGTGTTGGTTCAAATAAATATTTTATTTCTTTTGTGTCAGAGAAATTTGTTGATCAAAAATGCTGATTCATCTTGGTCTTCATTTTTCCTCATGCTTCAGAAGACATCTGATTCAATGTAAAGGGGATTTTTAGTTTAGCTGGAGAGAACCAGGGAAAATTATGGATTGCTATATCCCTGCATGGGATAGTACTGGTAGAATAAGCTCGAGTTTTCAGTGTTAACTCATTATTTTTGGATGTCTGAATCAGCACACTAAGAGAAGCCTGATCCTTATCATAGGTGCCCCTAAATTTGAGCCTTCTGAATTGGCATTTATATTTGAGGACACTATAAATGCTAATTCCTGTATTAATTAGGATTCTGCTTCAGAAATTGGGTGTCAACCAGACAATTTTTGTTACTTTGAGCAGATGAAAGATGCTGAAAATGATGTTTGTAGACTGCGGACCCTGTTAGTACTGGTGAATGGGTTAAATTGTAACACAGATTAGGGAGAAATCTTTTGGATTTTTGTATATCCAGAAGTAGAATGATCCCCTTTAAAGTTTATATTTTTATTTACACCTCTTCAGGCAACAAAGGCTGAAGTGCAATTCCACGTAGTCTGAGGAAGCAAGCATGAGATTTAACTCATGAGGCAGGGCAAGGAAGCAAGCAAATTGATTGACTCTGCTGGCTCTCGGAGTGATCTTCTGAATGGGATGTTGTTGTCTGTTTGAACCTTTGGATTGTGTATAAGAGCATAAAAGCCTCAGGCTCAGAGTTTATTTAGGATGGGATACGGGCATAAACAACCTGCAGATCACACAAATCAAATACATGTATTTCTGAAGAGACTTAGGATGAGCCCAAATAATGTTGGGCTCTTGTGTGACACGTGCACAAGATGTGTGATTAAATCTCAAGACAAGGTTGGTAAAGCTTAGATCTACAGTGGTGTATCTGTACAGCAATTAGAGGACTGTGTGCTTGGCAGCTGCAAGATAAATGGATAGTTTACCACACTAAAGGGACCTATGAGCATAATGTTTATTTTTTGAGGTTTCAGCAGTGCCTGATACTCATCAGCAGGAAAACCTCATTGTTAAAATGAGGACACTGTTTGAGGCTACTGGTTCTGACCTTTTGAGTTGGCATGAATAAAAGCCAGGTTAATGAAATGTGTTGCTCCTGTAGCAAGTTAGGAAAAAAACCAACTTGTCTGCTGCTCGGAAAGACAATAAATGCCACAGAGATTTATGCAGAGCTTTTGGTGTAGCTCCATAGTCATGTGAGCTATCTGTACGTAATATACTGGGGAAAAGAAGTCTCTGCTTGGATCTAGTGAAGCACACAGCTCCTGATGTCTCAAGGTGACAGATAACAATAGTCATAATGATTGTGACTTGCTTGACAGGATCCATTTAGCATTCTTGCCCTTATCGCTTGCCAGTTTCAAATCCACAATCCTGAACTGCAATGAGGAAAACTGCATTTGACATGGCTTGTGGAAGAACGGCATAAATCCCCCAGCACCAAACACTTACGTGTGTGTTAGGCTGACCGCTAAGCACCCATTCCCTGAGGAGCACCCAAAAAAGTTGGCTGCTAATGGAAACCCTGGAGCTGGCACTGAACTGATAAGACTGTTGGGTCCCAGGTTTTGTTTTCTGGGATCATGCCAGTTTAACAACACAAACTCTTGCAGGCAGTAATTTTTAAGCTCAAAATATTAATGTAAAGCGGGTATAAAATTGGCTGGGGACTTCAATGTCAGCGCTTAACAAAGGAAACTATTTCTAGCTAAGAATGACTGTTGTTTGTTGGATTGCTTGCTCTGCGGTAGCGCTGAGGTGTTGGCCGTGCCGCCGCGCCAGCAGCTGGGTGTCTCTCGGGAAGGCGGCGGAGGCGGCTCCCGCAGAGCTGCCGGGCGGCGTGCGTGAGGCAGCAGGGGCGCTCCGCAGCCCGCGCTCTGCCAATTGTGAGCGAACCGCGGCCGCCCAGCCATTCAGCACCACGGTGCAAGGCTTTGCTGCTGTTGCAAGCGCAGCCTGCTGCTGTGGGACTTGGGGGGAGGGTATTAACCCCTTTGGAGGGGCTAATACTCCCAGCAGGACAGCTGGGATGCAACGCTGTCTTCAGGGTGACGTAGTGCACTCCTGCTTTTAGTGTACGGCAAGAACGCCCAGTGCTTTAGGATTGGGTGGTTTCTGGATGGGATCTGGAATTGAGAAGATCGTCCTTGTCAGGCTCTCCAACCCAGAAACTAAAACTTAATAGATGTACTGCTATATGGGAGAGAAGGAAAAATATGGGGGAATTTCATACTTCTTTCCTTGTGCTTCCCCAAGTCCCTCCTAAACACAGGGAACAGAAAAGCTGTGGCAAGGGCCATTTTAAAAACAAAGCTGGTGGTTTTCTTTCTAGCCTCACTTTCCCTGGAGTAAAGTAAAATACATTTATTTGGCTCGATTCAGTCTAAAATAAGCCTCTAGTCCCAATAGTGTTGCCCTGAGGCACTACTCCTGACCTCCAGCTGCTGTCCAAAAAAGCAAAGCTCTTCCATAGCTCCTTTCTTGTCTCTGTTGGCCACACAGGAAAGTTTTGGCTCCACTACAGCACGTTGAATGACACTGGGTGCCCAGGCAGTGGCACAGAATCTATCCTCACGTCTCTCTCCAGACTCAGCTGCTTGGAAGGATCGTGGAATGAATGAAAGCCTGTAGATAAAATTTCATAGTGGGTGACTTCTTTTCAGGGCTATTAGTGAGACTGAAAAATCAGACTTTATATTATAAAGCAATCTTCCACCTGAACTCAGGACAGCTACTCTAGTTCCAGAATATGTTATTTAAAGCCTGTTGTATAATAGAATTTGGTATTGCAGTATGTATAATTTATAATATATTAAAACCCATTTCATAATATATTTTAATCTCTGATGATGAATAGCTGGGACAGTCTTGAAGGTTCTGTAATATCACTATGGCAACATCCTTTAAAAAAAGAAGAGTAGGACAATGGAGAGATACCAAGGACTGGTCAAGGAAAGAATAATGACACTTGTCAATTTGCATTTTTTCCTATTGTTTATTTTCTTCTTGGAAATGGCATCTATTCTGATATTTTTGTGTGTGTTTTCAAGAAATCACTTGCAACATTACTGAAATGTTGTATCTCCTTTAACCTTTGATTGCTCAACTCTGAAAAAATTTGTTTTCCATCTCAGTGCTAAATGACTTAGCCCATCTATGAAGGTAAGCAGAGCTCAGCAGCTATTGGTAGACTGGATATATATCTTCCATCAGATTTCCAATGTTTCTCAAAAATCAAAATAGTACTTTATGAGTCCAAACTAACATGCTTAATTTGGACTTGTCTTCTGTACTAAACGATTGGCTGTTTTTAAAAATCAAGGTGCTTGCTTTGAAGGCTTACATTTTGACTAAACCTGTAAATAGCAGTTATTCTTTTCCTGAACAGTACAGCAAAGCATATTCATCATTTCTTTGCAAAGAAAGAAGAAATCTCAATTTGCCTGCCTTTCCAAGCAGCAGTGATGCATCTCTGAAAATGTCACTGCAGTGTCTCAAGTGATAGGGATCAAAAAACCAGGAGATCTGTGGACCATTATTTGTTTATCAGGTGACACAGTGCTCATTCATGGAAGACTGATTTCTGTCATTTACCCTATATCAGGCAGTCTCCTCCTGAAAAGCAGACTATTGAAGGTCCCAGATATGTGGACCAAACACCAGCAGCGCACCAGGTAGCCTTTTGAGATGTTTCTATTGCTGGGTGTTAGTCTTAGTCTCATGCTTTTAAGAATAGGAAAGATCCTTTTTGAGGATGAAAGTTAATGATTATAGTGGTTTGTTTTCTGAGTGGCTCTTCTGTCAAATGCTCCAGGCATGAGTTCCCTGTCCTCGGGGAGCACAGTAGTTGGAACTGAGCTATGTAGGAGGTGCCCTTTGGGCTTCCTACTTGGTTTTCTTAAATACCTCAGGCCTCTGCTATTTCAATCCATTCAACAAACAATTCTACTCTCTCCATTCTTTGTGATTCTCAGCACAATTGGTTTCCTTCAGCCTCCAAACTCTTCTTTTTCAGGACTAACCCTTGCCATCACAACACTCCCTTGCCCTTCTCCACCTTTTACAGAACAGACTCTGTTTGACTGTTCCTTCACCTTCGTGAGCTAAAGTTTCTCTAGTGCTTTTCTGTACACAGCCATATTTTGATTGGTGGCAGGTCATGCAAACCAAAGGCAGGTATTTAATAGCTCTAGTTATGTCAGCTGATAAGAGGCTGAAGGTAAGAATACACCTAAAATGTCTGGGGACATCTGGGCATTCATTTTTTCCTCTGTTTATCCCAAAGCAGAGCACAGATGTTGACCTTTACCTTACTAATCCACCTGCTTACTCAGGCTTTTGCTTGAGGGGTGACAGCAAGTGAATTTCTGCCTATAGGGCAAATTCCAGGATGTATCCATTACTGTGCCATTGACATTTGCCAGCCAATTCTTATGTTTTCAAAGTAATTTTGTTCATGTGCCCTGGGAAATTAGCAGTGAACTGTTACCGCAGTTTAAAAAGCGTTTCTGGAATAAAATTTCTTTTAACTCCTTCTATTTAAGTCATTGCTTGCATAAAGCTACTGATTAGAGAAGAGCTGGAATCCTCATGAGAAATAGGAATAGTGAACTTGATGAGTTTTTATTCTGACTTTTTTTTTTCTGCAGTTACAGGAAGCCTTTTGCCGTGGGCACCTCATCCGTGACATGGATCACAGTCTACAAATAATTCTAGGGCTTAATTTTTCCAGTTTCACTGCTCTTGCAACATATCTTGTAAATGTGCAGCTCAAATCCTGTAACTAGATATCTAAACAGTGAGGAGTCAGTCATTTTCCAGTGAAGGAAAAACTGCTGTAATGATGGGAGTGGTGGCATAAAGATCCAGCTTTACATTAGGTCTGGTGCTCACACTGCAGCTCTTCTGTTATCTAGGAGAAAATACAACTAATACAAATCATGAGAGTGTATGAAAATGGGCACATTGAGTCTCTTAGCAAACAAGATTATAAGGCAGGAATCTTTCTGATTTGTATAACACTGTTAGGGCTGATGGGATTTCTTGGGGTTTCCTTTTCCAACATATATTGCATTTGAGAATGAAAACCAGCTGAGAGCATCACATAAACCTATTTTCTTGTTCTTTATGGAAGATGAGTACTTTCTTATCCCAGAACCACTGGGCCAATTCATAACTGAAACCTTTAAAGTTTATGAACTGTGAAATTAGGTGACTAATAGACAGGTGAATCATTAGGCTGAATGCATTCAGAGACCTCCTTGTTCCTGTTCTTGTATCTCTCTGTAGACAAACACATTTACTTTAGCACAGAAGAAAAACAACATCAAAAACTCCTCATGATACTGAGGTTCTTCCTAATTGCACAAAAATGGGATTTTTGCCAAGACACAGTGAATGCCTACTGTATCTGTCCATTTATTTTCTCAGGGTGTCACGCCTTGTGCCACACTGGGTCATCCACAGGCATGTAGGAGTTTTTACAGGAGCAAATTTGTTTCAGGTACTCCTGCCACAGCAATATTCTGATAATAAAATCCTCCCAGCTGTTTGGAAAAGCTTCAGCATTCCCTGTGAGTAAGAAATGTCTGACACAGTCCCAGGAACAAAACAACTTAAACCAACCCAATCAATAACACTTCATTTGCTTGCTGGAATGAAATCTCCACAAGTGATTTTGGAGTGAAGAGGGGACTTCACATTGCAGTTTTGCACATGTCCTGGCTTTTAGATTTAACATAGGATGTGATTCAGGAGCATTGAAGTGCTCCTCATCTTTATCAGAACTCCCCTCCAACTTAGTTTCACCAGTTATTTATTGTCACATGTGGAAGAGGAGTTGTAGCCAGGCTGTATATCTTAGTTAATTAAAAGGAACATCTGCTTAATATAATGCATTATATAAATGGTATTTCCTTTGTATACCAGGCTGCATGAAATAATCTATTGGCTACTGACCCAAGTTCCTGCGTGCCTATCAGATAACCCACAAAAAGCATAAGATCTGACATCATGCGTGTCCCCTGCAGGCAACATATAGAATAAATACTGTAAGCTTACATAGAAGCAGGTGAGTCCAAAAGAGCAGAAAGGGATCTACACATTCCCAAAGCACAAACTTAAGCGGTAACAGATGAATCTAGAAAGTGATTATAAACCCTGGAGCTGATTCATAAACTTTTCAGGCTGCAATCTCTAGAGTCTGAGGGCAAAACTGTCTGTGACAGGCTGGTTTTCTTGTCTTTATAGCAGGAATAAGTTCATTTCTTTGTATACTTAGGGAATATGGATGAAGATACTGATGTTGTTGAGTAGTCTGAATGCTCAATAGCAGTGAAATCAAAATAACACAGTTGAATGGTGAAACCATTGATGAATTATATAAATTTCTCTGGTTTCATGCAGGCAGAGCAATCTCATCTGACCTGCCATATTTTGTAGATCTTGTTTGCATAAGAAATATTTCAGAACTTGGTGGGGTTTTTTTTGTAGAGCCTAAATTTCAGGTGGGACTTTGTAGGAGGAAGAGTTGCATCTATAGTCAATAGTCATGGGGATTTTTGGCTGTTGAATTGCCTGTTCCTTGCTGGAAGTTATTGCCAGAGGTCTTGTGTTGTTGGGTAAATGTTGGGGGCAGGAGGAGTGTTGGGTGCTTTCTGTTCTACATTGGTACTTTGGTGCGTAGCTTGCAAGCTGAGAAGAGGATAGGATGCTCTGCAGTGCTCTGGCACTTCAGTACCTGATTCATGTTGGTTAGAAATGGAAACAGGGGTGGACCTCACTGTGCTGACTACTAATCCACCTTCATCATGTCCCTTCCCTGTCTTTTCCCTTTGCCTTAGCTGCCAAAATGGAGATGTGCTAGAGCTAGACATGGCTAGAGGCAAGCCATGCTGAGGTTGTGAGAGCTTTTGGAATGCATAAGAGAGGCCAGGACTACAGAGAAGTTTATTTGCAAACCTCTCTGTCTAAATGGCTCATATAATTATTTTCTGTGCTTATCCCACTTTACTCAACACACAGCTCAGAAGAGCAGCCAAACCATTTTAGATGGCTTTGTTGCCTCAGACGTGGGAGCACACGACGCTACCTCAGTAGGCTGGGCTGTGTTTGCTGTTCTGATGCTGGAAACAATCATCTTTGCTCTCAGGACAAAACATTCCCAACTGCCTGACTTTGGGGTTCCACTTTAATCCTCCGTGCTAATATGCTGGTTTACCGTATTAATGCAGATTAGCTGAAAATAACTTGGCACGTCAGGATTTCCTGCTCCTCTTATGCTTTATAATCTCTTTGCTTTGGATAATGTTTATTACATACTGAAATAATGGGTTTAGTGCTTTCATGACCTCTGTAACATGTTCTTTTTGTGATTCCACTCAGAACTGCTTTTGCTTAGCAAACCTTCCAGCCAGGAATCAGTTCAGCACAGTTACCCTGGCTGTGCTGGCAGCCATTTTCAGGATTCTCTTGGGTTGAGTCCCACTGCAGATCTGCTGCAAACAAAACAGGCATTTGAACTTATTAATTCTGGATTATTAATTTCTTTCATTGCAGCTGCAACCAAACAAGAGCCTTCTTCAGCCCTCACCATGGGTTCCTCCTCATCTATGTTGTTTAGGATGCAGCATAAGATGTTTGGAGGCTCACTGGGCAAGGTTGATAGAGAGCCTTCTTGGCTGCCAAAGCATTTAAGACCACCTTAGAAGGGCTGTTGAGTTGATTCTACAAGCACAGAACACATGGGCAGGATGGCCTGTATTTATTTTGGTTGCTAACAGACTGCTTATACTACATCCATATACGTTCATATTGAGCTTTGTGTATCTCAGTAATCTCTCTAATCTTCTGGCCAGATGTTTGATGGTATTGGGAGGCCAGAGGTGTAAAAACTTCAGAGGCCTACACAGATTGCACTTGCTTAAATGCTATGTGTTAACAGATTTCTGGGGCCTTTCTTCTGGTCACCATCTGTGCTCTTACCAGCTCTTTGTCTGCTAACGCTGCTGTTTGCTCCCATCTTTGTTTTTCTTCCCTTGACTCACTCCTTTCTGTATCTTCCCAAGGATGTGTTTCTAACGGCCTCCATTATCTCTTTTTCTTTGCAGAAGGGATCTGAAGTTACACAGCCACAGCTGGCACTTTCGTTATTTTTGGCAGAGTTTTGCCTGCCCTATGTTTTGCGTGGCAGAAGCTCTGTGGGAGCCTTGCTAGGCAGCTGGGGATGGTAAGCATTGCTGCTGTGCCCTGCGTTGTGCCTGGCTTTGGTTTAGGCCTCTTTTCCCTAAAGAGCTGCAGCATTTGCTGGCCTAACTCAGAGCAATTCCCTCAGCTCTTTGCAAAAATTCCACTTTTTCAGAGAGGAAGCTGGACATGTGTCTTTAATACAGAGCAGGAGCAAAGAGGAGGGAGTCAGCCTTACTAAGGGCAATTAATTTTGCTGCTGACAGTGAGCCCATGTGCTTCCTATTCTAACTTTCTCTTCTTTGAAGGTGACTTTTACAAATGGATGGAGATTGTCAAAGCCTGTAGCTTCAGGTACTATGCCACCTTTAATATTGAAGTGAGATGAGTCTCCACCATCTGTCATTGCTGGGAAAATGACAACATTACCATTGCCTCTGTCTTCACAGAATTAAAACATGACATCAGAGACTGTCTACATCTTCTCTGGTTTTTGTGTAAGGATTTTTGCCTCCTTTTTCAGTTTGCTCCTGTTCGGAAATAATGAGGGCTACTGTCTTCCATGTGCTTTTTATCAAGGAACAGAGCTCTTCAGCAGACTCATTAAAATAATGAATGGCCTCAGATGGTTAATTATCTCTGAAACTTTCTTGCTGTCCAGCAGCAGGGAAGCTTTCTTACATGGGGTATGGATAAGAGGTACAGTCTTACAGTGAAAGTCCTTCTACAATATCCTTTAAGACATCTGACAGAAAAATAGTATGTTGATACCACCAAACCTAGATGAAATTTTAGGTGTGTGGCATGATCAGTTTGACAACTGGGAGTGGATGGATTTCGGATTGGGAGGGCAATAGTAATTCACCTGGTGGATGGGAGTTGCAGTGAAGTTCAGGAGGCATGTCGTAAAGATGGATGAGAGAATTAGAAAGATATTTCTTCTAGAGACCATCAAGATTGAGGGGAAAAGAACTTGGCTTCACCAAGCCTTCTAAACTGTCAAAGAAATGCATTTTCTGGTTAATCCATCTCTTTTAATAACAGGTTGCATATGGAGAACTGATTGAAATATGCTTCCTTCATCCAGATTCTCATCCCTTAAAAGCCAGCTTTGAACAGTATCCAAAATAGCAGAGAGTTCTGGTTTTGCAGAAATTAAAAAAAACGCAAGTCTATGAAATGCATCTGTTTTGCTTAAGGGAGTTCACCTTGTTTTGTATAATCTGGGAGAGAATTCTAGATAAATTTGGTGGTCCTGACAGCATCTGACCACTAGGGAGCTCAGGTCTCATTTAGACACAGGTATTAGTGCTGCTGCACTTCTGGTTCTTTGGACTTCTCTGGGGTTAGTGCTGCTGTTGAGCAGTTGCAAAAACTCAGCTGTTTTGTTACCTTACTAAGTGAGTACTCATTCATTTAGGAACTATACAGTGGCTGGCACCCAGATATGTTGTGTGAAATCCAATATAATTAAAATCAGGACTTGTCTTCAAATAGCCATTAGTAATAGAGAATCACATTCAGATGGCACAGCAGGATGTGTGTGAACCAGGTGCTTTGGGAAATCCTGTGCAGAGTTTCGGGATTTTTTTGCCTTTTAGTTTACTTGACTATTTCATTGGAGATGAGGTCCTCTGAAGTTGTTTAGGGTGAGCCTGTGACATAGGAGATGAAGTCCATTTTGCTATGGAAAAAGAAGGAAAAAAAGAACAAGCCTCTGTAGCTCACAGCTTTTGAAATTCCTTTTTTTTTTTTTTGTATGTGTATAGGTACCTTATATATACACCTTAGTAGAGGTGAGTCACAGTCTCTACCTGGCATGTCTATGTGCTGTTTTAATTCAAATAACAACAGGTGCCTGTTTATAGGTTGCATTATCAGTATCTGGAATTACTCACCTGGGTAACGTTAGAGATCAAAGCTGTAAGGAAGTGTATGTATGACCAGGGACCTAACATTTGATGAACTGTAAGGAACATCTGCTCTGAGTGGGCAGCAATTGCTTTTCTATATTGAATATTGAAGTGGGTTAGCACACCGTGGAATAGGTTTCTTTCTTCCTTTCATCTCCGTGGTATATTTTCCTTCATGTTGTGATTTCATAAAGATTGAATAGTCACAATGAAAGAACAGTAGACAAATGCATACAGAAACAATTTAGCTTTCTATGGTGTCAGATGCTGTTATAAGAAATAAAGTTTTGCAGGTTTTTACTTAAAATCATAACCTAAGAGCTCTGGTCTGGCAAGTGTGCGCAGCTGCAAAAGGTCCTCTATCAGAAATGTCATTCAGCTGTCCTCTCAGATAAACATGGCCCATTTGATGTGCTGATGTGGCCAACATGAAAAAATCAGATTTTTTCAGAAATTAACCTCTAATATTAATTTATTCTTAGGAACAGTAAGTTCCTGGGCCTCGTGATTGCAAGGAACGCCTTTAAGATATGGCCCAAGAATAAAGGATGTCTCTCAAAGCAAGTCCCCTCCTCTGACCCTTGGAGGACTCAGAGTTGGTGATTATACCTTAAACTTAATTCTAAAAATCTTAAAACTTTTAAAAACCACCTCTGGAGGCTCCAGGGCTAGGAAGGGGAAAGCGCAGGGTTCAGTGCAGGATTGGGAAGAAAGACTCAAATTTCACTTGACACTTTCTTTTGATGGTCAGGAGCCGTGTGCAGGTCCACAATGTCAATTCCCACCTTGTTTGCCCTGCCACCTTTACTGGCGGTCAGTCAAACTCCATAGGTTCAAACTCATCTTCTGGATGGTCCACTTGCATCGGCCCCTTGCCATCTTTCACATGACAACTGACACGTTTAGGCTTTGTGGCACACCATCTGATGTTTGAGAACACCTGGTGCGCTCTTCCTGCCTGTGCTTCCCTGCACCAAGTCTGCTCCAGGTCTTCTTGGCACCCCAGGAGCAGAGACTTTTGTGACTTGCAGGCCAGCCTGAATTAAGCTTGCAGGAGAGTGAGACAGAAAGCATTCTCTGGATCAGTGGGTGACGTGTTCCTGTGTTTTGTGCAGCAAATTATTTCAGTGTCTTTTCTGGAATAATTTGGTGAGAGATACCCAGCTGTTCTTCCAGAAGGGAGGGTGTATGTGGAACTGACTAAAGAAGGAGAATAAAGCACCTAGCTTGACAACTGCATTTAGTTCCTATTCTGCATAGTCCCAAGTGCAAAGATAAGAAACCATTGTTTTTTCAAGACACTGCTGACAGCTCTTGCCAGGAAGGGCTGGATTGACTTTTTACTGGCACCTTAGCATTTTTGATCAATAGCTTCACAAATGGGAGGGAATTAATACTCTGCCAACTAAGCCTTCTTCTTCTTTTTTTTAAATGCTTTCTTTTAATCAATTTTTTTTTCTTATTAAGAAGAGTATAAATGATCTTATTTTTCTTATTAAGAGTAGTATAAGTGATCAAGGATTAAAGCAACTTTCTCAGTTCAACAGATGTGAATTTGTCACTTCAAACCCAGTTTCCTTTGAGAAACACAAACACTGGATTAAAGCTTTACCCCAGATTTATAATTAAAAGGCTAAATCCTGTATATAGCATTACAGCTGTAATGCAACTGGAAGAGGATTGCTCATTACAGCCCACAGGGATTTCAATTATGGCTTTGGGGACTGATAGCCACCCATCTTGCCATGAATCCTCTTAGGGCAGATGCCAAACCACAAAGCATTATGTTACAGCTCTTCATTGTCAAGGTTTTATGCAGACACCACCTTGCACAGAGGCTCTATGGCTCCACATTTTTCCCCAGCCAAAAAAATGCTCATGAGGATGCACCTGCAATAAGCCCGAAAGATATCCCCATCTGCCACAGGTCCATTATTCCTGTCTGTAGATCATGTTCAGTGTATGCATTTAGAGGAGAAAAACCGTACCAGGGCTTATGACAGCCTCTGTAGTGGGATCAAATTACTCTTCATTTCTCAGAACAGGCCAGCAAGGAAAGCTAATTGCCAATGGGGTCTGGCTGGTGATTAGTGCCTTGGAGTCAAGGAAAAACTGCTTCCCTTCCACTTGTTTGCTTAAAGACCTTGCAAGTTCACTGGGTGTGATTTGTGAGGACAGGTCTCCTGTGGTTTGCAGATATATGTACCAGAGATATGTCTACCTCCAGATTATAATATTAATATTAAAATAACAGAAGCTTTAGGTATGTATTGTGCATGCCTGTATATTGATTAAAGTCCACCAGCAACCACTCTTGTATCACACAGGGTCCAGCTTTAGGGCAAAAATAGAAATGGGCCCCAAGAGCAGGGACCCACTAGCTTGTTTGCTACCTAAAGTGGCAAGGCGCCTTTGTATAAAAGGAAAAAAAAAAAAAAAAGATTAAAACCAGTGAAACAGAGAAAAACTGGCAAAAATGGAAAGCCCTTGGTAAATGCTTTCCACCACTGTGTCACTGTCCCTTTGAGAAAAGTTATTTTTACCTATTCCCTTCTGTGTGGACTCAGGCTCCAACCCTTCCTACCTTTGTCATGCTGCAATAATTGCAGCTATTCTGCATTTGCCCTCCTGGGGTAATTATCAGTTAAAGCCAGGTGACATTCCCTCTAAGGGCAACAGGCAAGCTTTGACTAAACTTGATTTTTATTTACTAGACATGGAAATATCTAGTTGCACAAAACACAGAAGCATGTCATCCACTGATCCAAAGCAATTTTTTAAAAATTCAAATGTGTGTTTTGTGTGATGTCGATACCATACATGACTGCAGTGTGCGTGTATGAGTGTTCTTAAATGGATTTTTCTGGTTTAAGTCTGGTTTTGTTAACTTCATTGTTCAGAATTTTATGGTTTTGGTGTATCTGTAGGTATTGGATTTTCAAGGCAGCTTGACTTCAATGATTATACTTGACCACATTTTCAAGGAATTTATATTATCTATTTTACAGCAAGAAAAATTACTTTGTTGGAAAAGCTGATTTGGGTACAATAGAAATGGTCATTTGAGGAAAATTTCAGCAGTTTTCTTATTTTGCCTGTTGCTTAAAGCAATCAGACACCCAGACATTTCTGGAAGAACTTTGGTCCCTCTGAAGCCAGAGTTTATCTACATGAAATCTGCTCTGCATCAGCTTGAACTGATTCAGATGAGACTCTGCCTTGCTAAAAGAGTCAGGGCTCCAGTCCAACAAGGCTGGGACAGGATAGCTGACAGGGTGGCACGCTGTGCCAGTATATCTGAAATACATCTGTGCCTGGTTTTGGTGGCATGGGGATGCAGTTATCTGGAGCTACTTTCTCTTTTTTGTGATTTTAATATGGGCAATCAGTGGGTTTGAAATAAAAGCTGAATATGAGCGCACTCAAACTCTGTTCTCAAACATAGAAATCAGTCATATTAATAAAGGGCCCTGTCCTCTCTGTTTCTATTATTTATTGCTTCTTGTACCCTCAGTTCCTTGAGATACTGAAAATATACACAAAACCATTGACTCCTGTGAACTAACAGAAATGGAAACACATTGTATAGCCAGCAAGTACATTGCTACAGCAGGTGAGGAGACAGCTTAAGGAATGGCATTTTTGGGCCACTGTTGCGGTATCCTACTGAGATTTTCACTAATTTGAGACTTTTATGGAGAAAATTGCTGAAATTTCAAAGCCATAATAGTGATATAAAGAGTCTGAAATACTTGGAGCCATCAAAACTACTGCTTTTCTCCTGAAAAATTACCACTGAAAACTCTAGTTCCTGTGTCTGGCAACTGCCATGCAAAGTGGACCCCATAGGTTCTAGGTGTGTGTTTCAGCACTCATGTGGCAAGGCAGAAGAGCTGCTTTTGGGTTGGCTCTGTCTCAGCCCCACTCCAGCAGTGTATCAGTAGGAGCCCTGCATCCTGCTTGGCTCTTGACCACAAAGTGACTTTTTCAGTGCTGGTCATCTTGGGTCTATAAACGTCCTTGGGAACTTGCCATGTCAAACGATTGTAGGAAAAGGTCATGTCAGACTGACCAAATCATCTGGCTCTTCATCTCATCTTTCTCTTGCGTTTATCAGGTCATTTGAAGCCATCTGTCTACTTAGTTGTCACTACATTGACTCTTTGCTATTAAGGATCATTAATATTGTAAGGGCTGTGCGCTGTCTGTGCAGCCCAGCAAATTATAAAAGACAAAACAGGTACCTCACAAGTCACTCTGGAGGGAATAAACCAGAGGGCCCCTGTCAAAGCTGTAATTTAAAGTCGAGCACTGGAAGCTGCAGTAACAAAGCACTCACTCGTGTGGCTGTTGGGGGCATGATCTGGTAAGTAACACTCAAAAAGGGCTCCTAAGTCAAAAGTGTAAATTCTGCACAGCCAGATTTGACTGTGGTTTCCCGAAAATTTTTGGGAAATACAGATGGACCTGAAAATGGGATCACAGTTTTATGGTCCTTTTTCTACTCCCTTAGAAAGAACTAATATTGCAGCCCAATAAATCTGGTGGACTTACTGGACTCCAGCTACTGTATACTCCTACTGGATAGGTATCCTGAGCCCAAGGGGCTACTCTGATGGTCTCAGAGATGAAGAAACTGCACTGTCCCAAAAGTGGGTGGCAGAAGTCACCTCTGTCCCTCTGGCTTCCAAGAAGCCAGCGCTGTCCTTCAGGCAGGAAGTCAAGGACTGCGGGAAGTGTTGGCTGTTTGGTCTGTAATTAAAAGAAAGGTACTTACAAGGACCTATTCATATCCTTTATGATCTCCCCCAGGATCATTTAACTGACTAATTTGGACAGCCTAGACAACAAATGAGGATCGGTCTCCTCTCTTTCTACAACTCTGTAAACATAATCCTTGATTGATTGGCCTCTAATACATCAGACCTAAATGAAAAATTAATTAGATTGGCTGCAACCCTGAAGTGAGCGTTTTACCACTTTGTTGTTTTGTACATTTGATCCTTTCTTCTTTGATTTATGGGCAAAGGAGAAAGGGGAGAGAAAAAAAAGAGGAGGAAAAAGAGATTTGTTCTTGATGTTCCTTGAAGTCAGATGGGTTTATTGAAAACTGAGCTCTGCTTGGCCGAGAAGCAAAAGGAGCAGCAGCAGCAGTTCCCTACTGGCACATGCCATAAAAGTAGGAAGGTCCAAAGGGAACTGCTCCTCTCCCAAAATCTGTGCCTTTAAGGAAAGCCCTCACATTGGTTGTAGCCATCTAGATTTTCCCTGGTTGTCCATGTCCTGCTTTGCATGGCTCTTCCCTGCAATGAATTTTTTTCTCCCTGAAATAATTGGGCCATTACTTGGATCTGCCTTTGGAAAGGCCAGTAAAAATATGTTTTGTTGGAGATGGTAAGGATTGCCATTGCTGATTTTCACAAGAAGTGCTGGAGGGTTGTGAGAGCCAGCCAATATGATGATGGTTTGTCTTGGAAAAATCTTCTGACTTTTTTGAATACTGCCACATCAAAACACTAGCTAAACATATGACAGTCACCATGTTTCACAATCTCAAAGGGTGAAGCATACCTCACAGTGAAAAATAAACCAAATGCTTTCTAGGTTTGTAAAGTAATGTAGCATTCAGAGCGGAGTTAGATGATGCAAAATAAATTTTAAAAAAACCCAACACAGTGAAGGGTGGAAACAAAAAATTTGACACAGCCAGGGGTGAATAGCAAGGGCAAGTGAAGAGCATGTTGTTAATCAGAGCTGAATTTTTGCCAAAGCCTGAGGCCCAGAAAGGCAACTGCAAAGTAGCAGTATATTAAACACAAACCAGTCTCATGGCCAGGAGGAAATAATGCAACTCTAAAGTGAGGCACAGTTGAAATAAGAAACTTTTATGTTATTTAAAGAGTTACTAAAAGTGAGAGCAGAAATTAAATTGAATTCCAGAGAGCAGTTATATGGGCAGATATATAGAAAATTTTGCCTTAGTGTGGCTTTATCCTGGAAAGGAAAACATTAGGGGCAGGTTTTAATTTTTTTTTTTTTTTTTTTTTTTTTTTTTTTTTTTTTTTTAGCTAGCAGAAAAAAACTCCTATTTGAAAGAAAATACATGTGATGTTTCTTTGCTGCTTCCAGAGAGCTCTTCATCAGCTGTCCAGACACAGGAGACCAATAAATAGGACACTAGGACACCCATGCTGGAGTCTTGACTTCCTGCTCAGAAAATGCTTTCTTTACAAGCCACCTCTTCTGCTTTCTTCCTCTCTCTCTTTACTTTCTTGATTTGACAGGATTCAGCCCCAAAGCACTACCCTGAAAACTAGTCTGTGTGGTTTTGAGGTAGAAACTGCATTGTGTGTCTGTGTGCGTGGCTTGCTGTGCAACATTTTAAAATATATTTTAAAGTCTTGATTATTCCATGTTCACCTGACTGAGCAGGGAACCAACAGAATTGAGATTTTTTCCATTTCCAAGTGAAAACCTCCAGGATTAAGTCAGGCAGAGGGAGGACTTCTGCCAGGATTTCAACAATCCTTGCACTGATTAATTAGAAGACTAATGCCAGCTCAGGGGGCTCTACCTCACATCTTGTAATGAAACCTTTCAAAAGAGCCCTCTATTTTTAACTGCTACAAAAGCAAATTTACAGCCATGGTGCTTTTTCACTAAATGAATGCACAGGTCTATATCCAGCTGGTGTAGGGGGCAAGCCAGGCTTGCTCTCAAGACAAGCTGGAAAAAGCTTAAACTTCAAGCAGTGGTAATGTGTGTGGGGCAGGTCTGCAACTGCAGGAAGAGGGACTGCTTTAGCATGCCCAGGCTGAGGGAATATGCATCCAGTAGTTTGGAAAGTGTTCATGGTGTGGCTTGAACGATGAAGCCTGAGATTTCTAGTCCTAAAAGGAATTTTCCTGGGGGTGCAGGCACATGGTGCTGTGTTTCATGTGTGACATATAGCCTTCCTGATAGTCAGCTAGTTTGGTCCTCTCTGAAAAGGGTAATTCCTGCTCCTGTTACTCTAGTGAGATTCTTCCTTCCACTCTGGTGAAAAAAACAAAACCAGGGCACAGTCAGACTCCTGTCCCCACTTTGGTGTATCTCTTCACCTGGGATTTTTTTGCCGTGGTGAATTTCTTGGGACTATTTACAGGCTTCTTCACTTTCTTATCCTAATGGTGATCTTTGACAGTTGTGAATGAGACCAGACTGGGAAATGGTGACTGTTTTGCCCAAAGATGTTTTTGTGCTCGACAAAGATGATACCTCACCTAAAATGGTACAGTATGAATGTGCTCCATGTGACCATAAGACCAAAAAAAGCATAAGCATGGACATTACTGTGTATTTTCTCATTACAGATTTCTGATTCATATCCCCTTGACTTTTATAAAAAATTCTACTATTTCCAAGGAAACAGTATCTGAACATCTCTGAGAAATTAATTATAGCAGGTTCTGCTCTGGAAAGGAAAGGCCTGCCTATGGTAAGGATATCAAATCCACAGCATGACTGGATCAGGAAAGCAAAATACACACAGCACTTTGGGCACTAGAAGTTTGGTGGCTGTGGGCCTGAGCTTATAACTGCTGTTGTGTTGGGTGAGACTTTTCAAGGGCCATGTGTCTATGACATCTGGCTACTGAACACCCCTTCATGTTCTCTGTGGCTGCAGTAACAATTCTGAAATTTGGCTGTAACACAAGCAAGCAAAGGTAACAGCAGATCTCCTTAACAGGTATATGTAAACCATTATGTGTCTCTGGTCAGCTTTTCTCCTAAGATCTTCATCAGTTTCTGACCCAACCATTCAGACTTCCTTTTATGTGTAAATTAGTGATATCTCAGTTGTTTGGAGCATGGTGTTTAAGATGTGAAAGTCATGAGTTTGATCCCCATATGGGTTATTCACTCAAGATTTTGACTCGATGATCATTGTGGGTCCCTTCCAACTCAGAATATTCTCTGATGCTGTAATTTTTGTGATTTTTTTTCCTACAAAAATTCCATGGGAGGTGTTCTTTGGCGCAGAACAGAGAGCCCAACTAGCAGTATCCATGATTCCTGCTCCCCTGTTGCATACTGTTACCACTGCATTGCTGTCTGAGACAGGAAGAGCTACTGCTAAAAAACTCACTGAGTGAATAGCTTTAAACTTTAAATTTTCAGTGAAAACCACTGACATTTTAATTTTCTGCAGATGCTTATTTTCTTCAAGCTTTCATTTTCTGCAGATTGTCTTGGGGGAGAAATGTTTTACATAATCTCTTTTTCTGCTTTTGGATGCTTGACCCTATCTCTGGAGCAAATACAGGTAGGGAGAAGAAATTGTGATGCGACTTTTAAATACATACATTTAAGAATCTACCACTGAGACTTCTTTTATGAGTTTTTGGATATCATCAAATGAAGCCATTAATTTCTGAAAAGGATTAAAATGAAAAATCTTTGAAGTCAGAAAATTGTCCTGGTGAGTTAGCTCTGTGAGAATGGAATGGTTTGGGTTTTTCTTTTTTTTTTTCCTCTCCTTACAAATACGAAAATGATATGTTGGAACTTTAACCTGATCAGATCAGTGTCTGAAAACTCAGGGTGAAATATTATCCCTCTTAAAGTCAGTGTGAAAGTCCCCACTGATTTCAGTAGAGTTATGATAAATCCTTGTGGAAAATGACACATCGCATTACAGTATTCTCAACTTCTTTTTTTTTTTTTCTCCTAAGTAATATATCTTGTGAGCCATATACCTGGTGCTTTCTCTCTTCTCAAAAAAATACAGCTTTCCATGAGAAAACCAGATATGGTGATTCTTTATGTCTTGTACTTGAAAGTACTTCTAGAATTTTTAGCATAACTACTACGCAGTACAAGGTGTGGGAGCAATTTCCTCACCTCCATCTCAGAAATTTGTTGGCATCAGGAATGTTTGTTCAAGTAATAATAATCAAAGGGCTGGTTATTCAGCTGGTATTCCTGTTGATGTTATTACGTCCATTTCTGAGCTGGTGGTTTATTTCTTGCTGGATGGAGCAAATGAAGTTGGTGCTTCAGGCTTAGAAAGGTCAGATGGAATAGTCCATAGATTTGGGTTAGAGGCACAAATGAGACAGGGTCACATTAGTGGTGACAGCCTTCAAGAGGAACTTTATTCTTTCCTATTAGCTCCAACACAAGCAAATTATGACTGCCTCTCTGCCTTCTGTGCAGGGTGATACTGTATCCAAAGGACAGAGGTGAAAATATTAGTAGACTGTCATGTCAAACCTCTTTGGGTCTTCAAAGGAGCTCAGCATCAATCAGTCACCATGATGAGCACCAGGAACTGTAAGGACCCAGTATTGCTTCAAAATGGGGACTGAGCTCATTTAGGAACCCTTCTCTGACTCCTGTTTTGACCTGGTTTAGAAACCTGTCCCTTTAACTGCAAATTGTTTTGACTTGCACATTGATCTGATTATTTCAAGCCTGTAAATAGCTTCTGTGATGCAGCTCAGTTACATTACTTGTTCCAGGTTTCCATTTTGCTTCTATCTGAGTTTATTTTATTACAGGGAATGATATAGCCCAGAGGATTTTTCTTCATATCAAAGTTGCCAGTATTTCCCTCATAAAATGTAGTCTGTATGTGATGGAAGTAGGTTCAGCCTACAAGGGAAATATTCTGAAGCAATATCAGCATTACAAATCTCTCATTGGTCTGGAATTATGTAGGACCCAATGGTGAAAACATCCTCATGAACAGTTTACACTGAATTTACCAAATTCTTTTCAATGCTATAATGTAATATGCCTAAGAGTTCAGGATGGGATTTTAGGCTTTTATTTGGCATAGCACTTGAGCATGTGCTTAAAATTTGGGATAGATTTGTGTTCAAGGTGAAGCATGTACTTTTTGTTGCCAAACCAGGATGCTTTTTAGTCACTTTCCTGTTTTAGAGGCCTCTTTCCCAGTTAAGGCCAGGTAGCTGGGCTTTTCTGCCTGCTGGAGCCTGCCTAAATTTAATAAGGCTCCTGGCAAGTGAGGCTTTAAGCTCAAGTTGTATAAGAGTGAATCACAGCTTGGAATTTGCAAATAACAACTGATGACAGTTATGAGAATGGAGTAAATAGTCAGTGCATTAACTTACTATTAGCTCATTTCATCAGTTTCAGGTCACTTTGTGTGACAGTGCTGAGGGCTGACTTTGACAAGCTGTGTTTCTGGTCAGTGCCCAATGTGCTGCTTAAAATGGATTTTGGTTTTCCGTCCTAATTTTCCTCACCCTGTTAGTGGATTTGGGCTATTTGGAGCCTTATTGTTAAAGATAATTTCTTGAAAATTCAAAGAATGGAAGAGTTGAATTAGTAGCCTGACCTGCCAGTCAGATACCCCACGCTTTTTCCAGACTAGTTATGCATATGCACCCTTAACTCTCCTGCCTTTACTTGAAAATAAGGAGCTGGGGGTGCCAGTCTTGTAAAATGAAGTAATTTTGCCTTCTAAAGAAGCCAATAATGAGGGGAGGGAAAGTAATCACTGAGGGACTGCAAAGGCTTAATCTACAAAATGTCCTGCTTTATTTTGATATCTTACCTGTTTTTAAAATGCTTAAATAATATCCCAAGTAATTTTCAGACAGGATTTTTTAAGTTGTAAAAAGTCAATTGCCTTGACCTACTGTTGCTCTTGTTCATTGCCAACAATTCTTAGAGGAACTTCATCTGGATTATTTTTTAAATTGTTCCCAAGATGCCAAGAACTGAATATCTTGCTGAGTTATTTCGTATGCCGATATTTTGTCCTGTTCTAGTAACTTCTGTTCCTGGTTCAGAGCAACCATCTTATGTTGCACATGAAGAAATTTGATTTTGATTTCTAGGGTGGAAGGCATTTTGGATTATACAATCTTTTGAGAGAGGGGCACAGAAATGGGGAGCACTTCCCTTGAGGGATGGCTAGCAGATGGTTTCTCTCCAGCAGGCCTCTTTGTGGCCCATATGCTGGAATAAGATGCCATCAGTAAACCAGCCTTGTTCTGTCATCTGTTTTTACTAGGAGAGGTTGCAGCCTTCCATCAGATAATGCTCAGTATATCCCTCATCCTTGATCCCAATTTTTTAAGACTGGATTTTTTTTTTTTTTAAAGCCATTCAACCATTTTTCTGGGCTTGGTGCCTGACCCTTGTCCCATGTGACAGCCAGAGGTGATCTGATCCACCTGGGAGAGGAGATGGAAGCCCTGTGCCTTGCTTGGTGAGCTTTTCTGTGGGCCTGCTGTGCTCAGCCCACATGTGTGAGACACGTGGCAGCTTGCACAGATGCAGTGCAACACCAGTGCCAGGAGTTTGGGGCACCCAAAATATGGGTAGGCAGCCAGTACAAGCTGGGTACCAGTCCATTGACTTACCTAGAAGGACTAAGAGATGAAAATAAATGCAAATCCTGAATGTAATCACTGACCTGGTATGTCATGTTTACTTAGTGGATAAGAATAGAAGAATATAGCACTAAGGACAACTGCAATATAGTCACTGAGTACTTCAGCTTGAGAGATTTTTCCAGTGGTAATTAACATATTTAACTTATTTCTAAAGATTTACAAACATTAAATGCCACTAAGCATTCCATGCCACGAATGTCAAAGAAGCTGATGTAACTTTGGGAGCATATATTTCATCCATCATAGCACTCCTGTCACTTAAATGGCACTCAATCCACTTAAAATTGCAGTGATTATGGAAGAACATCAAGTTTCATCAGCAGTGATTACGCTGTGATTATCACACACACACTTCTTAGGGCTTCTTCTGCTCTTATGCAGCTGCCAGTTTGCAAATACATATTGGGGAAGAGTCTTTGGGGCTCAGTAGATAAATCTGGCATTTCCATTCCATCAGTCAGTCTTTTCAGTGTGTTAATTTGCACTTTGGGCAGAGAAATTTAACTCTTCAGAGTGATTTGGAACAGGAAAGAAGTTAAAGTTTCAGTGAAGACCTTCTCCACCTGCAGAGGACTATACTAGTAGGGAGGTTTTGATCTGCCACTTTGCCTGACTTTCTCTCATCAGTCTACTGAGACCCTTTAGAGGTAGTGAACCACCTTTTCCAGGCAGGAGGATGGAGATCTAGGTAATCTTCTCTTTGTAGAAAAGTAGGGAGGAATCTCTTCATTCCCTTGTTTACAACTCATATGCCTGACTTAACGAAAAATTTTCAGCTGTGTATTTCCTCGGAAAAAGCAGAGAGAGAGGAAAATGGAAAGCCCAATCCAGACCCAAGTTGCTGTCAGTGGAAAAATTTCTGCTGGTGCCACTGATCTTTACATGTCAAGAAGAAAGCATAGGAACTGGGGTAGAGGACAGGAAAACCAGTTCAGTGTGGCCAAAATGCATTTCCCATGAAGTTGGTAATAAAGCTAAAGCACAGGAGAAAATATGCTGCTTTTATTTTAATTTTTTTATATTACTGTAGCTTTAGGAGCCAAGTTTCCAAAAGGACTTGGCTTCATGCAATTCCTCCTGTGAAAAGCAGTGAAGCTCTTTTGAAAGTATGAATTTCATACAACATCTGTGTCTGATGTGCCTCTGTCTTTTTGTGTTTACCTTCCGTACTGTAGCAAGCACTTTGAGTAGTAGGAATTCTCTCTCAAAGAGTGGGAAGTAAGCAAATATAACACCACATTTGCGAAAAAGCAAACCATTCACTTCTAAATCCCAGCACTGCACACAGAGCCCAGGAGGCAGGTACACAATATTCTGGCTGCTTGCTTACTAAGCCCTCCCTAGTTTTTTTCCCATTATTTTTGAGGAGCACAGGTCAGTTCTGTGATTTGTAGCTCGGTTGCTTGAAGGATTCCATTGGCAGCAGTCTGGGCTTTCTGAGCAGACTTTGCCACTTGGTTCAGCCCTGCAGGGGACAGAATCCATGTCAGCTGTCAAATAAGTGAATTTATAAGGCAGCAAACCATGTGTGATGAGCACGGACTGATCTGCCTTGCTTTGATTATTTTTGCTATTCAATATCTCCAGCTGCTTGCAAACAATCTGTGCATCCAAACTGAACTAATAAAGCCTTTCAAAATTTAAATCTGTATATATACCTGCACATTAAACTTAAGCAGAGCAGGCTAACTTTTCTAGAAAAGATATTTTCTAGGAAAATATTTACTTGGACTGACACTTGATTTATTAGGGGAAGACAAAAATAAGGATTTATTCTCTAGTTTGCTAATTCTGCTGGTCCTGAAAATACCACTGTTTGTATTCATTGCTGTTTATATTTACATGAAGTTGTAGATATTAATAGCTGTTGTTCACATATGTTCATATCTAGACTGCATCCTTTAAAGAAATGCATTTCTTTTCTTTAATGAAAAGAAGAAAAACTCTACTCAGAGAGGCAGATTTTCCAATACATTCTTTGACTGCTGCAGATGTATGCACTGAGGCAGGCAGTAAATACCTCTTAGTATTGATCCGGGTTTAACTGGTGAGTGACTTGAGGAGGTTTGACCTTGAGAAATGGCATACATGGAAATGTCACAAAATCCTAACCTATGCCATGGAGAAAAGCAGATTTCTCCTAGCCATCCCTGGGAGTTAGCACTCCTAGGTAGCTCTGCCCTCTCTTTAATAGTGTAGTACATATATGGACCTTCATGCTGGGTTACAGTATTTCAAACTAAGCCAGGAAATGGGGACGGTGTTTGTAGCTTAACATCCACATCTACTGCTGCGCTCTTAGAAGAATTTTATTTAAATGCATATGAGTGTGTATGCAGGAATGGAAGGAGAGATGGAAAGACTGGAGTCTTCTCTCTCTCCAGACATCCTGTGCTATCTTCTGTGTCCTTGTCTTTTAGAGTTGTTCCCCCTCTCTGTTCCCTGTGCTATTATTGAAATGAATAGGCACTCCTAGGTATTTTTAATTTTGCTGCTTACCTTGTAACATGCCTTTTGAATACTTGGGAAATGTACAGTGTAATAAGTGGGATTATTTAATTCTGGGCCTTTGTGGTTTTTAATGCTGGGAATTTCGGAGCATTGCAGAATAACAATAACCCATTTTCCTCTTCTAAGCTTGAAAACACAAAGTGAGAATGAAGGCTTTTGCTGCCCTTTGTTTTGGCATTTCTTGATTCTATCCAGATTGAAGTATATAAAAAGGAAACAACCTCAAATTTCTGTTGTTGGTGGTATGTTTTTAGGCATAAAATCCCCAGAATTAATTTAGAAGTTTTTTTCATTAATAATCAAGAAATCTGACCATCCTGTCAAAAGTGACATTTTCTTGGATAGCAATGGATTTATTTATTTACTTATTTTGAAAGTCTATTTTTCACGGAGGAGGTTTCTTGAGTTGGAACATTTTTACAACTCCTCTGAAGACTTGGTCATGAGGAAACTCACAAAATATCTGGGGGAAATTTCATAAATAACAAGAAATGAAGCAACTCCTCTGCAATGAAGCAAGAAATGAATGCTGGCATCCAAAGTTTCTGCTGTGCTAGATATCCTAGGAGGATTATTACTGTTTTATCCCTCTAAGTTGGAAAGCAAAACAAACCTCTCCCAAGAGATCAAGTTCAAAACACTAGATTTAAGTTTTATTGTTAGCTGTCTGTCTTGTTATTGGTTTATTTTAAATTCTGTTTAGACAGACAGTGCTAGAGGAGTTTCTCTGCTCTGCAATAGAAAGAAGCAATTTTTGCTGTGAAAGCCTACCCAAACTACCATAAAAATGGTGATTAGAACTTCAGAACTTCTCCATCGAGTAGGTGTGCGTTTTATTGAGAAATTCGGAAATTCCAATCATATTCTCCATCTTTGGCAGGATGACCTTAGGAGTTTTCAGTTTGCTTATCCCAAGAGATCACCTTTTTCAGCCTGAAAGTCTTGTTGGCCATCCTTTCTCTTGGTCAGAGGGTGCTGACAGCAAAAGCATCATCTTTTGTTGAACAGCTAATATAGTTGAAAAATAATGGTATGTTTTGGGTAACAGCTCTTTGCACAGTTAGAGGAAAGGATTGCTGAAAGCAAGTCCACTTAGATGTGTACCAGCTAAAGAACATTTGAAAGAAAATGTTATATTATAGGCTGGGGTCTACAGCAAAGCAGGAGCATCAGCAAAGCAAAAGACATGTGTCTTTATCTCCTGGAGAAAAACAAGTGGTTCTTTATAGCTTGTGAAACAAAACAGAAAGGGCAGAGATTAAACTGTTTCATAAGACTAATACCATATTGAGTTTTCCAGTTCTTGTACAGCTGTCAGTCTTGTTCTCATGTTTGCTGTGTGATGGCATTTTGCATGGCTCCCAGGTGGCTCAGAACTGACAGAGCAGCAGTGGACTGATGTTTTTTTGCGTATTCCCCCATTAGCAGTGTGTTCCTTTTCTTTGAATGGTTGTGTAATTAATTTCTAATGCAGGTTGCCTCAGCCATAATTGTATCAAGATAGTTATAGTAGCATGAGGGACTGTCTTCTTACTGATACTTTCTGTTTCTTGGCTTAAATACCCAAGTTTAAATACAAGAGAAAATATTTCTGTCTCGAAGAGCGTTAGGTTTAAACTGGCAATCATTTCTGTTTTCAAAAAAGTTTGGAGAAAATCATGTCACAATTTCACTGTATTTCCGTTATCTGAAGCAGTGCTGATGATTCCAATATTTTAAAGAAAATGAGGTGCTGCAATAGGGAAAAGAAGATTTATTCCTTGCTTTCCCAAGCTGCATATATTCCCTCACCATTTATTCCTACAGCAAGGATCTCCTACCTCTCCTGTTTGTTACTATTTTGCTTTCAGACTAAATTTATTTACAGCAGAGACAGATCTACCCATGCTTATGTTAACACCGGTTTAAGTTGCCTCCTTTGCATATTTCTGAGAAAGGAGGAGAAGCTGTGTGCCCTCTCAGCTTTTGTTTTGCAATGTAAAACATGGCAAGTTATTTCAGTTTGGTGTCCTAAATTGGGCTGGCCACTAGCCTTATTTAAATAGCCCTAGTCCACGTGTTTTTCTGTCTTGGCCACAAGAGATTGCAGTGGCACTTGAGCTCCTTCCTGCTTCCTAGACTGTGCCCATCCCATGGGAGTCCTGTCCATCATTCACTGTCACCTCTGTAGATTTGACTTTCTAACAGCACCTTCAGACAGATGATTTGAAATCATTTTATGAACTGACTGTTCTCCCGAGGCTTTTTCTGCCATCATTTCATACAATGAAATCATTGAAGGTGTTATCACCAGTGATCCCAAATTACTGCCCAGAAACCTGCTCAGCTCCATCCCCTGGGCCTTTTTCTGGATAATTTTGGCTGCAAAATGTGCCAGCTTAGCCATAGGATGACAGTTCATTCTGAGATCATATCATCAGCAAATCACATTGGTACGCTCCAGAAGTCACGCAGAGGTTATTAATTTAAATAATAAAGAAAGTTATTCCCCTGGCCAATTTTTACCTTCCAGGCCGGTTCACCCTTCCCCAGTGTAATCTGTTACCTCTTCGTTGGTTTCATAACTCCTTTTAGTCCCTCTGATAATCCCCATTTTCTCAATTTTGAGTATTTCCCTTGTGATATTATAACCAATGCTTTATTTGAAGTTTGAATAGTCTCCATTCTCATGTACCCTTTATCTAGAAAATGAGTTATCTTGTTAGAGGGAAGGTACCAGCTAAGTCTCATATGATCTCTCTTTGATAAGCTCATGCTACACTTTTTCTGTTTTTCTGCCTTATATTGTTCTTTCCTTCAAAAGTTGTGCCTTTGCTGTCAAATTAATATTTTGTAATTGCCTCCAACTCACACTTTTCCTCACTTCCATGCTCAGTAGATTGGTATTTTTCACTCTGTGACACTACTGTGAGTTGCCAGATTTAATAAAAATCCTTTCTATGAGCTTAGTGCTCTCATGAGATTTGTTAAAAAAATAAAAAGGCAGTGAAAGTAGAGGGCAAGCCCATAGTGGCACAGAAGATAGAGCCAAAAGAGGTCAAGGAAGTGGATTTACACTCCCTGAGCTCAGAAAAAAAAAAAAAAATCCCTCCCCTCTGTATCTACTGCCACTTGAGGATACCTTCCTTGCTCTTTCAAAGTCCCCAGGTGAGGACCAGTTGATTCAGAATGCTCTCATTTTTTGGGACTGAAAGGACATAGATTCACCAGGAGTAGGTATGAAATGTGTCCATTTCTGGGGGAGAAAAAACAGTACCTACCCTGCCAAAAACCAAGCTGTCTTTGAACTGTGGTGGGCCCTATTCCACATCTGGGCAAGAACATCCTCAGGAGTGACAGCTAGGCTGTCCCCAGGCCAGCCCTGCATTGCAGCTGGCCTAGTGTTGTTTCACACTAGGCAAGAGTGAACCCTTTGCAGCCAGGTTGGCAAGGTTCAGAGGGACACAGGCTGCTACCCCCAGGTATTTCCTGTCTTTAAGGAGTACTTTGTGCTGGAAATTATGCTTTTGTGAACAGTCCTGGGATCCTTTCCTTTGTGTTTGTTGATGCTCTGGGGAGGAGCTGCTGGGCACCTCCTTGGGTTTTTTACCACTTTGTTCCTCTATTATTCTGAGAGGACCGGGCGCTGTTGTAGTCAGTGCTATATAAACACATCAAAGGGATTCCTGCTCTGAGGGATTTCTAGTCCAAGGAGAGGTACTGGGAGAAATGATTTATGGATATTGCTCAGAAATGGAGTGTATAAAGTATTTTGCAGTAGTGACCCTGCAAGGGGCAGAAGTGAAAACACAGCTCAGTAGCCATGACTTCCAGTTCTGTACCTTGATTTATCTATAGTGGAGCTTGTACTTTAATTTTGTATGCCTTTATCCCTTTTCTTTTTCAGATTGATGATTTAAAATCTCCATAAATTAACATACATCAGTAAAAATTAATGTGACTTAATTATCTTCGCTGCTTTTGCAAATTGAGTTTGGCCTCTGCGACCATCTTTAAATGATCACTGCCTTTCTGACTTGTTCTGTGAGGAACCGAAGTCCAGTGGTGCTAAGTCACATCCAAAAATGATAATAGGCTTCAAATATGGAGAAGGTTTTGAAAATCCATCCCACAGAAAATTACTAGCTGGCAAGCAGCAAAATTCAAGTGTGTCTTGGTTAATGGCCTGCCTATTCCACAAGGGACATGAAGAAGAAGAAAGCGTCAGAAGGTGAATTTGAGATATAGTGGAAAGAGTTATAATTGGAAAACTACATTACATCTCCTCCATCAGCTGATCAACCATGACTCTTAGACAGCCCTAGAATCAGCATTATTTTGGCAGTAAGTAATTTTAGTGGTTTTTTTTTTTAATTTTCTGCTCTCAAAAATAGTAGAATATTTTCGCTTTGGCAAGTGTGGATTTTGTGCTAATATCCATAAAGGCATTTTGTTGCCAGGTTTGGTTGAACAACAACAACAAAAAAAAACCACAAAACAAAACTTTTTTCATCAGCTAGCTTTTGCTATCCATGCTTAGATAAGAGCTGTTTGGGAAACTTTTCAGAATGGTTGTATTTTTCCTCTGCAAAATACTGATTTGTCAAAACAACTTTTTTACTATAATGTATTGGTCTGATATAGTGTTCTGTGCAAAGATACTGCCTAGACATCAGATGAGATGAAATTGTGTGACCCTCATTACATCCCAGAGCAGTCACCAGCCCTGTGTTTGAGGCACACAGCATTCAGACTGCCTGTCTGCTTCCACTAAAACCCAGGTTGTCCTAGATTGGATCTGCCTCTCCTCCTCCTCGCTGCACTGCCATGTTTTGTTTCTCTGTTTTATCCCTTCCCCAGACCATGTCCCCTAAAGGTCATGGTGGCCTAGAATATTGGCCCAGATTCTTCTCCAAATGATATGCTCTCTATTGAATGGAAACAAGACTCTGGAACAGGCCATCTTTCCTGGTGGACAAAGAGGGAGCTGGTATCCAGTCATTTTTACTGAAAAGCCTGATTCTTTGCAAAAGTCAGTAGGGCTCTTCAAGAGTCCTCTGGGTGAGGGGCTCTGTGAGAGCTGGAAATTTAAATTAGTGAGAGAAAAGTAAAAGGCAGCATGATACTGTGCTTGTATCTACTTTATATACACTTCACTAGAGGGAAGGTTACCCTGTATGAGAAGTTTTTGATAGCCAGGAGCCGTATAACAAGACCTAGGAGCTGGAAGCTGAAACTGGAAAAATCCATCCTCAAAACATCCTCTTTTTAAAAAAATCCTCAAAGCCCTCAAAATCCAACAACCCCTTGCCCCCCACCCCAAAAATAAACATTAGACATTAATTAATAAACACTAGACATTAATCATCATGACAGTTTCCCAGAAGATATAGTGGATCTTTATGGCCTTCAAATCTGAGACAACTTGTTACTTTGAAAATAATCAGTTTAGGCCTGTACAAGTTTTAGAGGAAGATGGGAGAACTGCTGTGGTTCATCTTCTGCCCATGATAGAGATAAAATTAAGAGTTCATTCCTGACTGCCACTTTATCCCTAAACTTTCAGTTACTTGATCTCCTGTTAGTGTTTAAGTACTGGTAATGAAGTTTTATTGATGCCTTTTAGATTTTATCAAGTGCATATTTATTCTGTGTGCTGTGCTGAAGAGTCTAAGCTCTCCAACAATAATATCTGCAAAAATTGCAAAATGCAAGCCTAAGAGTAAATATGTTTTACATGGTCAATTTGCCTTAATTTGTCTGTTTTTTTTTTTCCTTTGCTTTTGTTTTGCTTGAATCTGATTTAATGCCCAATGCTATAATTGAAACATTTTGGTCTCAAACTTAAACAGTCATATATTTTAAGACAGTCTCTGCTGCTCCCTGTATCTCCTTGTTCACATAGATGCTCCTTTCTTGTGTTGTGTCATGCAAAACAAACACACCCTGTGCTGTCACTATGGGGACAGAGCACAGAAGGGACTCCTCTCTGGGTCAGGGGAAACAGGTGTCCCTGTCCTTGGGAAACATTGACTTCCACCACAGCACCGGTGCCCAGACTGAAAATGCAGAGCTTGGCTGTGAGCAGGAGGGACGGGAGCCAGGGAGTGCATGAGTGCCCTTCCCTTGCTGGTCACAAAGCTGTAACTTGGCACCAGTGATGTCACCAGTGCAGCTCCTGCAACCAGATGGCAGGTGGGCTTGGAAGATGGAGCTAAGTAGTAATAAATGGTATCATTACTGAAGATCTCTGCGTGGAGGGGATGGTGGTTTGCAAAGGGAGGTGTTGCACTGACTTTCCTTACGTGGCAGTTTTGTGTTAGCAGTCAAAGAAAAGAACCTATGTCATTGTAGCAAGTGACACATGTGAACCCTGGTTTTCCCCCTGACTTTGAGATTTGTCTCATTCATTTGTGATGTGCCTCCTCTTCACTTGAGGCAATACAGTCACCCAGGACAATGAGGTTCTTGGCCTGTTCCTGGTTTGTGAGTAGTAAATTTCAGAAGGAGGGACGGTTTGAGTGAACCTTGGTGCTGTTACAAAGGCTGGCTGTGAATACCCCACTTTCATGAGCTAATAAGCACTCTTGCTTTGTGGCACCAGTTCAGCCTACCTTTCCATCTCCCACATGTTCTTCTCACCTTGACCTGAATCCAGACATCCCCAACTGCTCTTCAAACTGCCCTATGAGTGTCAGCTCCCATGACTTCTCCAACAGGAGGGACTTGCAGGGAACCAGCTTTGCTGGGAAGCTTCAGACTCGTCACTGCATCATAGCCAGGCTGCTTTCTACCTAGCAGCCATGCAAGAAATGGGAGATAACAGAAGGCTCAGCACAAGCCTGGACTTAGTGGTACTTAGTGTACTGAGTGAGAAGACGTGTGATGCTTTGGGGACCTTTCCCAGCCACAGCTACATGGTCCAATTTCAGTAGTGATGGACAGAGAATTGGAGCAGTAAGAAGAAAGGAATTTACGTGTCTAAAGTAGGAGGATTGGTGATGGCTATGAAATAATTTCTTCATGGCATGTTTTCATAAAGCTAAAATTCTGAGTTTCCTGAAAGGTAGAATATTTGGAAAAAGGAGTTTTGGCTAATTATTTCAAGATAATTAAAGCCACCAACGGTATGATCTCCCTTCTGCACAGAGGAAATACCAGGTATTGTTTCGTTTCTAATTTAAAAACAGGGTTATCCAAAACTGACTTTAACACTCTAAGGGCTGATGCTAAACTCAGTGAGAGTAAGATGATAATCTGCACTTTTGAATGTTCGCTCAAACCATTGGTACAAGAGAAATTAGGAATTAGATGCATGCTATCAGCCAGTGTGACTTTGAAGAGTTTGTCCTGTCTGCATGATATACAGTTTGTTGTTTGTTTTAATCAAGAAATTGGTAAGAATTTGTTACATGGTGGTGCAGTGTGACTTGATACCAGAGTTCAGATTAAGTGTTTGGCTGAGGTATGTTAAATATGGAAGATATGGTAGAAACAAGATTTTCCCTAGTTTTTATGTTTTTATTAATAGCTTCTGATGGAATGATAAGATCTGGCAGAGACTAAAAGGGGGAGGGAAAAGCAATACAGTATTATTTGCACAAGCTATTGCAGTGGAAAGCCAGGATATTGAGGAACTGGTTGGAGAGAGGTTCAGTGGTAGACTGGAATGAGCTTTTCTTCATTGTGCTGAGCTTGTATTCCTTTGGTTTTACTTCTATGTATGTTGCAGGTCTTTATTAGTTAAATATGAAAAGAAATTAAATTTTATAATTTTGTATAGCTTGAACTAGTTGTTTTGGTATTGGTTTTGGTGCTATTGACAGTGTGCTGCTTTGAATAGGGTCAATACTTCTATTTATGTTTTATTGTGATCTAAATTACCCCACATTCTGAAGATGAGGCAGCTTGTAATGATGCAAGGAAACCAGACTGCAGACTTATCATTTGTGCCATTTCTGTGCCTTGTGTTTTTGCTGTGTATCCACATGGGTCTCAGCCAGTATGAGTCTGTGCTCAGCTCTGCTGAAGCCAAGGTTCGCTTCAAACTGTCTGCTCAGTATTGGCTTTCTTGAATTTTGTATAGAACATTGTACAGAAGAGACCAAGTGTTTAGGTGAGAGAACCCTTGGGGGCCACTGCATAGCCAGAAACATGAACTGGTTCAGGAGATCGCTTTGGTTAAAAACAGAGGCACAGAGGAATTTTCACAAGGTTCTGATATGTTCCCCTTCTGATATCTATCCTGTTCTTGGTGTTTTCTGGGTATTTGCTCAGGGTCCCTGTTGGAGACAGGTTGCACGGCTAAATGGAGCCTTGGACTGTTTCCTGTTCCTACAGTAATCTCTTCATTTGAGCATGGTTCAAGTCTATGTGGGGCTGTGCAATAGGTTTATCTGGGCTCCACAGGTCATGCCCCAGAGCGGTAAGGCTGAGCCAAGTAAACTGGACCCGAGGAGCTTGCTGGGTGCTGCTGGTGGTACCATCATGGAATGACCTGGCTCCCTGCCCGAGCATGGCTCAGCTCAGCCCTGGCACACACACCAGCTCCATGAGGGGCTTGTGCAGTGCAGGTGATACATGGGAAGGAGATGGGTGACCCCTGACCATGGGGGATGTCACCATCAGGGATCCTGGCAAGGCTCAGTTTGGCGGGTTGGAATTAAACGGGATTCACGAGAGCAGACATCAGCTTAGACACTGCTGACTGTGAGTGCTGGTTTAATGAGCATCTCTTGGTTTCTGCTCAAAACATTTTGGTCTGATATTTTATTTTCTGCATACATTGAAAAACAGGGGTATTTGAACATAAAGATGAATTGATTTACTGTATAAGACAGTTGGTAAGAGAATTTGCCAAACGCTATTTGGATTTGATTTTTATTTGAAAATGTCTGTTAAGTCACCACTACTGTACAAAAAAGAGGACAGATTTTACTAACTATACACCCTTCCTATATTGTCTATGCCCAGAGAGGGAGAAGCTGCAACTATTTTTTCCAAAAACTCTGAATTTAGACTATGCATTTGTCACTTCTGTGCTGCTAGATGTTAGTAGATTATTGCCTTCTTTCCAATTATCTGAGCAGCCCTCAGGTCTCTTAAAATAAATAAGATGTCAGGGTTTGCTGAGTCCACCAGGAAAGTCTGTCCATTCTTAGTTTTAACTATAAAATATGCACCTTAATCTTAAATATCATGTAAGTTGCCATTATTATCTTGGAGTCAATAGTACCATTAAAATTTTCTCATCTTTCCAATGAGAAAATAGCTTAATTTTTCTCCTTGCTGTTTTGGTCTGTATGGAAGTCACGCAAGGCTGAGAAAATGTCCTCTGTTGAGCAATGTGTTCAATGTGCAGTAGAGCTAAAGGGCTGGAGTGTTATGGGAGCTCAGCTCCCACTAGCCACACTTCATCTCATTAAACACCTCGCTGTGGTAAGAAACACTGTCCCATTTGATAAGACAGCTGTTTCAATAGCTGAAATCAAAAGAAATTATCTGCCATGTCAGTTTCTATGGTATTGCATTCTTTTGGTATTGGTACATGGCATGTCTGGTTTGCACACAGCTACCCAAGTAACTTCTGCACAGGCTCCCTCTGTGCTAAACATGGAATCTTCCCACTTAGAGCTTCTTCTTTCCTTCTTCTGAAATGGACTTCGTTTTTCTGTCTGCCTTTTCTTGTTATGTAAAAACCAACATGTTGTAAGGAGGTTTTAAATCAGGACCAGCCAATCCTAATTTTATTAGGAAAGAGGAAAAAAATTAAATCAGACTGCCTGTCACAAAGAGGCCCTGGACAGAAATGGCCTTGGCACATCTGCATTAGTAGAATCACTGTGGTGCTCTATGCTGGCTCCAAAATCAGCTGCATTTTTTCATGGTGAAACATCACACATTTTTTCTTGTGCTCTTATAATATCATGATTCCTTTACTCACTATAAATCTTAGAGAGACTTTTGGATTTTGAAAGAGAGAGATATGTTCAAAAGGTACCTGATTTCTTCTGATTATGTGAGGGAAGTGTCATACCATAAATTATTCTGCCTGATATATCAATGGCAAACATTGATTCCAACTGCAAGGGCATGTGCTGCTTATACAAATGTCTGACACTGGATGCAAGCCACCTTTTTACCATGTTAATTGAAGATGGATAGCGAGGACCTGAGATCAACAAATGGGCCTGTTTATCATGTTGTTAAAACTCAATCTGTCTGACACTGAAATGTTTTTCAGCTCCTTAAAATGAAAGGGAAACTGTCAGCCTGAGAATCACATGTCTAACAGAGCTGTCATCTTTTTCCTTTTCACAATACTTCTTGAATAAGAGCTCAAACACTGTAGCTGGAAAAAAAAAAAAAAAAGGCTAGAAAATGCAAAATTGTGCATGTTTTATGGAGATGTGAAAATACTGTCCAGGTTGGATTGTGGTGGAACAGATCCATAAGCACTGACTGAGCCCTGTTCCAGTGTTCCTATGCCAGCCAAGGGAGTACCTTTGGGTTTTGGGGAGGCTTGGGACAAGAGAGACAAGTGTGCACAGGGCTGTGAGCATTATCCCTCCAGAAGTCCCAGAAAAGTGCCTCAATTTTCATTAGTGTTGATGGCACAGTGTCATTTCATGTGGATTTTTTGTTATCAATGGTCCCAGGTACTGCTGCTTCCCAACCTGAAAATTTTATCGTTAGATGCTACACAAATTCTGTGAACTATTAATAGCTCCCTTCCTCCACAGGACCAATGCTGCATTCCCTGCTGTATTAAGATCAGGCATCTAGGTTGTTGGACTCTTGTTTGTCTGCTACCACAAGTAGCCCATTTTTTTTGTGTCACTATGAATGTTAAAAAGTCATCCCTGAGTTGCTTCTACTTGCAATACTATGGAGGAAACTTGAGTTTTCAATTTATAAAGGCTTATGAATGAACTAAAAAAATCTCTACAAAGAGTAGCCCAGGGGGATGGAAGCTAATTGTTCACTAGTAGCTGATGGTGAGCTAGGGAAAATGCAATTATTTGGAAAATAATTTGTGAAACACTGACTTTTGCTTCTCCCCACCCCCATCTCCATGGGTGTCCAAGGGGAAAAAATCCCTTATGCTGTAAGTGCTGAGGAATGGATTTCTGCACAGTGTTTGTCTTCTCTTGACTACCTCTGCTTGGCTATGTCTCCCTTGAGAGGGTATATGAGCCCTTCACAGGTATGACTGTGTGTGCTCTCTGGGCTTTCTGAGCTATGGGTTCGTTTTTATCTAGACGTGCAAAAATAGGATTACCTCTCTTAAGCTGATTTATCCCCCTCAAGCATAGTGTTTCTTTAAGTCAAGTGAGCACATTTAGGAATATCTTAAACTGTGAGATTTTAATGTATGTGTTCATTAATTTTAATGCCGTTCAGTCAAAGTCTGAGATGTTTCCAATTCATGCTGGTGCTTCCCTCTTGCTGCGTTACACTGAGATATGAAGTGGCAGAAGAGATTCCAACGGATGTGTGTGAATGTGGATAAGTTGCCATAGGTCTGGTAATTTGAGGAGGTGCCTGATTTACACCGGTCACAGGTCTGCCTTCACTTCCCATTTACATTAATGGGCATCTGGCTCCCCCAATATACCATAAGGAAAATTGGTCGTACAAAGATTAACACTAGGGTGATCATAATATCCACTGGTTGTTACAATAAATCTGTTTATCAATAGACTCTAAACACATTCAATATTGGTGTATTTCATAACAAATTACTGTGAGTTGCTGTTCTGTTTTATTCCCTTATTGCATTTTCACAGCACATTATAGGAGTGATAAAATTCTGTGAGCCATAACTCCTAATGGCAGAGATGATCAATTTGACTTCCAATTTGGAAAAAAAAAATCATACACAGTATACACTCTGCCCTAGTGCAGAATAACAGTTCTGCTTGTCTTTCTGGCAATATTGGGACATTAGCAGTAATCATTAGCAGTAATAGCTTTTAACAATAATTTATTTCTAGGTATGGAAATGTATTTGATTTATTGGTCTTGGAACTAATGCCAACAATATCATACAAGCATGTGAGAATGTTCATCTTTGAATACATCTATAATTCAGAGCATCCCTGACATCTTTTTAAGGCACAAGAAGTTGTGCACAAATAGATGAACTTTTGCCCACTGGTTTGTTCTACCAGTGCCTGGTAACCCGTGGCCGTCTGTGTGATGGGTACCTGCAAATCTCTTGCAGAAAGAAAATTAATGACTTAATTTCAAAGTTGAGCTTGCACTGCTCACAGCATGATCATAGTTCTGCATTGATAAGGGAGATTTTTTTTCTTTTTATTATTTCTTAAAATTTTCATTGAGAACTTGTTTGAGAAGTGAGCTGGAAGCTCTCTGGGGCAAAGGTTAGGCGGGTTTGAATGTTTCCCTTTTTGCCAACAAAGCAAAAAGCTACACTGAAGCCTTCCAGTGACTCCTCCATAGCACTTAAAAGTGCATCTCCCATTTGCAAACTATTGCCTATTCAAATCTATTTAATTTACAATTAACAAGACACCTCTTACTCTTTCAACTTAATTAAAGAGCTACTGACTCTTAGAAGGATTGAAATGCAATAAAGAAGATAACCTAGTTAGGGTATAATTAAGGAAATTTACGTAAGTAATAAACATGGTATTGCTGCCTTCTAAAAAAAATTACCCTGAACTTGTGTTAATTTCTAGAAAAGCTTATCTTAAAATAAGTGTTCAGACATTTAATTAGAATAAGGCAAGGTAGCTATTGCGAATTAATTATATGTAATTTTCTTTAAGTAACCATTGAAAGCATGGCATACCAAATGGCCTCTGTGTGATCTGTCAGCAAGCCAAAGCTTTAACCTCTGTGTCTTGGATTAACCCCTTCTGCAAAGCTGCTGCTTTTAACTAAATCCTACAGGTGCCTACTTCATACTATCCAAAGAGGAATATTGAAAAGTTGTTGGAAATATGAAATAAAAATTATCTCCTTGTTTAAGCACTCACTTGACCTTGGGTTAAAAACAAAGAGTTCATTTTTTAGGATTCTGTCTGGAGCAGGAAGTAAGGGACAAAGCATTGTTGCTGGGTGCTGGTGGCAGTACTTATTTTGCCCTGGGTGTTATAAGCCCAGTAAGCACAGCTGCATGGACTTATACTAAACCAGAAAATATTCTTATTAAGGAAGAGGATTTTGTTGTCAGTCCTAGCAGGAGTATCTGCCATGAGTTTCAAGATGTAACCCCACTTTACTTTGAAAATTGTTCGGCTTCTTGAGTAGGGGGAAAAGAGTCCAAGCATTGATGAGTGAATACTTGGTGCAGAGGTGAGCCTGCAACGTGCTCGCTTATGCTGCAGGAGAGCGTGGTGGCTCCTTATGGACCACCATGGTTACAGCTTGTGCGGAACAAATCCCTAAAGCACTGCAGGTGGGTTTCTTGTAGCTCAGCTTCTCTTCGACCCAGTGAGTTTGCAGCTGTCTGCTTGGCCAGTGGTGTGTGAAAGTACAGTCCTGAAGCTGCTTCACCACCGCCAATGGTAATTGCTTCGCTCCCACATGTGCCTTGCTGGATGCAGGGTACACGCAGTTTATTGTGCACAGGGACTGCAGAGAGAAAGACTTGGTTTTTTGGTTCCCATGCCATTAGGCTGGGGATGAAGGTAGTACAGCCACACATTTAAATGATGTGACGGTGGCAGTTAGAGCTATTAGTGCTGGTGACAGAATGGCAGATGCTTTCTGATTGAAAACAAAAAAATTCTCCCCCACAAATTACATTAAGCACTTCTTTGCATTTTGAAAGGCAGTATGTGCTTTTACACCTGCCATAACTGTCAGCTGGCATGTGCTGACTCTAACCAAGCTGACTTCTGCAAATTCATGATCTGGACTGGCTTCCACATGCAGCCATGCTTTTCCCTGCTCTGAAAAGCTCTTACCTTGTTTGCTGGTTGTGCTGTATGCAGGCTAAGTCTGAGGGGAGAATTAGGACTTTCCCAGGAAGGTTCATGCTTTACATCTGCTTTTATGGACTTCAGAGATGCCTGGTTTTAATTTTGGAGTTTTTTTCATTTTTAATACAGGGGCTATTGTAGCTACTTATATTTGAACTGAGTGTGTAATGTTTCTATTTCTACTCTGAACTACAGTCAGAGTATAATTCATCTGTTTCTATACACTGTCATGTAAAAAACCTTCTAAGAACAGATGCTTCATTGCTGTATTCGAACTAATCTTGTCTGGGCATCCCATTTTGGTTGGTGGCTGAAGCACCTTGAATCAAAACAGATATTTGGAGACCATCAGGCCAAGTCTTCTGTCAGTGCAGTGACACTGTTCTGTTAGATGTGGGACTCAGAATATATTTATATGCCTGGTAGCAATGTAACAAAAGATGACAGATTAATTACCGCTGGAGTTGGGCCAAGCAGAGGACATGATACTCTAGCAGGCAGCCCATTCCCCATGTGATAGATTGTGTTTGTTCAAGCACTCAGAAGCACATTAGGTTCAACCTGAGTTGTTTGGTAGAAACTGTTATTTAGGTAATTGCTGCTGCATTGTTTGGGTGAGCTTGTGTTTGCAAGACATTTGCAGGAGGGGTAGTGGGGTCTGGCAGGCTGCGGGGTTGTTCAGTTGAGGGGGGTTAATCCAACTGGAAGCGTAAGAGTTACAAAACCCACTTGGAGAGGTGTCCTTGGCTTGAGTTTCTCTAAACAACCATTTGGTTCCTTTACTGTTACAAACTTCCAAAGAGGAAAAGTTGGAGGGATAACTTATTTAGAGTCTTTTAGAGAAAGAAAAAAAAAAGAAAACCAAGAAAAAAGAGAAAGGAAGAACTTTCCTTGTCCCAGTTTGCATTTGGAGCAGAAGAAGGAACTTGAGTGGGTATGTGTTGGTAAGGCATTTGGTCTGGAGCTGCCTTTGACAAAGAGACAGAAGCACTTTTCCTCCATGCTGTGGCATGAAGGACAAAGGCTGGGGTGTTTTTTAGTGGTATAGAAGGGTAGGAGGTGCTGCTCAGACCACCTTTTCCCTCTGCCATGCTCTTCAGGGATTTCAGTATTTCTTATTCGGGCTCAGATGCTTATTCTGCTCTTTTACCTGCTTCAGGTTTGTTGTGGTGCCTGCCCACTGCAGTGGAAATTGTCACTGGTAGAAAATGTTTACGGGAAGGAGCAGAATAATTTATTACCAAAAATAAAAAAAAAAGAGAGAGGGAACATTTTTCCTCCAGTCAGATGTTTATTTAGTGTTTATTTAGTGGCTGCATATCAATTATCTGTTTGAACAGGTTTCATTACAGAAAGTGCAAAACCCCTGAGCACGTTTTAAAATATGCTAATCCTTACTTAGGCAGGAAATGGAAAAGGCTCACTTACAGTTTAATTCCTAATCCATATGGGCTGCCATGTTGTATGCTGGGACATAAATAGAAAAGTTGGAGAGGACAGCTCACTCACAATAAACAGGTTAAACAGGTGCTGTTGCTTTTATTTTCTGCTTACCCACTCTAATCATGTGTCATAGCACAAGCCACAAAACGTTGGGCACAAACTCTGCCAAAACCATTCTATTCTGTGCTTTTCCTTTTGAGGGGTAACATAAGGGCAAGAGCTTCTAAATCAACACTGATGAGGAGGGAATGAACAGGTTCCTATCTGATGTGGTGAGGACCTGCACAAAGAGCTGCTACAGCCCTTTCCTTTGGCTGGCCATATTAATAGAACAGGATCAGCACACAGCCCCACACAACACCCCAAAAAGGCAGAACCACATTTCCTGCTCAGATTCCTGCTGCTGCTGCAAATGTGCTGGGACAAAGAAAGTTCTTCCCTTTTCTTTTTTCTTGGTTTCCTTTCTCCAAAACAGTCATGTTGCACTAATGAGCTCCCCCTCCAACTTTTCCCCTTTAGTAGTTTATAACATTAATGAAAACAGCTAATCCCTCTGATAAAATATTTATTCAGGCAAGGCTACCAATTTTGCTATCAGGCCTCCCATATCAGTGTTTAGTCAGTTGCCCAATGCTGTTGTTTTCCAGGTGATACAAATATTATCCCCTACCTTTTCAGACCCAGCTGTGGGCTCCTCCCCTTCAAGATTTCTGGAAAGAAGACAGAATTTGCAAACTTTCAAGTGCAAATCTTTCTTGAAATACCCATCTCAGTAGTTATAAGAAAATCAAGAGAGGAAGGCATGTAAGGAGCCTGGGAGGGAAAATCCAGTTGTAGCAGGAGATGCAGTGGCAGTCATGGCCTCAAGTGGTGTACCAAAAAGGGACATCCTTTTTCAGGACTGCTGCTAACACAGCCTTGGCAGGGCAGTGACAGATATTTGAAGTGATTGGACACAGGGTATATTTGATATAGAGCAGCAGAGTTTAATTATGGACAAGAATCAAATTGATATTCATAGGGTGATAAATAAATAATATGTATGCACTCACACAGAAGGACAAGAACATTTTTCTCAAGTGAAAGAAATAAAATCAGCAAAACAGAAATTAAAAATGGATCTATTTAGCAGAGTTTCTGGTTATGTGATGAATATATCAGTTGGTGGGCTCGATCCTTCTGTTTCTCAAGGAGTCACTCACGTCTTGGCTAAAGGCTACAAAATGGTCTGGGGTCACATATCTAACTCTCTGATCTCTGCTCTGAGATTTCCAGCTAGCATTTTTTCTCCTCAGGGGGTGAATTGAGCCTCGGGAGGCTTAGCAGCAGCCGAGAGCTAAAAGGACAAGAGGGAAACGGGAGGAGTTGATTTGATGGTGATGTAGAGAGAAAGGAAAGTGGAACAGTATTTTCCCTGCTTGGCTGAGCCAGGGGTACAAGCCAGCACACACCTCTTCAGCAGGAGGCTCTTTAATATGGGTTAGCTTTTAGTTTGACCTTTTCAGAAAGAGCTGGGCAGTTCGCATAGGAGGATCAATGTATCAGTGCTACAGCTGTTTTTTTTTTTTTTATTTTCCTAATTCCAGGAAATATCTCTTAAACAGTGGGTGCTTCTGACAAAGCTCCTCTCTGAAACACGTTTCTTCAAGATAAGGTCTCAACTTTCACATATAACCTCATCTTTCTTGAACTTGCAGCTACGAACATAAGCTTAAAAATAGGAAAGAAATTATCTTAAATGAAAAAATTAGTGCAAAATCAGCATGTTATGCTTTCAACAAAATTAAGTTTTCCTCTTGGATTTGGGGAGTGGGTTTGAGGGCTCACCTCATAATGATTTCAATATGTGGTGCTATCAATACTGTGTGAAAAAAAATGAGGGAACTAACAAAGACTGACAGAAAACAGCAGCTTGGATGCAACAGGGACTTGGGTGACTTTCATTTGTCCACTGAGCATCTTTGTATGTTTCAAAAGGACTTATTCCCACCTATGCCTGAGTTGGTGGTTCGCTATATTTATTTCTAGAGATAAGATAGGAGAAAGTCACACCAAAAGGAGAGAGAGAATGTGTGTGTATCCGTATGTATCTATAAGCTTAAAAAAAAAGATATAAAGGAGGCCTTAGGTCATGCTTATTGTAGCCATAGCTCCATGGGGCTCCATGGTGTTCCTTCTCTTCTTCCCTTATCCCCTGCACTCAGCAGCCGCCTGCCCCAGCATCTGGGGGGAAATCTGAGAAATGCTGCTTTGGCAGAGGAGAGCTTGACAAGCATGGAAGAATTCATTTTGAATTAATTTTCTTCTTGTTTAAGGAAGACATTGAGAATGTAGTATGGAAGAACAAGATCTGAAACAAATTGCTAACTGTAGTAATAATCATTTTTGTCTTGTTTATAAGTTTGTTTTTTTAACCTTGGCTGATGGACCTACAAAAAAGTCCTGTAGCAAGGATTAAAAGAGCAGGCAAAAGTGTAATAGAGGCATTGCTTTATTTTCATGTCACCTAGGAGGTTTTTCAAAGTTTTCCAGGAGGTGTCAGCAGTACTTTAAACCTTTCATTTTCTGTGATGGAGAGTTCTGACAAAGTTCTTTTTCTAAATTAAATAAAGGGGAGAATCTCATGCTAAGGAAATAGTAAATATCATTATCCAGTCCCACCCCTGAAGAGATGGGTCCTTGCTGCTGGCTCAGGCTAGGTTTACAAGCTTTTGGGCACTGCATGTGTTGGCAGGGCTTTTTACCCACCAGACTCTTGGCTAGTGGGCTGTGTTGGCATTGTTTTCCTTCCTGTGTTCTTGGTAAGCATCAGCCCTGCAGCTGGCTCTGGAGATCTTGTTAAGTCGTGGGACTTGGCAACTTCCAAGTCCCGCAGAACCTGAGCTTTCATTACCATAAAGCAAATTTTTTCCTGGCTCCTGAGAGACAAATCTTGAAAAATATAATCCTGTTTGCATACATCAAAAGATAATTAAAATGATTTTTAATAGTGTTTTTTTTAATTTAAAAAAGAAACAACCAAACCTGGTTTTGGGATCGAAAGTGCTGCTTCCGATGAGGAGAGAAACAGCTCTATTTATACTTCTTTCATTGTCCATAGCTGGCTTTCATAGGAGCTGTTAGGATAATCTGGTCCAGGTTCTCGGCTGGTGTAAGCTGGCAGAGCTCAGCAGGCTTCACAGAGGCTGAGCCACATTATACTGCTTTAGAAGCCAGGAAAATAATCATAATGACAGAGAGAACACTTTCCACCTGAGGATCAGAAAGGAGACAGGAAAGCACATGGAACCTGCAAGTGAGAGCATTTCTGAAAGTGGCATTCAGTTCAGCATCGTGCATCTTTTTGTGATAATAAAAAAAAAAAAGGAGGGAGGATGCACAGCCATAATCTGGTGCAACTGGGAACAGAAAATGCTGTACTTAAAATCCTGCTGTTGGTTGATGCAGCAATGTTAGTGAGAGACATAGGTGATTTTGCCAGTCTCAGTGTTTTCAATCTGTTTTTACATGGCTAATTAGTAAAGAAAAAGGGTAATCAGTGGAATAAAAACTTGACAACATTTCATTTCAGGGCTTGCTGTGAGAAAGGCTTTTAAAAAAAAGTACAGACATTGCAAGGAGGTAGGACTTTTCTATTTCAAAATCCAGCAGAGTCCAATAAAATCAGGCAGATTGACAGGCACAAAGAATTTACTTTTGAAAATTAGCACCATTGGGTAGATAGTGGGTAGATTCACTCACTAAGTGCCTCTGCTTTGGGACTGTTTGATCCAACTCTTCTATGTGATCATAGATATCACCTTAAAGTATCATCATACTGATGCATGATTTTTCACATTGCAATAATTAAGTGCTGGGATGCTCAATAAATGCTGGGGAGAGCTTGGGTGGATCACAGCAAGTACTGAGCTAAGAAAGCCACACTGCTGTGACGTATGTTTGCTTAACCTCTTGTACTTGGTTCTGGCAGGATATTTTATGAAATGATCTTATAAAATAGGTCAGTTGTGTAAATATAATCAAGATGTTTGCCCATGAGTTAGAGTGGCTTATTAAAAAAAGCACTGCACTGTTCAAACCATTAGTGGCCAGCGGAGTTAGAGATGAAAAAGAAGATAAATCTGTTGCGTAGGATTGTGTGAGATGGAAGGTCCTCTGCAGAGTGTCTGCCTGAGTCTTACCCCATGCTAGCAGGTTTGGAAAAACAAGTTGCGTCAGCCCAGAGCTAGTGGAGCCTAGCCAAGTCCAGCTCGCTCTCTTGTGAGTTTTGTCGTGTATAATAAATTTGCCCTTGGTAGAGACACTGATAAGGTTTTTCCTGTCAACGCCAGCTTGCAGGAAACTTGTAGGAAGCATAAAACAGAAAAGGTAAACCAAAATGGGGCAGTGGGCTCGATATATGATCACTGCACACACAGAAGCTTTGTTTCCCCAGAAACTCAAGTTCTTTAGGTGTCAACCTCCCAGCTGAGCAGTCTGAAAGGAGGAAGAGGAGAAGACAGTGGAGGGTAAAACCCAATGTTAAGATGTACATTAACGAGTTCGTAAGGGCAAACAGAGTAACTGTGTGAGAGCAGGAGTGCAAGGGAAGGTTTTTGGGGAGATTGCAGGAATCCCATCCCTTTGCATCATCCCTGTCCAGCCTTTAATCCTGCTTGACAATTGTACCCTGCCATGCTTGGCTGGGATATTAGAGAGGAGGGGATCATTTTTTTCCAATTTTTTTCTTTTTTCTTTTTTCTTTTTTTTTTTCTTTATTTTTCCCCCTTACTGTGTGGTCTTTCTGGAGCATCTCCTCTCAGCCTGCCTCAGCCCCGCTTGGCAGCAGTGCGCCTGCGTGCTGCAATGCCCTGAGCCGTGCTTAACGTGTCCCCAGGAAACCTGGCCCCTTGTCCACTGGGAGCGAATTTCAAGGCATATCCCTATTAGCTTATTTTGATGTTTTTATCTTTCCGTGATCGGGAACCATTCTCTGCAGCCAAAACAGACACTTTCCCGATGGCATCAAGTGAATTTTTAGCTCTCCTCTGAGGAGAGGCCTTCAATAAAAGATGAGCCGCTTGCCACGCTGACTGGCTGGAGCTCTGTGGCATCTCCGGCGGTTCCTGCCTTTTGCTGTAAGTTTACACTTGTATGAACATCGGCTCGGCTGCCCCGAGCTGCTGTAAGTGGAGGTTTGCACGCAAACATGGCCTCCACAAAAGCCACCTCAGGCAAAAGCACTTCCCAATGCAGCGTTACCCGGGGTCTCCAGTGGGTAACTCTGACAGAGGTTTGGCAGTGGGGCATGTTTTAGTCATGAGGGATGGAGGGCTCTTCCCTCCCACCTCCCCCCTGATCAGGGAGCGTGGCAGGTTTGCTCAAAGGCACTTGAGAGCAGATTGCCCGTGATTTCTGAGGAGGGGCACATCACCGCAAGGAAGTTTGACTCAGCTATGGGAGTGTTTGTTGAAGGCTTGGTACACGCAAACCTTGTGCTCTGAAGAAACATCATGGAAGCTCCGTCCCTCTCCTTTAACTCCTGAGCTCCCACCTTCAGTTCCTTCAGCAAACAAACCCACCAGTTTTCTTCTGCAGCCTGGGAGGTACAGAAGGTCTGTGGGTCATTCAACTTCCTCTTCTACTGAAGCTGAAATGACTGAAAATCCATGGGAAATTCCAAAATGTGGGTTGGGGGGGGCACGCACTCACAATAAATCAGGTTAGATTTTGCACCGGCTGAAATCTCCTGGGTTTCTTTTCTTCATGAGGCTAATGCTTCTGTCTTGCTGCCCTTAATTACAGGTTGGGGAGCTCCTTGTTGCCTCAGGGCCACCCCTGCACTGTGGCACACACTGCTGGAAATGTCCCTGGGGTGTAGCAGTTCCCAGCAGCATATGGCTTTTTGCCCAGAGTCTGTAAAATACAGGTGAAAAGATGTGGATCCTGCATGGCATAAACCCCACAACTTTTGGTCTCACCCAGGTTGCATGTTTAATGGGAAGTGTGTACAGAGGTGAGGAGGACCAAGTGAGGAGGCTCCATAGGAGGTTTGGGGCAGAAGCATGTCTGAAGAGGGCATGGAGAAGAGAAGAACTGTTGTCCTGGCAAAGTTCTGTGAAGTTGGTGGAACTATACTCTGAGCTATTTCAGTACTGTTGTACCCAAAATGTAATTAGATCTGTGTGCCACTTATTAGTTATTAAGAGTTTCTACAACTGCTTTATGGGAATTTCAGAAGCAGGCTGAGACTGTCCTATATCCCAGGTGGACAGAACTTGGCTGGATAATAATTTCCATGGGCTGTCCTTCTTGTTTCCCTGTGCCATGCAGCCATCTGCATCCAAATCCTGGGGGAGGCATATTTCAAGGTAATGCTGAACCAAGTTACAAAAGGAGAAATGCTGGAAGTTTTCAGGAGATGAGACCTGAGGTGCTTTTTTAGGAGGCTGCAGGGCAGGGGAGGCAGAGGGGGGGGAGGGATACTTGCAGCAAAGCTGCTGAAGCTACTTAGCTAAAGGGGAGATTATTAGCTTTGCAATATATTTGTAGGAGGACTGACTTTTTGGCCAAATATTTAATTTTTCTTTAGCAGCTTATCCTTCCACAGCTGTCAGCACTGCAGCAAAGTATGTGGGAAAAGGCTGCTGCTGAAAATGGGAGTTGATAAGGGGAAACTTTTCACAAGCAGGTGGCTCCTTGTGATCCCAGGACCAACTGAGTTTCAGTCAAGTTTATTCAGTTACTCGGGAGCTTTTGAAAAATTACTGAAAGTCTCTCCCATCTAATTATTGTGGGTTCCCCAGCAGGTAGCTCAGGCTTCTATAATCTTTAAATCAAATACGACAGCTTTTCTCCTGTATTGGTTTTCATTTTCACACCAACTTCAGGATGGATATTTCTCTTACTCCTTGTTGCCAGTGGACTGATGTTAACCATTTTAGAAGAAGCAACAAATATTATCTGCTTTTGTATTCAGGTGTGCCAGCTAATGCCAATTGCTGCAGCTTTGGGTAATTCTGGAGATTAAAAAGGTAGTGCTCTAAAAGGAAAGCCAGATCCATGGTAAATGCAGTAGCATTATTTATGACTGTGTTTGCTTTCTATTTCCCAAAATCTCCTCCATAAAGTCAACATTTGGCATTAAAATCTATCTTAAGATATCAGGCTGAAGTGTGTAAGGAAAAAAACAATAACATCCAGCAACACATTTTCATTACCCTGGAACTAAAAAAGTCCACTAAGAAATTGTTTCCTTGAAGCATTTTTTTTTTCACCTTTCCATACATATTTTCTCAAGCAGTTTAATCAGGCAAAAGCTTACTTTATCATTTGACTTCTTTTTTTCTTTTTTTTTTTTTTTTTTTTTTTTTACTCCTACAGTGGTTCCTGACCTTTTGGGAAATTGCTTATTTAAAATGTTGCAAAGAAAGTGCTGTCAGTTATTTATCGGGCTTTATGTCATGATTTGGGAAAACCAACCTTGATTTACTTGTGCCATTAGAGACTGCGTGAAACAAGCATTTTTCAATAGCATCGCTAAGTAAAACCAGTAGTCTGTCAGTCACTTTTCCCAGGTTGTGTACTTGAAAAAGTAGGCAAAAAAATGAGTTGGCTTGTTGATTATATTGATAGATCCAAAACGAATTTACATGCCTTGACCTGGTTAGTGAATATTTCCACACTAAGATCAGTATTTAAAATTCTTTCCTATATAGTCCAAACTGCATAACCAGGAATGGGAATGGAGAGGTGCTCAGAGTCTGGTGCTGTGGGAAGAGGTACAGTGCAGGATTGAAATGAAAAGGCAATTATTTCGTTTTTAAACCGTTCTTTAAATAAATGCGCAGCTCTGCAGGACGCTGTGAGAATCACCTTTTGGGGTCTGTGAGGGCAAGCGCCGCCACCAAATATTTCTTTGCCTGGTTAATCCCTTTGGGAATTCTCATGTGCTTGAAATGAGGTGCCTGCTTGAGTACCTTCCCCAGTCAGAGCCACGGCCAAGGAATAACAATGATGTCGATGGCAAATGCAGCAGGAAATAAGCTGAAGATCAGGAGTGTTCGGCACCCTGTGGCTACCCGTGTTACCGGGCATTTGCACATAATTTTTAAGACTTCCTCCTGCTCCCCGCATTCTCCTTCCACACAAAAGCTTTGGGCAGAATCCTATTTTGCTTTCCCCTAAATAATTGTTCTGGCATATCTGGCGAGTTTTCTAAGTAGGAAAAAAAAACCAACTCTATAAATACATCTAGCACCCACTTCTCCATTGCTCTATCCATTCCTCATTGATTAGCAACTGGAGAGGCTCAAGAGGTGCACACAAAGGACTGATTACAAAGTCAAGGAAAATGAGACATTCTCCAAAAAGGCTTCTCTTCTGCTGCTGTTTGTGCTGCCGTGCTTTTCCTGCAACTCTGGACCCTGCCTGTAATAGCTTTGCACCTTTTTCTTTTTTTTTTTCCTGAAGAACTCACTGAACAAGATGCTTATTCTAGGAAGTTCTTTTGAGAGGCTGGAGGTATTTTTTAAGAGTCATTCCCTACGTGTTTAACATGAGCAAATATTTTCGAGCTCCACTTTGACAGTTTTAAGTAAATATAACTCTGGTTTCACTGCAGAGAAAGAATCTGGATGTTTCACCTGTAGAATAAAAGAAGTGGTTTTCTTTTAGGCATTTATAACCCCTACCCTAAGCAAAGCCACTTTGCATTTTGTATTTTAAAAAGAGTTTAGAGAAAGTGTTTTCAAATTGCATCGTGTGCAGTCTGAGGTAGAATGTAGGCTGGCTGTATTTTGTGGGCATGATAAATACAGCTTTTGATGAGAGTCTCAGCTGTAGGTGTTAAGTGAAGCAGAACAATAACAGCAAAAACTTCAAATTCATGTACTTTCACCTTCCCTCCAGATTCTCACTTGAGAATGAAAAATCAGTAGTAAGGGCAGACAACTGGACTGTGTTTTGCAATAGCAAAAGATAATATGGAATCTTCTCATTCAGGCAAAAACAGGTTAAAAAATACCAGATTGTGGCATAATTACCAAATTACGACATCTAATTTGTAGGTTTAACTTGCTAATTATGTGTGATACATGGGTTGTGGAGGAAGAATAGCAAGCACTAGAAGCTTTCCTTTTGTCTTTGGGAATTTGTTTTGGTTAGGGGGAGGAAGAGGAAAAAAATCTGTCTTTACCACATGCAACTGAGCCTTATTTTCTTGTGCCAGGTGGAATAAAAAGTAACTATACAGAGTGGTGGGTGATGTGTTCGTTTTAAGAGAAAGAGAGGGTGTGATAGGGCATTTTGCGGGGTTTAGATGCCTCTAATGTATGTACATATGCTTTTGTGAAAAATAAATTCTTTGAGTGAAGACTAGCACCCTGAAGTTTTTATTGCCAGACTGTGTTTCCAATGGCTGTCAGGAGTGCCAGTGTCGATATTTATGATGAATTTCTGTGTAAGTGCCAGCCCTGTCAGCACAGACATTGCTCCACATTTTTTTTCCTCTGCTTTGTAAGTAACTGTCAGTATTTGCTAGCCAATATTAAGCAGGACTATTTACCTTGTCAAAAATGCATGCTTTTAAATTAATTCTGAAGTGGGGAATATACCGTTCTCCCCTGCAGCTGATAGACAGGGTTAATACTCTCGCAGCTGAAATCTGGGGACTGGAGCAAAATGCAAATGGCCACGGAAGAGGCTTGAGAAAACGGCTGCGTGTGAACTTGACAGTGAGGGAAGCAAGAAGGAACAAAATGACCTACATTTGCTAGGACGAGCCCAGTCATTAATGAAAGAGACGAGCATCCAGGCATTTGTACTTTTATGTGTGTGCATTCATAATGCTCATGCTTGCAGTAAACCCACAATCTGTCTTGAAATCATTCTGAGGTATTAAATAGCTCTCTATACAGCAGATGCATTTGAGCTGAATCTTCTAGGACTGCAGCAGTTGACTTGAAAAACTCAGTCAATATTGGCAAAAATTGAAGCACTGCCTTTTTTACTCATGGACATGTAAATATTTCAGTTGTTAAAGGCAGTGTTCTCTGCAGCTTTTAGCTGTGTTTTAATTACAGCAAATCAACTCAAAAAACCCAACCTAATCCTGGCAACTATTTTCCTTTGTATTTCAATTTTAAGAATTTGCACCCCTTTGGAGAGGGAAGGGAGAATGTTGCAGCGCACACTGATTAACCATTGGGAATAACACAATGCACTCAAACGAAACCCTCTTCAAATCAATAGCAATCCTAATGCAAGACAGATTTAACTTCACCTGAGAACTGTATTTTACCTTGGAGATAAGGGAAGTGGTTGCACTGAGCTTAGTTGCATTAATAATAATAATTACATATCGAATTAAATACATTCTGCCCCCCATACAGCACATTTCAGCAGCAAAACCTTCATTAATAAGAGATGCAGAAATGTGCTGTATGGAAGAATGAAAATTAAACAGGGATTACAAAGTCACTGTTTTGTTTGTAGGTTACCCTGACTCTGCTGTTATTTTTTTCTTCCCATAAATTCAAACTCTTAAAGAAAACTGTTTATGACGATATTTATTGTTACTGGAAACAAGAGTTACAGGCCATATTGTTGTACCTTGGAAATCTAATCAGCTCAGAGTTTAGAGCACATGTGGGAGGACCAGTCCAGTAATTAAGGGACATCTCAATCATTCACAGCAATCTTTATTTCAGGGAACTGTATCCAAGCTCAAAAGCCTAAGAAATAAATATATATAGTTTTAGAAAATAGGTGGCAAATGTGCATTCTGAAACAGAGGAAAGGCTGAAATTGAAATGTCATAACCAGACAGGCAAATGCAGTTTCCAGTGTGCTCTTGTAATTGCAGATGCATTCTTGTGATAGCAAATCCACTTTCTCAGTCTTGCTTATTTTCTCTTTGGTCTGGTGATTGGAGTCAGAAATACCTCAGGTCAGTAATATTCTTACTGTCAGAAGAGCCCTGCAGCTTGAAGGGTGTGTCCTTTCACAACAAGGGGGCATTGAACAAATATTTAAGGAAAAGGGGGAATAGAGAGCCTGGAGAGGTTATGCTGCAGGCAAATAATCTGCTGCTGTCTAAGGGAGCAAGTGAGGTATCCTGGAGCATCCCTACCTTTCTCAGTTTCTTTATAGGCTGTGGATTTCAGGGGTGTAAATCTCCCTGGCTAAACTCTTTTGTTTGTTCATTTATATGCAATATTCTCACAGTAGGGACAGCAGAATATGAGAGGCTTTCCTGTGTTTGAGTTGCACATGTAGATACCCTCATAGCTCCATTTTCCCTGGCTAATATTTATTTCCCTGGGCAAGCTATGTTTGCACAAGGAGGGTACACCTTTCAGGGATGCCCCTCATGTCCTCCACAGAGAAAGGAGAACCATCCCCTGGACATTGTTGCTTTAATACAGGGAAAAGCTTACCTTCCAGCATATGTCATAATTTATCTAGTTTTTTCTGCAGTTTTATCTTGCATGGCTCAGCATGAGTGGAACATGTTTGATTTGATCCTAATTATTTTTTTAATATATCTTAAATCTCAGATGTTGAGACGATTTACATTAATTAAACTTCAGTTGGCTCTAAAATTGTCATGTATCAATTTCAGCAGCATTTATAGGGAACAAGATAGAGGATTTAAATTACACACCATATGGGGCAATGCTAGGGACATTTGCTATTGTGTTAATTGCTTGGAGCTACATTTTCTATCCTCCTTCTGAGTGAGACATTTGCTCTCATTCTTGCTGAATTAGGTGAAGAGTTTCTTGCTTAAATGGAGTAAGCACAGATTTCTCCCCTCCCTGGCTGGCTTTTGCTCCGCTGCAAGGATCAGCTTTTCGGAGAGGCTCTGCTGCCATTAGCAGCAGCCTCACCTCTGCCTTTGCTGGGAGGCAGAGGCAAAGGTGTCTGAGCGGTTCCTGGCTGACACACCAGGATCCCACCAAATTCTCTTGGGGATAAAGAGCCTGCTAACAATGAAAATAAGCAGCCTTCTTCACTGCCAAGGTGGAGAAGGACATGCCTTGTTGGATCCTGAAATGACCCTGAATTTTCCAGCTGCATTTCTGAGAGCTGTCATCACAGTTGTGTCTCAGCTTTGTTGGCACAACAGGGACAAGCTCGACAAGTGATCCCCAGCCTGCTTGTGCTGCAGGGGAATTAACATTTGCAAGGTGCAGATACCAGTTTGCAGGTCTGTGTTGAGTGTTGGCAAAGTGGTGCCAGACATGCCGCTGGGAAAGGGGCTTGAGTCAAAACCAGTGGGCTCCTAAGGATGGATTTGTACAAATAGGGGTTATGGATGCCACAACTGGCGTGGGAGAAAAGGGCTTTCCAGAGGGAGCTGCAATACAACATCACCCCTTTCCTAAAGTTTGCAAGTGATGTTTTGGGCAAGCTTACTGAATCAGAGTGTTTTCATTTGGGGAAAATCAGATTTAAATACCTTAACAGCTCAAAGAATATAAACTAGTGAGTAGCATCCTCTTGAGAACTTTGGGTTAGGGATCCCCTCCTTGGTGAAACAGTTCACTTTTCCTTGTCTCTTTAAAAAGATCCATATCCTTCTTGAAGTAAGAGACATTGAAGGGGTCAGATGGTTAGCAGAAAATTATTCAGTATGCTCAGCAGAGCTTTCCTCCTTGGAGACCTTTCCAGGTGAGCCCTCAAAACCTGAACAGGATGAAAATCGAGGTCTTGGTCCCCATCTGAATCCCTACCAGACAGAAACTTTTGCAGAAAAACCCTTCCAAATATCAGTACAAATCAATTTTTGCCTTGCAAGAGCAGAAAGCACTTGAAGGTTTCCCCACAGCTGGCTTTAAAGAAGTAGTGAAATAAAACACAGAAAGATTTTAGGGAGGTGTTATGTGCATCTGTATCTACAAGTTTGCAGAACCTTTCCGCTTCTGTCTGGTGCTTCCTGCTTGACAATATTGTAATGGGATTCTCCCATATTAATATTTTAAATGAATAAATAAATATCTGATGAGATACTGTGGATCTCTGCAATCTTTTCATAAATTCTGTGGAAGGCAAAAAGAGAATTAAAGATGAGATTAAAACAGCCTGGGTGATGTATTTCTCTGGGATGTGGTTAAGTCTCTAGGTATTTATGCTGTGCCGTTGATTTTACAAGTTACATCTATATTAGAAAGCATGGGGGTTTCTCTGTCTCTCTCTCCATAAAGGCCATGCAGGCTGTCTGTCAGCAAAGAGGGTCCAAATTTCTGCTAGAAGTGTTGTAATAATAATGATGGCCTATGGCAGCATACTGTTTCTAAAGCATGACTGGTTCATATGTTTTCACTTAATTTTGGTCTGAATCTAGCAAATAAGTCAGCTGTATGAGGATCTTGTCTTCCTGATATTTGGGGGAAATGTAAAGCATTTTTTTCCTCTCTGGCTCTGCATTGTAGAGTCCAGTTCTGGTATGATAGGATAGGATGCTGAGCCTTTATCCACAGCGAGAAGTGCAGGGTGAGAAAAGATGATGGAAAGAAACCACCCTATCTCCATTAATAGAAGTGGAATCTCCAAAAGCCTGTCAGAAATGCTGTAGTCCAGGAAAAATACTAATAATAATCCCAACATTATAACTACGTCATTAGGTGTGAACATAGATCACACCTGCTAGACTGAATTTATTAATAAAATGAAGTCCCTGGTTTCTGCAGGCCTCAGGAGTACCCTGCATTGGCCTGACTCCTCCTAAATCAGGAGACCTTGCACAGGCCTTGCCAGGGCCAGGCATTTAGACTGCTCCTTCCCCTTCCTTCCAGATGTGCTGGAGATTGAAGATTTGGGGTTAAATTCTCTGTCTCAGATGTGAACATTTCTGGAGGTCCAGAACCCTGTTTTAAGTTCCCTTTAGTGCTAGTGCAAATAGGATTAGTTATTACAGGTACAACCAGTGCATCTTGAGAGATTCTCCAAGTGAAGTCAGGTGTGAACTAAAAAACCTGTTTTCATCTAGGAATGAAATGCATGTGTTTTGTATTTTCTTCTGCATGAGAAAATACATTTATCTTTCCTTGCTGTACAGCACCATATGAGTTTGTAGGGAACTGGGGGAAAAGGATGGGTAACCTCCCAAAACATGTTATTTATAGGTATCTCTGTCATGTCAGCTGTGACACAACATGACCCAGATTGCTTTGAGTAAATTCCATATTTAGGTCCATTATTTGTTTCCTGTATATAACATGGAGTTTTGTTCGATATTTCTAAATGGCAAAATTTTTCTTGATGCAAAATGTACAATTGACAAACTGCTGTTGGGAAAAGTAGCGTTATTTTCACCAGGAAAACTCTTAATAAGAATAAACTATGACATTTAGTCATTTTTCAAAGTGTTTCTCACTGAAACTTTAATAACCTCCTGCTACATATCCTAAGTCATTGCTCAGCACCTACTGTGAGCCTTCCTACCAGGCAGCTGTGTTTTGCAGGCAGATGGAAAAGTCTCATCATATTTTGGCCAGGTTCTGCCTTTGACCTTCAGCTGCATGCAGACAGAAAGCTCCCAGCTCAATGCTGGAGCCCTGTGGCCTCCAGAGTCATCAGCTCCCCTGCAGCTGGAGTGAGGAGCCACGGGAGGGGATAATTGCTGTGCAGTTTTCAAAACATTTTTCTGCTATCTGCTTCCGTGTTTGTGAGCCACATTTCTGACTACCTGTATTCATCAAATCCACGCTTGGAATAGGCCATTGGCTGCACGCTAATAACCCCTTGTTCTTTAATGTTCTCTTTCTAGTTAATTAATCTATTTATGATAATAGTATGTCTCATTTTGTGCTTTCACTCTAAGGGTGTGTTTGTATTATCCTGCTGTATCGTGTTGACTGGTCCTATTATCATTTATCATTAAAGGCAGCAGCAACACTCTGGCCTGGCCTGCCAATAATTTTTCAATTAATTGCTTAGTGGCTGCTTTTTCTTCCCTTTTGGTTTTTGCCAGTAAGTACAAGGTCTTTAAGCTTTCCATGAGACTTTTTCTTTTTTTAAACTTCGCAACTGTTTCCAAGCTTTTTCTGTGCTGAGGTATCTGAAGCCTGTGGTGTGTGGAAAGGACACAGGAGGGCAGGCAGGCAGAGTGGGCTGTAGGGGAAGCATCGAGCAGGACAGACAGGCAGGGCTGTGGCCAGCAGTGCTCTGGGTTACACTCCCAGATCTACCCCTGATGGAAACTGGAGCCCGCAAAGGGCAGCCCAGCAAGCTGAGAGCACCAAGTCTGTGTCTGTCAGGCCTGGGGCTGAGATAAGTCATAAAAGTTCAAGGGATGGCTGCAGCCTTGGACATTGCCGTGGAGTAGCTGAGAATAGAGTTGCTGAATGCAAGTCCCTGGGTTTAGCGTATAGGTGATCCCCCTGTGGAACAGGGCGGCAGCAACAAGCTGCAGCAATAGGTTTGTATGTTCAAAGTTTTGCTTTAACCTAGCCATGGTCTGTCCCCCTTGCCATGGGGCAGCTGTTTGCATGTTGGGTTCCCATTAACACTGGACCCAGAGGGGCCATTTCTAGTGTCTGCACCCACCCTGGATAACTGTGGAATGGTAAGCAAGGGCACGCCCTCGGTACCAGCAGCATATTGCTCCCAGCTTCCACTCTGCCACTGTGGCACACATGCTGCAAAGGACCATGGCCACCACCTAATGCATCTGTGCCTTGGCTGGCAAGGCTGCTGGATTAATGCTTGCATTTGTCTACATTTCAGCCCTCTGGTGCCATCTCAGAAAGGATGACAGCACATGGGTTTTGAAAATGGAATAGCTGCAAGCCACTAAGTACATCTAATGAGGGGGTGTTAGTGAAATAATTGGAGCTGATGATTAGTAGAAATGTTTGGATTTTCTTTGTTTACAAGCACTTCATTATAGGCTTGACCTGCTTACCTTAAATTAATTTCGTTTCCAGCCACATGGCTACTTGTTTCCTTCCATTCTCCCAAGTGTTTTATTTTTAAGCAGATTCTCCTCTGGACTGTGTTCATGCCAAGTTTTGTCTTATGTTCTTTATCAGTACAACAATATGAAATATTTAAAAAGAAGTTATCACTGTGCCAATATGAAAGATTAAATAGGTTTGTCGGCCTCAGTTCCTGAAGGAGGAAACCTGGTAGGCAGAAAGAATCAGAAGAAACAGCATCAAATATAGGGACGTAGAGTTGGATCAAAACACGGGAAGCTCTGCTTCATGCTCAACAGCTTTCCCCTTTGTCATGCCAAAGGCAGGGGGGAAGGAACAGAGCTGTATTTGAATCTAAATTTGCTGTTTGAAACTAAATTGGCCTTGCGCTGCAGAAGAGGGAGCAGCATAGGAAGCCCTTGTGCACAGAAGCACTGCAAACGCATTGTCACCTTGTTGGCACATCTCTGCTTTCATCCTGGCTGCTGTGTTACCCTCAGCCTTTATTCCTGCCTGGGAAATCAGCTGGCTTTTACCCCACACTCCTCTGGGACCCTGCATAAGTCATTTAAGCCTCCTGATTTTATTTTTTTTTCTCCTCTTATGCTAAAACTCCCTCCTCCAAAAGGTGCTGTCAGTGTGTGTATGGCAGCTTCCCGGCATGTCTGGTAGAGGCCTCTTGGGGGATTGATGGGCAGGAGATGGCTCAGGCAGCTTTGCAAAGGCAAAATAATGGTATGTCTAGACAGCAGAAATGCTGAAGCAACATTCCCAGCAACAGTGGTGATGCCAGATAGTGGAGCATGCCCAACCCTGCCCGGTATCAAAAGCTCTTTCTGTGAGTTGCTCACTCTGGTGCAGACATCTGCCATTCCCAGCAGCTTGTTTTGGCCAGGAAAGAGCCTCTGTGTTGGCTTCCCCACTGAGGGAAGCTCTTTATTCCCAACATGGCTTGTGCTGACGAGCTTGGTGTGTGCTGGCAATAGTGCCCATTTCCAGCATGTGAAGGTTAGGAGGGGGTGGCTGTTAGGAAACTATGCAATGGTTTTCATACCTTGTAGCTATAGTAATGTTTTGATTCTTGTAAAATAACGTACGTAACAGAGGTGGCCTCAGAGAGGACTGATAATGCCTGCAGTGTGATAAGGTATGTGTTGGAGTCTTTTTCCTATTTTGCTATCCATACAACTCATTGAAAGACTGTAAAAACTATATTTAAAATTTCACACGCTTCAGTGTATGGCTTTTACTGTCAGTACCTTTTGATTATCCAAGTAACTCTTGCATTCTTGTTAGCATCTTTGATGTTCTCCTTTGTATACTAACAAACAAAAGCTAAAGTCTACTGATTGCATCACTCTGTTTTAAAAAGCATTGAACAAGTAAATGCTATAAAGCTGTGATAATTTAAAATTGCTATTGTGCAAGTTGGCTTTGTATGTGCATTACACTAGCATGCATTTTTTTTATATAGGTCAGCTGTGTCATTGTCGAAGTGCATCCATGTCAGATTGCTGAGGCATCTCCCAGTACACAGAGTGCCCTGTATATAAAATGTGTATGGAACATGTAGAGAACCTAAGTATTCAACCATTCAACATGCAGGCTTAACCCTCATCTTCTGTAAGCCAAGCCAGCCAGTATTCAGAAAAAAGCTGCCATGCCTTTGGGCCCCAAAAGTTTCCTTTTTTGCAGTGTGCAGGAGGAGTAGTAAATTCTAAAGGAAAATGTAAGGTGAGCGGGAGCACCCCACTGATGAGCTCTGCAAGTAATTAAACATCTCTGCAGTAACAGGTAGCTGGTACCAACAGTGTGGAGGGCACATTAGCAAAGCAATGCCATGATAAAGGAGTTGTCTCCTTAGGAGACAGGGTCTGTTCTTGGTCTGGAAATGCAGTAAACAGGCAGCCTTCTGCATTTGACAGTGGCTAAAAGATTTTTAGAAGCAGAGGCAGCCCAGAAACACACCTCTGCTATTTCCCTCCTGTGTTCTGTTCAGCAGGGAGGCACACAGCTTTCACCTGGTTTTGGGAGATAGGAGATCCCTTTTTGGCAATTCTAGGCTTGAACAGGCAGTGCTGCAGTTCTTACTTAGAAATACCAACTGGGGAGCAGCCATGCTACCAAGGACTGATGAGAAGCAAAAGTATTTGTAAATGGGGAGAACGAAAGTTACTGCATATTCTTTCTGGTTTTATCCTATTCTGTTGTTCTGAGTAGTGATGCCTTTCTTTCTGTTACCCTACCTGCCTATAGAGATGGAGCAGGAGAAAATGAAAGTTGTGTACTCGCTACTCAAAGGCTTAAAATGCAAAGGTTAGGGAGGAAGCATTGCTGCTGACATGGCTTTCTGTAATGAGAAACTGAGGCCAGAGTAAGAGAACAGAGGTCATGCCCAAATGCCTGTGTGTGGTGGTGCTGGTGAAGCCCTCAGTGCAGGGAACATTAAATGGTGCAGGAGGATCATGCTGCCACAGGACCCCTGGCTAAGACAGCCAGTCAGCTCCTGGCCAGGCTGTTTCACTCCCATGAGGAATCAGGGTGTATCACATGTCTGGAGGCTGCAGGGATGTTATTTGCTGTGGATCTGGTCTGGGCAGTAAAGTGCTATGGTCACACGCTGCCTGGTTTCAGAGGCCATCTGCCTCCTTGAGTAGCAGCCCTTAGGGATGATTGCTCCCTGCCTAGCTGCATTGTTTTTTCCTATGAAGAACCCATGGGAAGAGAAGTAAGGAATAGAGACTGGTTTGTTTCAAAGAGATTAGTCTCTATTTTGCATGAAAATTTTCATATTTTCGAAAGAAACAAACTTCATCCCTCCTCTTCTTTTCAAATCACCACCAGATTCTACTGCTTTAGAGGAGGTTTGCATTTTTAAAAATTCAGTACTTTGAAATTAACTTTTTATTCAAATAACCCCTTCCTCACTCAGGAACTCTTCAGTTTTTGAAAACTAAAGAGAACTCAGTGGTTTTGACGGATGCATGTCTTCAAAACAGTCCCAATGGTGCAGATTTGGAAGCATATATGAGTTGCTTTGATAATCCTTCTGCTGAGCTACTTTATAACTTCAAGTTCCAAAATACTTCCCTGACTCTGTCCCAGAAATGAAATTTAGGCACTTAAATCAGAAATCATTAGGAGAAAAAATTTGCACTGGTAATGTATAAGCCCTTTTGAGAGTGTGACTACATGTCTTTGGCAGCAAGTCCATAGAACCCACATGTCAGACAACAAAGCAGCTTTTGCTAACAAGAAAATCTCCTCAACTTTGAGAATTAAACTGCCGTGACACCCTACAAGTCATGTGCTCTTTGCAGCAGCCTGTCATCAAAGCTCAACATCTTATTCTACACCACTAGAACAATTGCCTATGCAAACCAGAAGCTGCTCAGGCACCCCTCCAGAAAGAGCAAAGTGTGACAAATTTCTTCTGTGTCACATCTCATGCAACAAAATTAAGGAAGAGTTTTAAAGTGGTACTCAGAAATAAGCAAAAATAATTGGTGTAGCAAAGTTAGGTGACCTACCTAATTACACAGTAAACAGGTAATGCCTTTGTACATACACAGGGAAGAGGAGTTAAATACAGATCCTGACTCTTATTCTTCAACAGGACAGTGTGGTTGTTTGGCTGGTTTCTGCAGGCCAAGGGGAAAACTGCACAGTCAGGCAACTGCAAATGTGTCAAGTTGGAACTCTGAGCGTGCTCTGCACTAAGCCTGCATCTAGAAATGGTTTAGATGTTCATTTTGCCTAGACCTGGATCTCTGCTGTTGCAGGGCTGGCAGACAGGAATATAACCTGCAGGAGACGTTGTTCTGGAGAGGCAGCCCAATGCTTGGCTGTCCCCTACAGAACAGGGGAGACATTTCTACCCTCTGTCTGCAGCCTGCCTAAAAGTGAGTTGGAACACCTCACCACATCACAGACTGCAACACTTATGTAGAGTATGATGATAACGTCCTTTTACCTGTGCATCCCTGTCTACTTTCCTATGTGGCACATGATGGATGCCTCTTATCAGCTTCCTTTTCTAGTAGTCCAGGAGCTTCTTTTACTTTCATGTATTTACCTTAGGGGTGAGAAGAAAAAAATTTAAAAAGGCATCAATAATCTGGCATTTCTTCTGTATTTTTTCTGTATTTGTAATATGTGCTTGGCCTGAGGGCTTCTTCTTTTTCCAAACTTGGTGCTGAGTGGATGACATACATATATGTAATATAAAGCATATAGCTACTGACTGAGGTATGAGTTGGTTATTGAGCATTGTTATTTACAGTGGATTCTTTTCCCCACAGTACAGACTACTCCCATTAAAGAGTCCCTGAAACAGTTTGCTTCACAGAGTCATGGAACAGCCTTAAAGAGAGTGTTTCAAAGTCTTATCTGTTCATTAGTCATATTATTCACTCTTTTTCTGTGTCATGGATTTTGCTGATCAAAACCACCGGTAATACTTTATTTCAGGCAGCTTTGTAGCCTTCACATCCCCTCATCTCCTGTCATTTGCTTGTTCCTGGTGCACAGTATCAGATTTTTAACAATAGAATCATAGACTATTTTGTGTTCTAAAAGACTTTTAAAGATCATCTAGCCCACCCTCCCTGCAATCATTAAGGACATCTTCAAATAGATCAGGTTGCTCAGAGCCCTGTCCAACCTGACCTTGAATGTTTCCAGGGTGGGACACCTACCACCTCTCTAGGCAACCTGTGCTGGTATTCCTCTACCCTTATTGTAAAAAATGTTTAGTCTGAATCTTTCTAAAGTATTGAAAGGCCACAATAAGGTCTTCTTGGAGCCTCTTCCTCTTCAGGTGAGCAAACCCAATTCTCTCAGCTGTTCTTTGCTAGAGAGGTGTTCTAGCCCTTTGATAATTTCTGTGGCCTCCTGTAGACTTGCTTGGTCCTGTAGACCAGAGCACAGTAGAGGGGCAGAATCACCTCCCGTGATCTGATGGCCACGCTTCTTTTGATGCAACGCAGGGCACATTTGGCTTTTTGAGCTGCAAGCATGCATTGTTGCCTCATGTCCAGCCTCTCACCCACCACTGACGTATCCCTTGCTAAGTTCAGCTCCACCCACGCCTTGCCCTTCCTGACCCAATCCCTACACAATCAGGCAGTGTCCCTATATCCTTCCCAGGATACTCTGCATCCACTGCCTGTGCATTTCCTTCTTGTCCTTCAGTTTGACTAGCAGGTCTCATTTAATCCATTCAGGTCTCTTGCCATCCTTTCTTGATTTCTTACACCTGGGCATTGCTAACTTTCTCTTTGTGCAGCTCCCTGAGGCCAAGGGGGACAGACCTGCACAGGGTGACTGCCAGGATGCTGCCTGATCCTGCCCAGCTTCTGCCATGTTCATGGGGCCGGGAGTTCTGTTCCTGCTCTCTGCAGCACCAGGGGGACTCTTGAGATGCTTGTAAATAAATTGTTGTGATCGCTTGATTATAAGAATCATAGTTTAATATTGAGTATGTGTTGAATAATCAACTTACACATATACAAATAATAATGAATTACTAGTTTACAAATATTGGCTGATTATGAAACAATTATTAGTTAATAAACAGAGAAAGTATTATTCAAATGTAATGTGCGAAATTGAAGATGCGTTTTGATGGTTTTCTCACTGAAAAGTGCCTTCATTCCCAGGGAGGGAAGAACCAGTTCAGTCCTGGGTTCATCTACAGAGACTGAGGGCAACTAGGCCAGTGATACTGCCCCCTCAAACATTGCTGAGGGGAGCCACGTATGTGCTGGGATACATCACTCCTGCCTTTGAAAGGAGTTGGGGAGAGACCTCCCCAGGGTTCACTTAATCCATGAGGAAGAAGCCAGACTGCCTGCTGAGGATGAAGCTGCTGCTCTGCTCCTGGCTGGGGACAGCCCTGCCCATCCTTAAGCTAAATTACAGCTTCTGCTCATTAGAGCAGAGGGGGGCTTTGACAGGATCCTAAGTCAATCACTGTTCTAAGAATATGAGCTGTCACAGTTGTACATTGTCGAAATATGGACTAATGAGTTAATTGACTGTTCCAGCTGCCATGCACACCTTGAATAAGGAGCTGTGCTCATGAACACGGTGTGAAAAGGCCAAGCTCAAAGGGGCTCTAAGCAAACTGATCTAGTGGAAGCAAGCAGAGCTGAGCCCATTGGAGAGCAGCGTGACCCATCTTGGATGATGCAGCTTCCAGAGGGTTTGTTTGTCTTTTTTTTTTTTGCTGTTTTGGGCAGGGGGCAGGAAACATTAGCCGTGGGAGCCTCCCCTGCCGTCTCGCCATTGTTCCCGATGGCCATGGGACATGGTGTGCAGGAATGGCCACCATCTGATCCTTGTCTGGAGAAGCCACATGGACACAACCTACAACAAGAGTCCACCATCTTGTTTTTGATCCTGGTGATGAACACCTTTTTGTAAGTAAAACAACCTCTGGTTTTGCATACTTTTGGTATTAATATTGTGGTTGTTATTGTTAATTTCTTATTCTGTTGCTTTGTGCTCTCAGTAAATTGTTATCTCAACCCATAAGCTTTGGTTTTCTCCCTCCCTTACTTATAGGGGTGGAATAAGAGGAGTGGCTTATTTGGAGTTTAATTTCCTGCTGGTATTACATCACCACAGTGAGCAGAAGCTGAAGGACCAGGAGTAACCTCAGTAGCTGGAAAAATAGTGAGTTTCAGATAAAAAAAACATTTTTCATTATTTCCAGCTCTTCTCTCATTCTGCTGCTCCTTCTGGGTTGAGGCAATAAGGACCAGTTTGATTTCTGGTATTCACAGTCAGGGAGCATTTGCACAGGAAGGAGTATGAGCCATTTTTTGCAATGAACACAGACAGGTTCAGAAATTGCTTTCACCATTTGCTCACCCAGCAGGCTGCTGTGCCACTTGGACCTGGTTGACATGGGGCTTCTCAGCCCCACAACCCTACTCCTATGTAGCTGTTTGTGCTTAGTACAGAGCTGTTTTCTAACAGGCCTGCTTTTCTTAGCCGTTTTCCTGAAATAAAGGTGGTTTGGGATTTTTCTGCCTTTCTTTAGCACACACAGCTGCAGCATTTAGTGTTTGTATGGGCTATGTAGGCTGCAATCGTGCCATGAAGTCCCACTCTAGACCCAGACCCTGAGCATCCACTAATCCTCTTACCAAAGTTAATATCCCCTGTGCCTCCATGATAAGCAAGAATGAATAGAAATTCTCAGTCTGCTTTATATCTTGAAGTTCAGGACAGAAATTAACATACATGTATAATGAGCTATACTTATATAATAACAATGTTGTTTTTAACTAAAAAAATGTTCGTGCCATTTTCCTCCTATAATGGTATCTCCATTTAGCTCTCCTTTTAACTTTCCATGGAGGCAGACATCCTTTGATGCTAATTCATGAACGCTCAGTGAATTCCCGTCACTCCTAATCCCTCAGCCTCTCATTCTTTATAAAATGTCTTAATGCCTTCAACAAGGCCTATTAGCACTGGAAACATGGGTTTCCTTGGCCCCCAGCTGAATTAAAAGGAAGCAAAAGTGAGGGCCTGTTTATAGGATAATCTTGTCCACCATCTAATCCTCTTTCATTTGGGTTTATTTCCTATTGGGTTTTTTTACCCCTTAAATAATTGCATTTTGGCACCAGCCATTCAGAGCACATTTCTCTGACTCAGCCTGACACCTGTAATGCCACCCCCTGGCACAGTTCAGGCTTTCTAATCAGTAGCCATCACTGCTGCTGCTCCTTGCGCAGGCAGGTAGAAGCAGCACCTCACTGTTATGGGAGGGAAAGCTGCTCATCTGCCAAGCTGGATTACTTCCAACATAAATGCAGCCTTTCTTCCCATTTCTTCCCGTACTTTCTCTTTGGTCTAGGCTTGTACAAGGGATTTTTAATTGCTAAATGTTCATGTTAAGTGCAGTTTATAAGCAGCTCTTGTGTTCCAAGTAGGAATAAAATGATACAGTGTTAACTTTTTTCAGTTGAACAAGGGAAAATTCAGCTATGACACCAACTTAGATGCTACCAGTTAGAAACAAGTGGTTTTAAATAAACTTTGAAAATCAGAGCTGGCATGTAGAAGTCAGCCTTTTCTTCCAGGTATAAAGCAAACAGAACTAAGCCAGACTGTCAAACTTTGTGTGCTAAGTACGTAATTCTTATTCTGTAAAACATCATTACATTCAGTCAAGACAGGAATTTATAAGTGCTTATAGCTGCAGTTGTGTACCCTCTTAAATGTCTAGTCTGGTGCTGATTAATCAGCACTGATTGCTCTTACTTTTCAGGAGAAAAACCCCAACAACCTCTCTCATCTGCTGAGAGTTGTGATAACTCATGGATTTCAAGGGCAGAATGGACAACTGACTTGCTTATCCTATTCCATTAACCAAAGACCATTGTATTTTTCTAATTTCCTATTCTTCTCATGGTTTTGTTGAATAGTTAATTATTCTTAGTTTAAAAAAAAACACAACCGAAAGCAATAAACCAAACAAACCCATTACAAACAAACAAAACATAAATAGATTTTTATGTAATAAGTATTATAATATTATATAAAATATATTAGCTGGCTTTGGCATCAAGATGTTTTTTCCTATTACACCTTTTTTCACTGGTATCCAGTCCTCTTGGTGAAGATTCACATGAGCCCATTCCCATTCTGTGTCAGGAGAATGTACAGCAGCCATTGTACCATGACAGTCATTATACCACTGGGATAATGTCATTTTGATTGCATTTGTCCTTTGTCAGAAAACCTTTGTTTTAGCACAGGATGGTCAGATACAGGTTCTCTGTACTGCAAAACAGAATTATGTATCTCCACAGTGGATTATCCAGCACTAGAGTCACACTTGCTGAGGTAGCAGTCTCACTCTATGCTCTTCATCAAAAACCTTGGCTTCTAAAGCTAATGGAAGAAATCCCGGTCCTAAGGCTGTCTCTAGGCAGAGGGAATACAACTGGATTTTTAATCCATGCACCAAATTATCACTAAGTCTGAAGGTTGTCAGGGTTGCTGATGCAGCAGTAATGCTCAGTTTTGATGTGTTTGAATGGGATGCAGAAAGCTTTGGGCTTGAAATTCTTCCTAAATTTCAATGGGTTTGTGCACTGAATTTTTGATGGTCATTTGGAATATAACAACTTATTACAAATGAATATCCACACATCATATAAGTATTTCAGTGAGGGAATTAGCAATTGCTATGGTTGGAGTGTTTAAACATCTGATAAATCAAGTGGTTTTCCAACTTCAAAACAGCACTTTTCTAGATTGACACTCATTAGCAAATATACACTGCCAATGGTTAGCGCTTAATCACTATGAGTCGTTAACACTACTTATTCAAACAATTAGTCTTTAACAGTCTTATTCTAAATTAGCCACGAGTGTGAATGAGGCTGATGCTGTGTAGCTAACGCTGATGCAGCTCTTGGTGCTTTCCATGGCTGAGGTCCTTAAAATAAGATTCAAGAGCTCTTCCAGAAGGAAAGCTGGAAGAGAAGTTCATTATATTCTTCTTCCATATTGTGCCTTATTACCCCTTCATTTTTTTTACGCTTCTCAGCTCTCTCCAAAAAGTGAAGGGATGGGAAACTCACCTCCTAGCATTATTTATCCTATTTTTAGAATCCAAGTCTCCCTCTTTTCCCACTGCAGTTCCATGCAATTTCGACACTTCTGCTCAGCTGTATTACAAAGTCTCACCTTGCTGATGGTTGTTACTGGTGGTGTTACTGTGGCAGGAAACACTTGCACACCATGTAGGTCAGACCAGTTTAGTGTGTGTATATGTTTGGGTTGAAGACAAACAAATATTAATTATATTTTTATTTGAATATTTGTAATTTACACTTCAAACAGGCCCTGTCTTTCCTACAAGATCTTTCGGTGGAATTTGGATGGTCAAGTTTTAGTTATTTAATATATGAGTGCACAATGGAATAGAAACTTCTCCCTCAGTAACTAAGGTGGGGGAAGTTGACATCGCCAGAAGGTGGGAAAATTTATCCCATTCATGTAAAAGCATAGATTAGGGCAAGATGTGTCTTGCACTAAACTCCTTTGAAAGTCTAGAGATCCTGTTGATGTGGTGGTTTCATGTGAATACAGCTCAGCAAGACTGGGATTCTGCACTGATTTTTCCCAAGTTCATGCTGCCTGAAGACTGAAATGAAGCTGTCACTGAAGGAGCCACCAGCTGAGGTGACTGCATATCCTCTCTCCTGAAGTATGCCACGATTTAAAATCAAAGCTGATACTTTTGAAGGTCCCAGGATTTTGCTGACTCTGTGTCAGGCTGCAAACAGCTAACATTTTCACCTTTGTCACACTAGATTTAATGTATCTGGGAAAACAGGCAATCTGATAATGTATTGCTACTATTGACTTAAAGGAAGGTGCGGGAGGCGTGCTCTCCTCACAGAGATCTCCTGAGGAGCTCAATATTTGACTACAAAAGCTGTGAGTTCTTTTATCCACGCACACTTGATTTTAGAGGTGATATGCAGAGCACCAGCCTTGCTGTACATCTTGCCCTCAGTGAGTTTTACACATCTGCTTTCCATGCTTTGCTTGGCCAAATGAGACTGTTCCCTGTCTGAAGTAAGGCATCAGTAGCTGAGGAGACTAAATTGCCCAAATGCCCAATTTCTCTCCCGTCCACCAAGCGTCCCCTTTGCAGCACTACAAAATTGCACTTATTCCTGTTGGGACTTTGGGCCAGCAGCTCTGTGGCTTCCTTGGTGTTACAGCCACTTAGGTACCAAGTGGATGACAACCTCTCTTGCCTCTGTAGCTCAGATTTCAGCCGAAAGATTCAAACAATGATGGCCTGACATGAAACTAAATGACAAAAAGTATTAGTATGAAACTGAAGTGATCTGAGCCTGCAAGCACCCTCTGGGTATTTTTTTAAATGGAATACAATGCTGTTGTTCCCAGTCATGAAGCAGTAACATGTGGCAAGGGCTCTGTCAGTGTGGAAGGCCTTTGTAAGTGTTTCCCTGAGAGCTGTTATCTGAGGAAAAATTCTCAGCCAGCATGAATAAATAATCTGCTGATAAGTTTGTCTAGCAATACCCATTCTACAGTGAAGAAACCTTAGGTGATCAGCTGGAAACCGGTGGCCTTTCAAGAGTGTGTTGATGCCCACAGCAGAGTCATAATTGTTTTTTCCACTGCACTACTGTAAGTACACAATGCTAAAACCACCAATAGTAAATGAGAATGAAACATGAAACAGCATGAAAGTGTCAGACAAGTTCTCTTTCTGATGCTAAAACCATCTGTATTGTAGTGCTGCTCCAATGAAAAGCATCACTGGAGAGACCCAGATAGAAGGGAGTGAGCTGTCCTGACACTAATGGCAGCCAGTGCAGAGCTGTGACCTGCAACACATCCTCTGGGTGTCAAAGTTGAATATGTATGCTAGTGAGCTTTGAAACAACCTTCTTCCCTTTGTGGAATGTGGGCGTTTTTAGGGAAAGTTCTGACAACCCTGATGCTGGGATCTCTACCAGCTAAGGGGAAATACAGAAAGAAAAAGGTGTTGTGGAGTTTTTAAGAAATGTTATTAGCCACGTACGTTAGCTAGTGACAGCCTCGTTCTCTGGCTGGGGGCACTCTGGCAGCCAAGGGTTATAACTACCTTTGCCACTAACTAGTGATGGGGGCTGAGCAAGCTGGGTCCCCTCTCTGTCTTCTTGGTTCTTGAGCTTTATATCCATCAGGTCATTTCAGAACTCTTAAGTGCTGACTCCCAGGAGCCAGAAGTCACTGTGCATTTATGTCCTGTATAATGAGGGGACGCAGTTGCTTGGACCTTTAGGCTCATAGCAAAGCTATCAGTAAAAGCCAAGTTCATCTGATTGCTGCGGACTTCAGCTTTGTCACTATCATTTCTGAAATAGCAGTCAGGGGATCCCATTGACTGTTTCTTCCAAATTACTTGCTAATGCAATGCAGTAGTTGAGCACATTTCCAATTAAATGCAGCCACTTTATAAAACAATGTTTAAGTTGCTGGCCTAAATTACTCCTTAATTAGGTCATTTTTTCCTAATTGATTAAAAATAGGATTTCAAATTAAAACAGAGAAATTGAGTAACATCACACAAATGATATTATTCAAATCTGAAAGGAAAAAAAATAATGAAAAAGAAAAGAACCATTATATTGAATTGCAGATCAGCTGTAGATAGGACTTTTGGGATTGTTCTCTAGAAAATCTATTATTTTCCCTCTTTGAAATTAGGGCAAGGATGCAATCAAATAAAAAAGTTTAAAGCCCAGAAGAAAAAAAAAACATTACAAGGCAACTGATCAAATGTGATATTATTATTATATATTGTTTGTAGTATGATAGTACCTAGAGACCCAGACTAAGGCCCCAGAGAATTTGCAATTAAAGTCAACAAGACAGAGGATGAGGTAAAAAAAACAGAGATCAAGAGTTTAGTTTCCAAAACCTGTGAAAGAAGTTGGAGGTAGCTCAAGAAATAGGGCCAAGAGGTCCATTGGCCTCTTGTGTCTCTGAAAGGCCACAGCTTCATGCTGCTGTGTCTAGCAAAGAGTGCTCCAGCACAGAAATCTGGTGATGGAAAGACTCCAAAATACTTACCCTAAACTATGCTCTGTACTCTAAAATAAAACACTATGCCCCAATCTCTAGTAATTTTAGTTCTTGTCAGTGTCATTAACAACTGAAGCCACAAAGAAAACTCAAATGTCTGATGAGGCTATTTGGAGACAGTTTGCAGTGTGGTGATTCAGGGTTTTTTTGGTGAAAGAGAAAAAACATATGCTGGCTGACTGGGATAGATAAAATTTAATACACCTACACTGATTTCTGTAACACTAGACAATTCAGGTAAAGCAGTGTTAAAGTGAATTGACTTTGGTGAAGAGCTGTCAAATAGTTGATTCTCTGTCTTTGCTACTGCCACCCTGATTTATTTGAGATGAGAAACTAGTCCCTGATTTAAGCTCAGTTCTAGCAGTTTAGCTGATGTTTCACAGCATCATTTCCTTAGAAGAGCAGAAATGCAGACTGTGTGCTCCTGATTTTCTTCTCTTTCAAAAGCTCTCTCCTGGCTGCGTCTTCAGTCAGTATCCAGCAGAATTTATGTAGGCTGGTTGCTTTCACAACTAGAGATTAGCACTTAATCTCTGCTGCACTTCCAATTTGGCTTAAACCTTAGTCTTGTGTGTCCATCTGTTCTTGTCCCCTTAAACTTACTATCTTCTACCCTAACTGTTTTCTGGCTTTTCATTTTTTCAACCTCCATGGTGTACGGAACCACTCTAGGCAATTTTCTGCCATTGTTTTTAGCTGGGCATACTATGCCCATGCACACAGAGTAATGCTCCAAGAGCTGCAGTGTGAAATATGTGCTGCAGGAGGACTTGGGCTCAGCTTGACTAAACACACCCAAATGCCTCATCAGCCAAGGCAACAGCTTTTTTGGGTCAAACCAGAGCTCCCTTTCACACAAGTAGGCAACACGAAGGCAAAGAGAGTAAGTGTACAGCAATATCCTTCCAGCCTCTAGTGATCCACATCTTGGAGGTCTCCTGAGTTAGCTGTGACATCTTCCTTTCATAGGCTTGAGCTGTTGTCCTGTATGAGTTTGTGCAATTACACTTTGCACCCATGGGAATTGATGGTGTACTGGGGAACATGCTGAATTTTTTCAACAGCGTGTGGCAAGTAGTTATCGGGTTTGAATATGCAGCATATGTAAAAATATTGGTCTGTTTTTTTTCTAATCTGAATGCTGAACATGAAATGTAGTAGCCTCTGGTTCTTATATTCTGAGAAACACCAAATAGTAACCATTTTATTCCCCTACTCTGCCAGCTGAGATATTTTTTCCTCATAAACCCCTAAGTCATCTCTTTACTGTAGTACCAAAGCCTAGTCTGTCATCCCTCCTAGACAGGAAGCTGTCCAGTTCCTTTGATTAGTCTTATAATCCATCTCCAGACTCTTTCCTTATTCTTTGATCCTTGTTGAGACCAGAACCAGAACTGCAGCTGGTATTTAGAGTGCAGGCACATATTAGAGTTATGCAACAGCATTGTTATGCAACAATGTTGTCTCCTGTTGTGTTCTTTTTGCCTGTCCTCTAATTTATTGACTTCTTAGACCAACATTGATGTGTTTCTTAAGTGATTTAGAGCGTACCACTGAGCATGGATGGCTACTACTTTTTTCTTCATGCTTTAGTTTGCATTTATTGAACCTAACCCTCACCTCTGATTTTTATCTGCCAGTTTCTGATACATTTTTCTGCAAGTACTTAGAGTTATTTGTTTAAAAACTTTGAATAATTTAGGAACACAAGCAGACTTGTTGTGCACAACCTCTTACCAATAAGCTGAGCCAGTTCACCCCAAATAACTCTGAAGAAAATCTAGCACTAAACTGTCTGTATTCATTCCCACTTCTTTTGTCCATTACTTTAATCAGTGATCTATGAGAAGACCTTTTGTTTACTACAACCAAACATGGATCAGAAAGAGAAACTCTGAATGTCCTTGAGGCTGTTCAAGTTGTTCCATAGTCTTTAAATAATGTTACCATGTTACAATGTTAGATCTTTGATTATTGTGTGTCTGTCAATTTAGATATTCTTGTGACTTGAACTCTGGGCACTCACTCTGTGAAGCTCAAATGCCTGTGCAGAAAGCTGACAATTTCCCATGCAGAAATTTGTTAAGAATATAATTCAGAGAATGTGGGTATCTGGGAAGCAGAAAAGCACACCTCTCAGGCTGCAGTTTTGAGAGGAACTCCCACCTGCTGAACTTTTTTTGCCAGCTTTAAGTATTTACAGCACTATCTTGCATGTGTTTTCTGTAGAGCTGTTAGGATAATGCACTTTTCATAGCCATGAATCTTCATAGCTCATGTTCTCATAACAGCAGCAGCAGCTTCTCCATGTATCTGTTGCTGTCCAGACTATTCTTTCACTGACACCTTTTATTTACAGCCCCCATCTTATCACAAATATGTATCACTTCTCTAGGACATATGAGCTTTCTGTTTTGGTAGGCAGCTGTCATGCACAACAGCTTCGACCATTTCCCCAGCAAGATCTTTCTGCTATCTGGTCCCACCTGGCTAATCCCACAAAAGATTGAAAAATCTGAGCACACTTGTTGGAATGGATATTGTCTGCCTTTTTTCAGAGGTAAAATTAATTCCACAGAACATGCTGAATGGCTAAAAAATCACAGGATAGTGTTCAAATAAGTTTGTCTGTCATGATTTAACTTTTCAAGCAAGCCCAAAAATAATTAATATTTTTATGTTTCTTTTCATCACTAAGGATTTCATGTGCTTTCCAGAAAGATATCTGTTCCAGCCACCACTGAAATGCAACCTCTGCTTAACTTCAGTATTAGTTTACAGTATGAGGAAGAGAAAAAAATCAATCTTACCTAAAACACAGCAATTTTCATTCAAAATGATGCCTTTTAGGAAAGAAAAAAACCAAAAATCTGCATGAATCTGGTGCATAAAATTGGGCCAATTATATGACATTTAAGGGGAATAGTAACATTTCTCATCCCAAGAGCTATAAATACTTTTTGAACGTTTCATGTGGCATCTTTAATTCATCCTCACATCCTGAAATTTCTGTCATCTGTTGTAGTAAGTTCTACAGGGACTTTTAAGGAAACTTTGCTGGTTTATTGCATCAGAAGCCTGAGCCGTGGGTAAATGTGAACTTGGCAGTACAGCTTAGGCTTTGTCACATTCTGTGTGCTGAATGTGGTGCTTGTGTGATCCACCTCTGTACCCTTTAAAGAAACAGCTGAGTTTCAGTAGTAGGTGAAGTACTCCTAACTGTAGGTCTTTTTTTTCAGAAGTGGGTCAGAAATATAAGTGTTAGTCATTGTTAGAAATTTTTTATAGGCATTTATGTACATTTATGCTCAAAGTAAACTCAACACATGTAACTGTTGGTGCCAGTGGGAAATACTACTGTGAGCTCATTTATGACAGTAACTCCAAGAGTACTGACTTACACAGTATTCTTATCTCTACTTTAGCAACCTGATGGGATGGCAAACTGAATAACACGTTTGCTTTTATTTAGTTCTGGCTATCCCTCCAAATCTTCTCCTGCCTGCTTGATAATTGGATTTAAATGATTTTTAATTACATTGTCTGAGGCTTTGGTAATATCAGCCCCTAAGTATTTGTACTATATTTTTGGGTGCCCACTTGTGATTCCATGAGGTGAGCAGGGCTGAAGGGCAAACTCTAGAAAGCTGCATCACTGCAGTCTCAGAGTCATTAATTTTGTGCAATGATAACTTTGTACTCAGAGAGCAATATTCATTATAAGCAGGAGGGGAAGCATGCGAGTCCTTAATTAACAGTAGGATATCATCAGCATAAAGTAATAGTTTAATGTTCTACAGAATCAGTGTTATGGCCTTTTAGACAGTTGGGTTTTCCGTTTTAGACAATGCCAACATAAGACTGTAATTGACTGGATGCCATTACCTGGCTCTCATTATTACTCTCCAGGCACTACCCACAGCACCCCATTTCCTGTAAGTGACCCACAGCTTCTGTTTAATGACCCAGATAAATGTCCTGATTTCCAAGAGACCTCCATTTCCATTGTGCACATGAACAGCAACTGACTTTTTCCCAAAATCCAACCCAATCTGCTGTCTTACCTCTTTACTGGCTCACAGAAGGGGCAGATTTCTGCACCAATGGACAGATCTGCAAAATGAACAGGTGGTTTATTTTATTTGTAGGGCGTGCTGCATTGAAGGAGAGCTACCTTCTCTTCCCTGCCTGAGAAGCTGAATTTCTGTCACCTCCCAGCATTACCCGGAAAACAGCTAAAAGAGTAACTTTCAGGGACCAGCAACTGCTCAAGGAGTTGGTTCTAGCACCAATGTACTTGTACCAACCAGCAAGCTCTACAGCCTAAGTGAGCCCCCAAGTCTCTGAAACATTGCCTTTAAGAGGAGCATGAGGAGGCACTGGGCAGGCCCAGCCGGTTAGAGCACTGTGACATCTCTGCAATTAATCTCATATCTATATTCATAGTCTCTTGCATCCTTTTGCTTTGATATTTATTTTCACAGACCGTAATTGAGGCATCTAGAAATCCTCACATGGCTGACACTGCACGAAGAAGTGCCTGTTCCACCAGCACAGGTTTGTGAAGACAGAAGATAAGTAATAAACTTTCACTATTAAAAAAAAAATGTAATTAATAGCTTACACAAGAAGGACCGTTTGAACCTGGTGGTATTTCTCAGAGGAGACTGACCACTCTGTTTCTGTGTGTCCAGGCCTGTGCAGCAGTGAGGCTCGGTGGAATTTCTCTGTGGAAGCAGACTGCATTAACACTACCTTCTCAGCCTCACATATGAGGACTAGGAGTCCTAGATTTATTTTCAGTGAAGCTTAGGAGAGACAGAAAGGTGTTTCAAGGTTAATATATTTGTTGCACATTTCAGGGAGTGAGGGAAGAAATTAATTCCCAGAAGACTAATTCCGCGTGAAGGGGAGCGCTAATTTTGGAAATGCCATATCTCTGCTCTGTGGGTGTAGCTAATACTTGTGGGTTCTTCACAGAGCTACATACTGTGCTTCACTAGAAAACTGACATTGAACCCATATCTTCCCCTTCCCTCTTGAAAATTTAGTACTTTCAAACACAGCTTTCATTGTTCCTATGAACAAAAATTATCAGAATTATACTACATTTCCTGTTGAATTACACAACATTTCCTGTTGTGTTTTGGGAATATTTAGAATAGCCAGAATTAATTGTGTGTCAGACAAGGCTTACATGTGCCTTTTCTGCTTCTATGCATGCCTTTTCAAGGTAAATTGACACCTTTTTTTTTTCCAGACTGAAAGATCTCTTAAGGAGTCCACCCCTATTTATCTGGCCAACAGGTAGCATTTAGCTTTTATTTGAAGCCCACTTAAAGCATGACTTGCTCTGTAAATGTATTTTCTTTGCTTTTCATGTAGTGGACTAGGCCATAGGCAGTGTCTTAAAATAGAGGATTTGTTCCCTTCTTAAATCAAGGTAGTCTGCTGTTGATCCATTGTAGTTCATACACACTTTTGTGAATGCATTGTTTCAACTATTTTTTTTCTGAGTTCTCTGTCTTAAGTAAATCCCACTTGTTCTTTTTTCCTGAAATTACCTGCTAAAGCATATTTCAAATAATGCAGTATTGTTTTCAGTCCTTCATGACCTCTACACACAGAAAGGGCATATGATTATTAGAATACATATTTATACTTAATTCTGGCCCAATAGTTTCCTTACACTTACTGTGTAATTAGAAGAAGAGAGAAAACTAAACATAGCATTAAAATACTGTGGAGTCTTTATTCTAACTCTTAAAAAGGATGGAACTGCATCAAATATACTGACATTTAAGCATACAAATACTGAGGTCACCTGTAGTGACTTACAGTTGATATCCTTGACTGAAACCAGGTTTACCCTCATGAGGATGGCTGCTTTGAAAACTTAGCTACCTGAGTACAGAATCAAATATGAACAAAAAGCAGAACTGCATCATTTACCTTTGTCCAGTTGCCTGGAGGTCTATGGGGACTACCGGATTTAGTCCCAGTGACAAGCATTCTGCACCCAGCAGACAACTGTAATTAATTTTCTGTTTAGTGATGTCCTCCAGGCTGATGACTTTGTCCTGCAAGAAAAAGTTAAGAACTAATTTGATCAGAAAAGGCATAAACCAGAAGCTAACTGAAATGGGTAAATAACTTTTAATTCTCTACAGTAGAGTCTGGCTAGGTCTGGGATGAGCTCATGCTTCACATGGAACTCGCACTGCAAGGCTTTGTCCAAGACTTCACTGGACCACTTCTGCCAATGTGGCTTTTTTTTTTTTTTAATTAGAAAAACAACCAACAACCCAGACTAGAACTTTTATCATGCATTGACTGTAGTACTTCTTTTCTTCCATCAACTAGTTCTAAATCCCATTCTGATTTTTGGATTTGTTTTGGGGGTTTATTTCCCAAATGTTTCATCCATTTGATTGATGTAGCTGGTCAGCACTTCACGACAATTAACTCAATTTAACCTGAGGAATTTATGACAATTAATTGACTTGCTATTTAAACTGTACTCACTGAAGTAGTCTGCTGACACAGAAAATAGTGAAAATATGTCTGAATTCTGCCTTGACTTTTAAAAAAATTAATTCCTATTTAAACCTACCTTACATCATCCCAAATTGCAGACCAGCTTCATTGGAAAAAAAGACTGTGTTTTTTCATTAGCCAGACGCTTAATGAATATACCTGTTTCTTTAGAAGTCATATATTGGCTGAGATGGGAGCTGGATTTCCATCTGCAAAAGAGAAAACTGTTTCAGAAAACATTTATACTTCCTTGTGGGATTCTTGCAGTATGCACCCAAACCCACGACACTTACTGAACAGTAGCAATATCCAAATGCAAATTGAAAGACTTGCACTGCCTCCCTTTATGAAAAGAATATGTCATTTTCTCTATATGAAATGGAGTTTTCTGTCTGTCATTCTTGAATTATACTAGTAGAATGTATTCTGACATTCAGATATTTACATACACAGCTTAACAGGTCTTTCAGATGCCTGTATTGTTTTAATGGATACATCCACTTGCTCACCTATTTGTGGGCTCCAGTGCAGGTCAGAAAATTCAAGTTTAAAAACACTGCTGAAGAAAAGCAATAGAGGCAGCAGGAGCTGCAGCACTGGGCGACTACAGTCCCAAGCAGGGAATCTGGCTATTCTTATAAAGAATGTTCAGGCTGAGTCACTTGAGAGATGACAGGCCACTTCTGCCATCCCACTTACTTTGTCAGCCTAGAGGAACAGTCATTCTTCCAAAAATTCATCAGGCATCAGAGACACAGATTTTCAATTCCCTCCTACAAACAGACCTGGATGACAGCAGCATCCCTAGAGCCACTAAAATACCTCTTCAAATGTGTCACCTCACCTGGGTGCCAGGCCAGTGCTCAGCTCTTGCCACAAAAACTGGGTGAAGACATACAAATTTATTCTGCAAAGGACTCACAGCTGTCCAGCTCCTGCTAGCACAATCACTAGCACAACATCTTCGTGTTGAAAGGACACATGAATAAATGAACCAAAAGGTATTCTTAGGAAAAGCAGGAAGTGCAGTTGCACAGTCAATTTGAATTTGGTCAATACAGTAATGCCTCTGAAACAAGAGAGAGATATTTTCCTTTTGATGGTTTCAGTTTGTTCATGAAGCAGCAGTATCTCAGGCATTCTGTGAATATTCTTACAACCATCAGGATTAATATGCACTGCTGGGTGCTGGTGAGGCACTAGACCAGAAATCAGGAGAAACGGCCTCTTTCCTGGTTTCCTTTAACAAGGTTCAGTGACACGTCTGAGATTTTCCAGAATAAATAGCTTAGATTAGCCATCTTGAAAACTATTCCCTGATCCTGAGTTCTGAAAGGAATAGAGAACAGCTCTGTGTAAGATGAGACACCAAACCACAAGTACCCCAAAACACCGGTCGGATTTAGCATACTTTCTTTTTACCAGCTTACATCCTTATTTCCTGAATTTAACAATGCTTCCTTGTAAAACACTCCGAGACTGAAACACAGAAACAGCTATTAAAGCTATTACTATTTTTGTTTTGATTGTCATTTTCTATTTCTGCTGCTCTGGTATTTGATTACATTTGAGACATGGGAATATAGAAAAGAATGCCATTATGGCTGTTCATTCTTCACAAGGTTACTCTCAGGCGTGCTCGCTCGCACATGCCGCCACACTCCCATTACTGTTAACATTCCTAGGGCAAGGAGATGTGCTGGTTTATGGACCATCTGTCAGGCAGCACCAGGGCCCTGTATATTGATGCCGTGTTTGTTGCTAGCCCTTATTTGAAGCAAAGTTCAGTTCAAATCACTTCCAAGTACAGAGAGGAGAGAAAAAAATAGATGTCAATGTGTTTAGATTACATTAAAGTTTTAAGATTAACTAAAATAAAGGGAAAAAACAGTCTGCTAATGGGTAGAGCTCAGTGAAGAGCATTATTGTATTACTTCTAATGCACATAAAGCATCTCCTATTAAAAAGGGATGGCAGTTTTACATCCTATTAAATATATCAAAGCTGTTCTTCAATTACAAATCCTTTTATATGCATGTTTAAACAAATATGTCTTTGATAATAGAGTGCAGCAGTAGTTTTTTATATGCTAAACAAGATCCCGACAATACAGCACAATGATGAAAAAGGTAAAGTACCAGAAGAAGGTAGGTCTGTTTGGCAGGGCAGGGAGGGACTTACTTCAGTATTTTCATTCCCTTTGTAGCTCAAAAAACAGTTTTCACACCGTTCCAATGTACATATTAAGACACTGATAAAATAGCACAACCTGCAAATGGTACACTGAAGGAGTTCAGCAAGATGCTATTGTTTTTCCACATCGTTATCTTTGAAAGCAAGCTGTGTGCTAATAATGCTAGGGACAACAAAAATAAAAGCAAGCCATGCTTGGCTGCAACCTGCTTTGGAGGACATAACATTTCATCCAGGCCTGAGAAAAGCATCTTCCCCAAAGAAAAGAGGCTCTTCCTGTCTGGAGAAGGCAATGAAGTGACAATGTATGTGGTCCTGGCCCTATGGACTTACCCACAAACATCCACAAGCCACCAAAGTCCTGATGCTGCCCTGGGAAGCCCAGCATGTGAAATTGTGCAGCGGCCAGTCTGGCACTGTCTGACCCAGGGGCAACAACAGCATTAGGAAGAAAATCAGAGAGGGACACAGCATGATCCTCAGTTAAGTTATTAAGCTCCTTCTGCCTCTTCAAACAGTTGCTAGGACTGGGCAGTGCACTGCAGATATTTCTGAGCCCTCTTTGTGCAAAAAACCAGCCTCTTGCAATGCCTTCCTATATATGGGGCCTTGGGAATGGAATACTGACATTTTGGATTTCAGCCCTGGAGACAGAGAGTTGAGATCCCTGTCTCTCACCATGCCCACCCCTGGCCTTACAATTATGCCAAACTCAAACTCCATTCTTACTTAGGAGAACTGGAGTCACAATATTAATTAGATTGGGCAGCAGGCTGCCACAAACCCTGCTTCATTTGCATGGATCAGGTATTATTGACATCTGGCACAGGAATGAGCCCGTGCCTATGGAAATATACGAACGCACAATTAGCTTTTTCAGGCTTCGGATGAATTAATTGAATGGAGGTTCATGAATCTTAAAAAGAAGACAAAAGATATGATAATAATAAAGAGCAATAATAAATTCTGCTTAGCCTTTTGTCCCTCTGGTTTCTTGGTTATGGAGATATGGAAAGCTGGAGAGATTTAGTGAAATGAAGTCACTTAGCTAGAAAATAAAGATGAGCAACAGCACTGTGGTATCATAACTCTCATGCCCACAGACTGAGCACCAGGGCTGTCACAGCACTCGCAGAGAGAGGTCTTGCCTTGCCTGTCCTCTGCTGCTGTTTATGCCTACGTGTTCTACTTGGTTCTGCTGGGCTTCTCAGCACAGTACATGAGGTCTTATGCTCAGTCTATCTCCTCAGCAAGGTGAAAAGGAAAAAGGGAAATCTAGAGCCAGGTTAAGTCTCCTTCCTTCCTCAAAAATAATGCTATACAGCAGCAAACATGCCTGCAGAAATGTGCACAAAGGGAGTCAGTACATTCGGAGAATTGGTCCCAGAATTGCTGGAAGATGGCACCAGCTGTGAAGTAAAACGATAGAACCAGAAGAAATTGGCTGTTGTCCCTGATCTCCATCCCCTGTCTAAGAAACATCCCCAGAATGATAAAACTCCATAGTACTCCATGAGCAATACATGCCACTTCTAGGACAACCAGGTTGTGCAAGACAGATGCTGTCCGCCTTGGTTTGCAGAAAGATGTCACCCAAAGGAAACACTACCTCCCTTTGTCTCTGGGCCAAATTCTCTGTGTGACATAGATCAGTATCACACCACTGAAGTCAATATTACAGATTCCAGCTGGTTAAATTGGCTTCAATCCACCCAGTCAATGAATCAGATGCTCAGCAGGTGATATACAGTGTTTGACTTGCCTAAGCAATCATTACATCCAGAGACTTGGAGATATATTCTGGAGTCTAAGCAAACAAGACAAAATGTGTTCCTCTTTTGGCCTCATATATATCATTTCACATTAAAAAGATTTCTTGGGTTGGAGGCATCAGCATTACTTCCAGCAGTTTCTGGTGCTAAAAACTGACAGTACTTATGGCTGTGTTTATTTGTGCTGATTTTTTTTTCTCTTTCCAGCTGCCTCTGTTAGCACAATGGCTAAATGCAAATTGAAATCACTGTGGTGATTAGCTGCAAATACTGCTTTTTGCAATGGGTTTGGTGTCACAAGCAAACAAAGGACCGTTCTCCAGTGCACTGCAGACAGTATGATTGTGTACTTCACAGATGTCATCGTGCAATCACTTTTTCATTACTGGCCTAAACATAACTTTTGATAGAGCTGAGAGAAAAGAGTGGCCTGCGATGGGAAGCAATAGTTCCCTTACCTGGTACACAATATTTCTTCCTCTGCAGACATATTGATTACTGAGGGGCTGCTGAATGAATGAGGTGCTACTCAGCATGAGCGTGGCTGGAACAAGCCCTGTATAATTAAAAGAAGGAACAAATGACCTGTCCAAAAACTTACAGTGACTATCCCACAGCATTGTAATTCATAGCCAGGTGCACTTGTTTCACTTTTTCCTCTGCTATAGGTCAAAAAAACACAGCTGAAGAGTGGCAAATATACAAAAAAGGAAGGAGTTGTTTCTAGAGCTAGGGGATGCTGGGGAAAAAACCCAACACCTGTTGTCTTCTGAACCAGGAGCTAAGGCATCTTTCTTCAAAGATGTGAAACCTGCCTGTAAGAGCATTACAGCTGGGCTGTAATGCTACACAAGCTCCTCAAAAACAGTAAAAGGTCTGTAGAAATGGCAGAACTGACCAAATAACAACTTGCAGGGTTGCAAAAGGCAGAAATGAAAAGCAGAGTCTGTTATCTCTATGCACAGTGAGCATATCATGTAGTCATGGCTGAGGGAGATTTAAGTTAGACATGTTTTGAACATCAGAAAACAATCACTGTGCTTCTACTATGGCTCATTTTTCAAGGCTAGACAAACACGGACAAGAAAAAGGCAGAGCTGTTCTCACCTTGAAGAACAAGAGGACACTGGATGATCTTTTAAAGTACCTTTACATCTTTTTAAAATATTATTATCTAGTATTGCACTGATAGGGCCTTAGCCCCTGGAAATCACAAAAATCCCATCCAGAGAGAACAGGAATCCCTGTGTTGAGAAGGAAGCAGTGGATGTGCATGTGTGCTACTGCTCTGTTGGCTTCCTCATGAAGAAAGGTGTACAAACAGGAATAAAGGGGCATTGAGCAAACACTCAGAATGTATTGAATCACATCAATTGAAATATGTGATGCTTCACCACATCTTTATGTACCTTGCTGGGATGGAGATGTGATTTTTAAGGCATGAAGTTGGAATAGTGGAAGAAGAAAGGCAGCCCTGCATAGCAAACAGGAACATTGCAGGATGTCAAGACAACCCAATATGAATGACTGAGTAAATGAAAGGTAAGGAAGTATTTTTAAAAGCCAATACAGTAGTAAGGAGATTTTCAAACTCATAGTCCTGGACTGTGACATTGTAGGAGAGGAAATAAGGCTGAAGATAAATTTCAGTTCTAACATGCCATTGTTCTGGTAAATCAGCTTTTTTTTTTTCAGCAAGGGGTGATGAGTTGACAGAGAATAAGGTGGTAGAGATGAAAAGAGATATGGCAAGACAATCACACCCAGCCACACAACAGCACCTGTTGGTAATGTGATGTGCCACTAAAACTGTAACCAAAATACATGGAAGCAAGAAAGATAAAAAAATGTTTCAAAGGGATTCCCAAGTGTTCCCAAGGCAAGGACTTGGACCAGGTCTCTATGAAAAATGACTGAGAAAGATACAGTCTATTCCTCATTTTCTCAGAAGCCTTCGGTGCAGCGATGCAAATAATTTCCTCTCTTTTTGCCTCAGTTTCTCCACTATTTGTTTATATTCACTTCTTACAAGACACCATGAGCGAATCAATAAATTAATGATCTGAACTGAGAGAGCACAGTACAGGGAAGCAGACCATCCTGTGCCTGAGACTTTCTCCAGAGAAGTGCAATGAAGATCCTGCACTTAAAATTTCTTAGTGTTGATAAAATTCTGACAGAAGTGAGGCTTCACAATCAGAAAACTGTGGGTATGGTAAAGATTTTCTCAATGTTTCAAGGCTTAAGCAGTCTCCTAAACACCTTTTTTTTTAACTTCATCCCTTGCCTTGTAGCCCGGAACAGTGAGAAAAAAAGGAAACGATGTGATCAATAATTAAAGGGCTGGAAATGAACAAATGGAATTAATTGTTCCAAGAAGGGTGAGGAAAGGAACCTGAGAAATATCATCTATCTTTATCTCTCAATCTGGCAGGAAAATTTACAAAGCATCTTTAGATAGAGAGAGTCTGAGGTTATATATTCCCTGGTTCAGGTTTCTGAGTGATATAAATTTAAAGCTTTTTTTCAGGTCGGGTTTTTTTATTTCTTTCTACATTATGCTTTCTCATTTTATGACACTTCTCAGACTTGAATCATTCACAGCAGATGGCTCCATGAATACTGGATATTTCCATAAATAATGACAGATTTCCCTCCAGTCTCCCCACCCTCCTCCACTCCACATGCCTGAATCTTTTGTGTGTTATCTGCAAACATGCATTCAAATTCTGGTCAGTAAACAAGCCTATCTAGTACCATTGTTATTCCTGCAAACCCAGTAGAATCAATAAAACAATGAACGCATCATTCCATCTGATTCAAGAGCATTTTTTCCAAGAAATTCAGAGAAAGAAGGAAAAAATCTGCTAGACACTTAATGGAATTTAACACCTCCACAGGTAGAGGACCGCTGCAGAAAGCATCCTGTTAGTCCATAGCACTGGTGAGACAGATTTCCTGCACACTGGCTTTCAGTTCAGGAGTGGACAGGAAATGTGCTCAGCTGCTCTGAACACCCTGGCCACCAAAGAAGCTCCAAGCATTATAGCAAGTGCAAAATTGGCCCTGAATTTAGCTATGGAAACTGTTTGCACAGGAAGAATTTCTAACAAAGAAGGAGCCTCAAGAGCCAAAAGGGGCACAAAAATCCTCGATGTTGGGGCATAGTATTTTTAATTTATATACATACAATAAATGATATGTAATGATACAGTTCTAGTAAAAAATGCAAGGTAGCTTTTAGTTTGGGACATCAAAAGGAAAATTTTAAAAGATTCTTATCAGAGCAAAAATTTATGGTTAACTTATTACTTCAAGTGCTCATAATCTACCATCTATATACATTTCTATTAAATGACCCTCTAAATAATTAATAGATCTAATTCTGTCAGTGTTGCCAGGGCAGGTTTCCCTGTAGAAGGTTAATGCTATGATTTAATTCTTTATTTATGTGATTAGCAGCCCCAATCAGGCTGCTTTAATGAGGTCACAGGCAGCAGATTATCACAACCGACTGGCCTAGCAGGAACCTTCAGCACTCTGAGTGATTCCACTGCACAGTCCAGATTCCCACAGGAAACTGCCAACAGGTATTAGGAAGCAGAGCCAGGTCCCTAGCCAGGCACCAAACACTATTCAACCCTTTCCGGGGAATAGTACCAAACCACAGTAGTCCAGATATAACATGGAAACACAGGAATTGCTAAAGTTCATCAGCTCCACAGTTTATCTATGTAATTCTCTTGTTTCATAATGCCCAGAAAAGCACAGATGAGATGCAGGATAATTTGTTCTAACAGCAATGCTTATCTGTAATAGTTAACATTTAGGCTCATCTGTAATAGTTAGCATTTGGATTCAATCCCAGTGATGATCCTCCCCATGTCAAAAGGAGTACCTGGCAGTTATGAGATTCTTCACACTAAACACTAGGGAAGGAGCTGATAGAAGTGCAGCATTTCAAGAGCTCATACATCTGCATTTCTATGTATTCAAAAGATTTAAGCATACAAAGAAAGCAGAGCCAGCGTGCCTTTCTTTCATTGTCTTGCTCTTTTTTTCCATTTTCCCCCCAACATGCACCATCTCTCTAGAGTTCTCTCCAGGCTGCTTAAAATATTGAAGGCCAAATGCCAATATTCATTTTCATAAAGACACTTGAGACCAGAGCATTCACCTTGCACTCCAACCTCTCACCTAGCTGGTGTCCTCACTTCTCGGGAAAAGGGCTATCCGGGATACTCTGCTCTCGGCCATTCTGGTTTCAATGGGTTGACAGTAATAAGGGAGCACTGGAAAAGCATGGCCTGGCTGGATAGGAAAAGGTGAGATCTCTATACTTTGTTATTCAGTCTCCATTCAGGCTGGTTGAGAAGGGCAGGAGGAACAGCTCAGATGTGTCTTTTCCTTTTTCTTCTTTCCCCCTTCCTCTGTCAGCAAAGGTGTCTTTCTACCTCTTTTACTGACCAGCCTTTTTGTTCTGTTTTGTTTTCTGCAGGCTTGGTTTTTGTTGTTAGGTTTTTCTTTTTTAAATTATTGAATGTTGTTTCCCCAGCCAAACTGCCTTCAGCTCCTGTTCTGTTTATTATACTTGGCACAGAAAGGGATGAAAAGGAATGAATCTTGGAAGAGAAACCAAAACCTGCAATAAGCTGTATTCTGAATTACCCTGTAGCATGCTGACTGGGAACAAGAAGACTTGCCATGCTGATACATACAGCTGAAAATTGGGTTTGCCATGTACGGTGGTGTTAAATGAAAGCCTTTCACTGCATCCCTCACAGACTGCCACTGTGCTGTGCCCTTCATGAACACTCCACTGCTATTGGCACAGGTATAAAAATGTTCTTTGGATGACAGACAGCTCAGGTAAGCTCTAGAGAAATCAAAGCAGGAAAGCAGATAAAAGGCGAGCGATATTTCTATCACTAACTCACGGATAGGTTTTTTCTCTCTAACAATTTCCACCTCGGAAAGCTCCAGGTCACTAAATCAACACCCAGAACAATGAATTGAAGATATTGAAAAAGATCACATAAAATTCAGTGTTCTCACAGAAATGTAGAAACTCCTTCTATTTCCATGTGTTGGCTAACCCCAGGCTTCCATCAGGTTGAGCACTTTTCTGCCTCACTCACACACTGCCTCAGGTTTCTGTGCAAAATCCCACTGAAAAGAATGGAAACTCATAGTACAAGATAAATTGCATTAATTTTATCAACAAATGGGACCGTCCCAATCCTCTGATCAGAATCCCAGGAGGCTACAGATCAAAGATTCTCACTTAGGAATTTCTGTGCTGTGCACAGGGGAAAAGGCCTGGTCTCCTGTGGTCAGAGACTCGACATCACAATCCCTGGTGGTTTAAGTTACCATTAAGGCTGCAAGTCCAATAGCTGAGACACCACCAACGAAATCCCTCTACACAAACCCCAGCAGAGGGGCAGGGATGACAGCAGCAGTCACAGAGTATTTAAACTGTCCAACAGGAGTGGGACAGCATAGGAGTCACTGTCCAATGATCTAGCTGCTGACCTGGCAATATTCACACCAGGAATCTTCTGCAGGGTACAGTCCAGTGATGTAATTTGGGTTTGGTATAAGAAAACAGGAGTAGGTGATGTAAAGCTATTTGCTCTCTGCATAATTCTCCTTACCCTTATCCTGACAGGGAATGTTGGCCCCTTGTTGCAATGTGTTACTGCTTTCCATCATTTTAAACCACAGAAGGAGTGGCTATATTTTCCCTCAACAGGCAAATAAAAGAGAGGAAAATGCTGAGCCCACCAGCACTGTCTACTCAGGTTGCAGATTATTGCAGGACTCAGGAGAATAGCTGTAGAGAGCTTTCCTAAAGACCCAGCTGAGGCGGTGTCACATACAGAGCAATGTCCTCGTTATTCTCATGCAGCTGCCGAGGCCCGGGGGACTGGGAGGGAGGGAGCAGAGCATCCAGGCTGCCTCTCACACATCCTCACCTGCAGCAGCTCCAGCAGCAGGCAGCAAGCCAGCCTGCACCAGAGGAGGGGAGGCAAGTGCTACCCTTCCCATTTTTGCTGGGTGCTTTCTGGGGTTTGGATTACATTCCTTTTTTAAGGAAGTGTTTATCTTCTGCCAGTTTTCTGCTTGTTTTCTTCACAAACAAAACCTGTGCTTAAGATCTCTTACTCCCACAGATGTCCTTTGGTTTTCAGTTAAGGGAAGAATGAATCCTAAAAGCAGAGACTGATGAGAATTCCTTTTCCCATATCTGCCACTAATTCAGAAGGCACGTTCGCCTTGATCTCTCATGTCTTTAAATGCATTGTTTGCAAAATGCTGTTTTCTCTGATAACATGTCTTTTAACATCTGGTTTTATCCCCTGTAAAACTACAGGTTTTAGCCTGTAGTTACCCCACTTCTATTTCACATCCTGGTTCTCTTAAAAACACATCCTAATCTCCAGGCAGCTCCAAATGATGATTATTTACAGTTTGGGGTCTTTTTTTAGTAAGGTACTCACTTCTGTGCCTGTCTTCAGATTGGGAGATACATCAATGCACTGAAAGACAGTTTGGAGATCAAAGCAAGCCCAACTCCTGGATCTGTGCCCAGGCTAACCTAAGGAAAGGGGTAGGAGTGCTGCCCTGCCCACACATTCACTCCCCCAGTGCTACCCAAACGATTAGTAAATCATGACTTCTAATCTCAAGACCGTCTGGCTTTTTGCCACTATGATATTTATTGATGCTCTCATTCATTCTGTTATTATTCTGTTATTATTTGAGCTTCTATCAATGTATTTATTATGGGATTCTTTCAGGAAACAGTTTAAAGAAATTGTGTTACACTGGTCCTTACCCTCTGGTACCAGCACTCAAGTTAGGGGATGATATAGTTACTACATTAACTACTTCATCCCTGACATCTGATAGGAGAGGAATTCTTCTGTGGGAACATCTCCATGCTCCTCCACAGCAAAATCACAAAACTTCTAATTTTTCTGAACACTCTTTCTGCATGTTTATTGTTTACTGAGCCTACAGACTCCAGCAAGCTTCCTGCTTCACATGTTTAACACAGGACTTTAGGGATTGTTTTGTGATTTCTGTAAGTTTCTCCAACTCTTCTGGCCTTTCTTATTTCATTTTCCCCTATAAAATGCCTGGGTTTATGAGCCTATCTACTTTCCTCCTTTGTCAAGCCCGAGCTACTTGAAAAATGCCTTCTTGCTTTTAGTATGTTTTACCTGCCATTCAGCCATTTCAGTTTCTTTGCGCTTTTTCTGCTTGCTTGGTTTGGTTTTTTCATTTGTTTTCTCAGATCAAAAATGGATAATTTAGTCCTAATATAGCATTTTTCCTATTGAGGCCTAAAACTTAGATATCTAAGTTGCTGACATGGCCAGTTTAGGGATGCGATTTGGTTCCAAGCCTTCATGAACTCAAAGCACCACTCCTCCACCAGTACTTGACTGTCTTTCCTTACACTGTGCCCCTTGGCCCTCCCTCCTCCCTCTCTGAGGCTTGCAAGGCTGGTGAGTCAATACCATGGCTTGAAGCTATTTCTTGGGCACCTACATAGAAACTCAGGATCTATTGCTCCCACCTCCTTTTTGTCTGCAAATGACTTCAATGACACTTAGCACTGACTGTTGATTATCATTCTTGATAGATCACTGCTGATTTCTGCCCTGACCTTTAATTTAAGGGCATGGATTTCACCTCTCAGAGAATGTGATATCTCAGAGCACATATGGTTTCTGGAAGGAACTGCTTTAGACTTAAATCCTTACACATCCTTAGAGGTTTTTCTGTGTCATTTAGGCTTAGTCCAGTTTTACAAAGTTTGTGTCATAATCCTTAGGGACATCAGGGATAACTTCATCCTGTCCTGTATGATTTGCTTGTACAAATCACATCTATAAAATCTTCTCTCATCTCCTCTTTAAATGAGAAAGGGGCAATAGCAGAGATCTTACCAGACTGCTTAGTTCTTATCAAAGACCACTATAAACACTTATATTCTCATGCACCCACTGATAATAAACTCGTATCACACAGACAGATCTAAAAGAACACTATGAAGTGACATTTAGGCTGTGAAGCCTTAATTTAGGCACCACAATGATTAGAGTGTTTTAATATCATAATAACTGATAAATAGACTATGTGTCAGACATTTCATTCCCTTTTAATCAAAACTCCTAGTCTGCTAAATTAATCACCCCCTTGGGGTACAGTAGCAGATTTCCAATTTAGTCATAGAGCATCATTAATAATGAAAAGTTCTGGAGGCAAATTCTGCTATTCATGTTCCTTTGTATGATCCTGCAGGTTTAAAGAGACAAGACAGAGAAGGTAGAAAACATCAACACCTTGCAACAATTCAATAAACAAACATAATTTTTGATGTCAATCCTCTAATTATTCCCCTCCTTGAATATTAAGGATATTAAAAAAAAAAAACCAACCAAAAAAAAAAACCAGAAAGCAGTCAGCAGAGTTTTAATCTTACCCAAAAGGTGTTACCAATATCAAAGCTAAAATACATGAGGAATGGAGAGCAATGCTGCATTTTGAACAGCTCCTCAATTGTGGTGCTGTATATTTGGTCTCTTTAATTGGCTAATTTCAGAATAAAGCTGTTTCTGAGCAGGCGTTCTTTATCTGGTATGTTTTGATTTTTATCACTAAAAAAATCATTAAAGGAATATTTTCTTCACTTTTGCCTAATTATAAACAAATACTTGCACAGAGAATAAATTTCTGCACCACACACTAACAGATATGCTTAATTTTCTGTTCAAGTGTTGTCTGACTACATTTTAAAGTTTGTGACATATTTGATGATAGCAATATCTGGGGAGAATGAGTGGCACTGATTATGCTGAGCTAATGGCAACACTAATTTTCTTGGGCTTCAGGGAAGCATTTTCCCTTGCCATACATGCTCACATCTTCTAATTCATGCAGAATTTCAGGCTGACTCTGAGCCTTTTCAGGACACAGGTAAAGGTACATTTTAAAGTGTCCATTAATTTCTTCCTATCTCTTATGTTGCATGCAGCAGTGGCACAAGAACTTGGGAGTAAGTTCATGCAGTCATCCTTTGCCATCCCCACAGTGCCAGGGCTTTTTCTTTCAGCACTTCCAACAGAAAAAAAAAAAAAGAAAAAAAGGAGAGCAGAGCTTTAGGTAGCCACCAGCTAGTCTAGATTTACAAGCTAGTAATCTCCAAACACTTTGTTGCTTGCAGCATATATGGGGCTATCACATTTAGTACCAAAAAAAACCCAAAAAAAACAAACATGCATATTCACACCTTGCTTGTGGTTGGACGTCAACCGAAGTAAACACATTACTGATTCAGAAATGGCTACAGTTGTTATCCCAGAAAGCATCTCTGTACACCTGTATCTGTATCTCAGCTGTCTGTGGTGAGAGATCATTTAATCCTGAGGCACTGCTTGACTTTTTGCCCCACGAGGAGCAGGCAGGCCTGTGCTGTGTAAGCAGGAGAGCTCTACCTCCAGGAACAAATTGCTGATTAGAAGATTTCTTTCTGTTCCCGGGGCTTGGGGGAGTTTCTCCAGGTGAATGAAGCTTTCCAATAAAACCCTCCTGCAAATCACTCCGGTGTGCTGACAGTGACACCAGTCCTGTCCCTCCTCCACTGGGAGACCCATAAAGTCCAAGGCCAGAGACTGCTGCTGAACCAACAAGCAGGAAGGATTTACAGCCGACAGTAACATCTGACCTCATCAAACTCCACTCTGGGCCATTTATCACTTCTCCGTAGGAAAGCAAAAGCATTAGGATTGAGAAGGGATCAGTGGAGACAGAAGGAAGGGAGAGCGAATCACAGTCACTTTAGCTCCACTAAAAGTTACAGAAAAACCACCAGCAATATAGATAAAGTGACTAAATGCCCTTGAAAACCACTGTCTTGGGGGGAAAAAAACCCTAGGCATTAAGTGAAATGGGTTTAAAACAAATGCTGAAATTTATCAAATAGCTGAGCTACCCCTTGTCTCTAATGCTACATAGCACAGAAGAAGGATGCTTAGGACAAAAAGTGAGAACATGTACCACAGCAGGCATGTGAAGGAGGCTGCCAAAAAACCTTTCTTTTGAGTGTCTGTCACAGATAAGTTGACCAATGTGCCTTTGTCTTGGGGGACAGAGCAGGCAGAGCCTTGCAGGTGGAGTCAGTACAGGAAAACCTGTCTGCACCCTGTCTCAGTCTCGTTGTCATGGTGGTGGTGAGGACCCAGCAGAGACCCCAGTGAGGACTTATCTTGAACTATGGTGTTTCAGCATCTGACCTGCTGGCACATAACACATTCAGACAGCACACACACAGCCAGGGTGGCTGGCTCTGGGTGGGCAGGAAACAACTGAATGCCTGCACTGGACAGACCACGGACTGGTGAAAGAAATAAATTGCAAGGGAAAACCAGTGGGACAGTTGGACTGTGTCCTGCAAGAAGCATAGAACAGAGAGAGAATGGCTTGGAGGGAGTCAATCAGTCTGATCACCTGAGCCTTTTACTTAAATAAATGTTTTCCAGAGGAACATATCTTGACATTTGCCCCATCTGTGATGCCCACACCTTGGCTGCTCTTCCTCTGCTGTGTATTCTTGAAAAGCACACACAAAGAGAGCTAATGAAAGGTTCTTTAAGGGTAAGAGCAGAAAATCTCTGTGTACAGGAAGCAATAAATGGAGAGTGAAGACTTAATTTAAAAAAATACTCACAATTTTTTTTTCAGTCTCTCCTTCCAAATTTCAAGCCCTCCTCCCGTTGATGCATTTAGAGAGGTGCCTAAGAAGAAAGGCCCTCCAGTCACCTACTGGCTTCTAAAAATCTCAGGTTTGTATTTTATCAGAACCATGTGAAGCTGAGATGCACCTTGATTTTGCCTGAAGGTAACTGCTGAGAAGAGGATCGTGGGAGCACTTGCCAGCCCTCTGAACCACACATATCAGCTTAATTAAGGCAGCTGGGACTCCAGTGGCCATTTACACCATCAGAAGAGAGAGCTGTTCTGCATCATAGCCACTCTGTTCTCATCATAGCATCAATTTCTGACAAACCAAGGTACAAACCCCCTGACATTAACAGTGAAATCACAAGTTCTCAAAGAATCCCAAAGGTCTGAGGATGGACAAAATTTCTATTTCACAGCTGATTCACTCAGTAATATGTAAATAAAATAATAAATAAAATAGCACAGTCAATTTGTGTGTGGCAGTAATAGGCAGGAAAGATGTAAAGATTATGGTTTGAGAGAGCCAGCATGGAAATGAAAAACCATGTAAAATAAGGCAAATATAAACAATCAGAGAATCACCCCAAAAAAAAAAACCTCACAGAAAGTTATTGGTTAGGAGAGAAACATATGTTTTGTAACAACAATATATAGTTCTCAAAGAGAATTTCAACATCTGCAGATGGAAATCTCTAACACAAACTCAAGGATGAAGAATTGCACTCAAGCTATCAGAGACGTCTTTTATTGCCTGAAATTTTACATCGTTAGCAGATGTGCTTTAAAATCTTATTTTATCTTAATAAGGCATAATATATATGGGGCACTGAGGCACTGGAGCTATTTCTGTTGACTTTCTGGACAGCAAACCTAACACTTTTGCAACCCCAGTATCTTTGTTGTCTCTTATTTCTCAGTAACCTAAAAAATTCAGTTGACTTAAGTTTTGGCTACTCATATTCACCAAACTACTACTTATGATTTTTTTCTCTTCTGTCACTAGCCTAAGACATCCAATGTTTTCTAGCAGTTTCTTTAAAATGAAGGATCATTTATGAATGAAAAAAGTGGTTTTTTTATCTTTGAGAAAAGTTTATTATGTATACAGTGTATGCAAAGAATTTATTCTTAGAAAAATTGTCTCTAAAACTGGAAGTTGTCTAGTTAGAAACAGGAGTTTGAGAGGTGCAGTTTGTGTTTCTCACATACTGATTCTCCCCCATGGATCTGGCGAGCTTTGTCTCTTTTTCTCTTGAGGGAGAAAAACCAATTGCAATACAAGGTCTGAGGATGGTGCACCACAGTAAACACAGCCTGGCTTCTTGGGACCAGATTACAAAGACTGAGACTTCAGAGCTGCAGCTTCCAGAATGCACCATCATTTAAAAAGGCACACACCCCAACCCCAAAACAAAAAAACAACGAACCCAGCTGTCAACAAAAAACAAAAACACAACATCCCTCCCCCACAAGATTTCTGGAAGAAAAAAAAAAAACCAAACCACTCTTTCCTTGAAATATGCTATTGCTTTAAAAGAGTGGTTCATTTTTTTTAAAGGTATTTACCATCAAAAATCAGCACTAGCTGACTTTTCAGTAATCCTAGCACCAGACAAATTACAACATTCCTCACTACAGCTTTCCAACCCAGTAATCCTACAAAGAACTGTGCAATCAGAATTTTAAATGCCCTGGGAACTGAGTTAATACCAGATGGTATCCAGCTATATTCATCATTATAATTTCCTAATATTATATTAACATTTACTAGTTTAGCACTTGAATCATGTAGCACGACACTGCTAAAATGTATGTCCTGAACTCAATATAATGCAGAACAGTTTTCCCTCTCTCTCCTTGGCTGTCATTTCTTCAAGTTTTTAATAATCTTGTTTTTTTAACATTTTATGGCCTTATGAAAATGCACATATATAATATCATTTTGTCTTTTCAGTTACAATAACAGTATTAGATCACTCTATAGGTGCCTCTGCCATTTCAAGAGATCCCACATTTTTAATACTATCAAGATGAAAGATTTGCTTTCTTTCAGACAATGTAAAATGGGATATATGAGTCAAGTGTGCATTTTCTGCATGGAGGAATTATTAGCTGTGAATTTCCTTATGTTGTTCTTCCAAATACTGCATTAGAAAAATGCTGGAAATCTCCAATTGCATGACTCTCTCTTCTCCACATGCAAGTTTATGGCACTTAAGAAAAATACTTCTTATCCCAACTTCACATCAAGGCTAATTCACTAAGTTATACTTGTCTGAAAGGCATTACAGAGATAAATTCTTTTTACAGAGGAATTTGGTTGTTTCTTAATCACATCATATGCTTCCAAACTTCTTTGGTGAACATTTTCCTTAGAACAGGTCTACATTTTTATTTTAGCACTCGGCTTTGTCTGGAGAGAAAAAAGCATTTTTGTCTCCTACCCTTCCCACCTTGTGCCTCTGGTGTGTGGATATAATCAATTCAAAGCTTGAAGAGCTGACTTAATCCCTGCTCTTCCAAGAAATGAGCCCTTTTTCAAAGCAGAAAAAGAATCAACTCACCAAGCAGCATTTTCTTGGCTTTCAAATCACTAGCATAGTATTTTGAGCAGCTAAAACATTTCCTTTTCACTGTAGTATGAAAGAGCTTGTGAATAAACACTATCTAAGGCACACATTCACTTAAGCTATAAGACAGTATCCAACACCTGTAGTGCAAGGCATATCCATTTCCCTGTACATACATGGGAAATCTTCCATACAGTCTCTTCCAACAATATCTATTCATTGTCACTAGCAAAGCAGCAACACTGAGTATTTTCTACTTGAGATTGTGCTCTTTAGAAGCAGTCCCTGTGAACACAATACTTGGTGCCTGTTCTTTGCCCTCCCACTTTATTTACTCCGGTATGCTACTCTTGCACAGCAACCTGCCCAGTCAGTGGAATTGTATTCAATGTCATCATGTTAAGTCTTCTTCATGTGTTTCCTCATTTTTCTGCATACCAAGACTATACAAATCTACCATCAACATCAGAAAACACTTTGAAACCATTACCCAGTGTTGTGCTCCAGTAAATAAGTTGTTCAATTACAGCTCAGCAGAACTTACTGTAGATGATCATGGGAATACGTAATTATCATTATTATCTGTTAACAGCACAGGTCTTAACCCTTCCACTGGTATTTCTGATTCTGCCCACTGCTGGAAACCAGCTGGGCTTTGGGTTTGATCCAACCTGGCAGTTCCTGGGAGTCTGTGTATTTGGATAAACAGTGACCCAGCCTGGTTAGCCCAGTTAGAGCATAACAGGATTTGTATTCTCATTAGAAATGTCATTGTTCCTCCTTCAATTATCATTCTACCCTTTGACTCTCTTATTCCCAGCAGGAAACTAAGAGGTACACAAGTGATACCACTGTGCACAAAACTGGCACGTGAAGCAAATGTGGTCTCTGCCAGCCTGATAACCCTCTGGTCAGCTCCTCTGCTGGGCCACACTGCTGTGCTGCTCAGGATGGCAATTTACTTGCAGGATGATGCGACTCCATAATGCTTTCTCTGAAAGAAGATGCATAATTTAACACCACAAAGATGATTTCAGGGCTGGACGAGACTCCTGTGATCACCCAGTCTGATGTCTTACAAATAATCTCACTCTATGACTCTTAGATCATGGAGAAACAATGCACAAAAGATGGCTTTGAAACCATACAGCAGTTTCTAAAACATCATTCTCAAACCTACCATTAATTAAAAACAAAACTGACAAAAGAGCATGACATCAATTTTTTCTCTGAAGTGGGGTTATCAATAATGCATTATTTGTGTTAAGAGAATGGATGCTAAAGTACACAGGTAAATGGCTTCAGTACTTTACTGTGCTGTCTTATTGCAAAGCAGGCTAAATCTACTTTTTAAGATTTTTTTTTTCTGCAAGCAAGCATCTTTAGGCTATTGCGCCTACTATGTATTAATTTGGGGAGTTTAGGTCAATCTCCCATGACATAAGGAAGTGAGTAGCCTGCAGTACATATGCAGGCTTTTTTAAGGAGAATTTTGCCAGTTCTGTGCTGACACCATGACATATCAATGGCAGCATTTTCAGCATGCCATGCAGCTTAGGTACCTAACTACCACTTTCAAAATTGCATTTGGTAGATCGGTGCTTCAAGATCTAAATAATTAAATTGCAAGAGTTCCATCTTAGCTCAACTGCCACTTGAAAGTACAATGACAGGTGGACAAACAAACTCCAGAGCCACCTGGAGTCTTAGAGTTCCCCAAGATGCATCCAAGTAAGACCTCTCTGAAGATTTAACCTGGGAGCAGCTATAAGGATGGCACACTTAGCATCCAAAATTTCTTAGCAATTCCAGAAAAAGTTTGTTCTAGAAACCACTAGACTTCAGACATTTCAGTCTGTAGCCTCATTGGCATGAACAGCTTTGGCAATAGCTGGGTACGACATCATAGCCATATTTTATTGCCCTTCTGCGTGCAATGTATTTCTGGTCTGGTAAAATGAACAAAGAATTTATCAGAGGAAAAAGCATCCTTGTGAAGACAGACCATGCATATTAAGAGCGTACCAAGTTTGCATAGTCAATGTCTTCTGCATCTTCAATTTCACTTCCAAAAGATTTCTGAGATTCTCTACCTCTGAATCAGGTATCCCATGTATCATGGTGGAAGATGACCACCTTCTCTCATTCAAATGCTATCAGGCAATCATCTCTGGAACAGCACCTAGCTCTGCTCACCATTATTCTGGATCCCTAAATTCTAACTGGGCAAACATAAAACATTACAGGTTGCTAAAAATTAGCAGAAAAGAAAACTTGGTTGAAGCTGGTAGCAGACTTGCCCTGACAAAGAACAAATTTTGAATCAAGTCCCTGGATCAGGAGTCTGTCTGAAGAGTGGCAGGTACCTCCTTCAACAAAGCAAGTTTTTTTCTGTTTCTCTTGGCTGTCTTTCACTAGCATAAAAAACCCCACCCCAGGCACTAATTTGGCTGGAGGACAATGGAAGGAGCAGCTGGATAACCTACTCTTGATGACATTCACTGATACACAAGACCAAGGTTTCAGTCCCTGTTCTCCTGCACACCTGGTGAGTAACTCAAAGAGATCAGATAAGAGTAGAAGGGTTAATTAAGAAATAGCAATTTGTATTATATACCAGCATGATCCACAGTCCACTAAAATCGATGGAAAGGATCCCTGTAGTTAATTCAAATTAATTAACCCAAGTCTGACTCTCAAGTGCAGTATGCAGCAAGCTGGAAACCAGAAACAGTTATATTTTGCATCACTGTATGTGAGAGGTTAAAAAGCCTGTATGGTCAGTACATATGAAATAGTATTTTCTACATGTTCTGAGAGTCATGTGCCCCTCTGAATGCTAAATTTCAGCTGAAATCCCCCAAGTAATTAATATAAACCACCGTCTTTTGCAAATCAATTAAAAATATACATGCCTCTTTTCTTTTAGAGATGAACACACTTCACTGAAAAAAATTCTCATCAAATAATGTCTGTGGTATCAGGAATGGGAAAGCAGAACTTAAACTTACCCCCTTGAAAAAATATTATTTGAATATGCAATTTCAAAATAGCACAGCAGCATCTAAATATAAAGCAGCCACAAGCATGAATAGATGAATAGTGTGGCTCAAGATGTGCTTTCCCTGCTAACCAAAGAATCCTGATCTGTACCCTAAATTGTTGGAATGATGCTTATAATTTATAATCAAGTGATGAGAACTAATAGCATCATGCTGAGTCTTGCTCTCAGCAAGGGCTCTCAGTTTGCTCTTGTTCCACAGCAGAGTTGCTTCTGATCACAGTTACTCTTACTGCCCATCCTTTCCCCTTAAAACCTCCAAGTCCTTCCACCCTAGGTGATCAAAACTTTATTCTCCACCAAAAAAACTGTTACTGAAGAGAACCCAAACTATGCTGTTGCACCCTATGAAATGGTGCATGAAATCAAAACTTCAAGTTTAGAACTGCTGAGACAACTTCCATAAGCGTGGGCACTGTTTGCATTATCCGCCAGATTTCCCAGCCTGTCAGAGACATGACGTGTACCAGACTGGGGACAAGCCAAGCACGCCCTGACTGTCAAAGCCAGCAGTCCTGCATCCCCCTTTTAACTCAATGTTAATATTTATAAATTGGTAAATAGATTTTCCAAAGTATCAAGCAACAAACAACTTAAGGAGGTTTATCTTTAAACATCCAGAGCTTGCAGCTGAAATTAACTCTCAAGAGGAAGACAGACACAATAAAAAGGATCTGGATATTTGCTAAAACCAAAGTGATCTGTTGAAAAGACAGTTTTCATTAACTCACCCTAGTAAACAAATTTCCATCAAAACTGGCTCAGCATTCTGCTTTTTGTCAGGCTGACTACGACAGAAACCAGAATTTTCTGTGTATGCAGCTTTTGAGTGCCCCTCTCGCAGGACCAGGAAATTCAAAGTCCCTGGGAGGTTCTAGAGGTCTGTGCAGTTAATAAACATAACTACATCTCTATAAACCCTACGCCTTTGTCTTTCAAAGGAGACTGTGGAAGCAAGATTTGTTTTTATATTTTTTTTCCTTTAACAAATACCACACAGTGGGAAAAACACTATGGAGGCTTTGCATCCAAATCAATGAGCAGTTATTACCTCTCCAAGGTCGTTCTGACAGTTTTATTATCAGTGACACAGGAGCAAATGTTGCAAAAGCAATGTGGCAAAATCACCTACATATTATGCTCCTGTGCATGGTCGGAAGCTAAATTACTTTGGATATTGTGCCAGTGATAGTTCTGATAATACATTTTAAGACCAGACATGGGTCATATCACATCCATGGATTATGTATGGAACTGTCAAAATTCCCAGAAAACCTTCTGCTGCTTTGTGTGCTCATCTGTGTGCTGGTAGCCAAGTCTGCAATATTATTTATAATTATAAAGTGCCAACAAGTATATACATGGGAAAACATTTAGTTTTTAGTCTTGCATATTTTGAATAACAACATACATTGACTTCTAGCTGATCATGACAGACCTTAAAAATATGTACACTTTACATCTTGAAAAGCATAAAAAAGGGAAAGCAAAACTAAAAGGGAGTGTGTATAATCCAGTAGATACAGAGACAACACAAGGTTCCTCCTGTCCAACAGTGTATTTCCAATGAAAAACACCATGACATCTCAACAAAATTTTTTTGCTGCCGATCACAAAATGCTGCACGGGCTGCCTTTCCAGCCCTAGCCTGGCAATTCCTTCTGTGGATGATGTGTTCCACTGTCTTGCTTGTATATATATGCACACAGACAGTGCTTGGGCTTGCAAACACATCAACCCCAAGCTTTACACAGGTTTCTTTTGAGAGACATGCCCAAAGCAGCTAGAAATATATCCAAGAGCACTACAAGCAATTTTATGGAGAAATATGCTGCTGGAGTTGAGCTGCGTTTACCTCTGATGTTAAAGGCAGTAGGGGCTGTTTTGCTCCTTTCAGCAAGTAGCAGGGATGTTTGATAGAGGGGAGATCCTGCTCTGGAATCAACTGAAATACACGGATTTTCTCTTGTCTCTTGCCTCTAGGTAACTTCCTCTGCATACCACTTTCTCCAAAGAACTTTGTTATGTTTCTCCAGCTGTGCTCCAGTGCCTATAAAGGCAGGAAGCAACTGGAAAGGTGTTTTTAGCACACAGAAAAACATAAGCTTTGACAACTCCTGTCTTGAAAAACAATAGCTCCCTTCCTTTGCAAATTAATTTTAATAACTGTGGCTAGTTTGCTGTGAGTTGAGTAGTTTTGCATGAACACACACAATTAAATTAATATGCAAATGCTCCCATTCCTCTGAGAATACTGAAGCATTCTTTACAGTGTGTGAGACAAGGAGACAGAAAAGAAAAAAAATAGCAGGCCCCAAAAGAGTCTTGTTTAGGAGGATGGGATGTCTTTTCTTTAGCTAAGCCACTGAAAGGGGATTCAAGCCTGACTGAAACAATGCTTGTTGATGAAGCAGAAATAAAGAAGGAAGAGGAGCCTTTAGAGATAAAGGATAGAGGAAAACACTGGAGCATCCCAAGTTGTTAAAAACTGACCTCAGCAAGTCTAAATCTTCACAAAAGTAGCATTTACTATGTCGGGCCTCACAAAGGTTCCCATTCTTCCCTTGCCTGTTGGGACCCCCTCCTTCTCCAGCCATGTTTGAGCAAGGGCCTCAGACAATTAGCACAGAGCCTGGCCCTTCACCCTTTGGCTGTCAATCACCTTCCCAAGCAGATGGCAGCAGAACAAGGAAAGATGGCTTTGCCCTTGGGCTCATCTCTATGCGCCGGGCCCCTGGGAATGGCGGCCTGGCGGGGAGGGTGGGACTCCCGGAGAGGAGAGCACACAGCGCGGCTCCCGGGCACTGCTGCATCCAGGCACGGCTCTGTGCAGCTGGAGCATGAGAGAGGGAGCAAGGACAGGCTTCCCAGGAGTCTCCGTCCTCTGCCACAAAAGACCCTCTGGAAGCTGAGGGGCCAGAACAACTCAAGAGTCACTAAAAGTTATTATGGAAAAAGCAACCCTTTCACTCGAGCTTGCTGGCTTTGTAGGCTTAGACAAAAACAACTGCTATCCAGACAGCTGCTATATCATAGGAGAGTGCATTTGTGACAGAAAGATAGATTAGCAAAGACTGGGAACATGGAGGCAAGTAGATATAGATGTGGCTCACCAGGGAAGGGAGGGAAAGAGTTGGGACAAAAAGGTGGCCCTGTGCTGCTGCTCGTCTCAGCACAGAGCCTCTCTCTAACCTCTTGTACCAGATTTAAGGGAGTGAAGACCACGGGTTACACTGCACTGGGACCAGGTGTGAAGCAAGGCCAGGGGACCAGGAAAGAAGACACAACTCCCACTTCCTCTCCCAGACTCCAAACAGAAGAGAGGGAAGGATTGTGGGATGTGTAAAAATGCATGAGCAGCACAGTAAATACAGCCTTCTAGGCAGGGAAGCACTTAACCCTTTATATAAACAGCAATGGAAAAGCAAGTGAAGAAGGAAGAAAAGCCGGTTTTGAGATAGGATGAGCCAGTGTAAGTCTGGGAGTAGCATGGCTCTGATCTGAAACCCTCTACAGCTGACTGTTCAGCAGGTCCCAAAGGATAAACAGGGTAATTCTGCTCACCCTTCTTGGCCATGAAGGGAAACAAAGGGGATGGAAAGCCCCCATATTCAGTGGCCTGGCATTTTCTCCTTACACCCTCAACTTGCACAAGATTTGGAAGATCTGTGGTCTGAAACAAGCACAGACAAGAAGGGAGACAAGAAGGGAGAAAGCAGGGCTACACGCCCTTCACCCACCCAGCACAGCTCAGGCAGCATGACACAACCAGGGTGACATGCAGGGGTAATCACCACTCACCAGGAGCAGAGACGTTTAGCACATTGACACTTTCTCTCTTTACTTTTCACACTGTCCTTTCAGGCATGAGAGTGCTGTGACAGAAGGGAACTCAAATTCATCCAGAAGAATTTGACAGTCTAGGTCAGTAGTTGCAGAAACAAGCATTTTGCTAGGAACTGTACCCATTTCTTAAAATCTCATAAACATAAATGCAGGGAGAGGATACAATTTGTAAATATCCTCTTCTTCTGTTGATGTGAACCTGCTGTCCCTCAATCTGAAGAGTCCAACACATCTGAAAATAAACACAAAAAGCTTCCCCTCTCCCTAAAATTCTACAACTGGTTAAATCTACTTGAGATTTTAATAAGAAGGATCCAATTTGGGTTTTATTTACCTTCCGGTTTTAAGTCTTTAAGAAACAAATTGGTATGCAGCTTTGCTGGCAAAAAATTAAATCATTACATAAATTAATCAACAAATAAACGGAACAAAACTTAACAGACCCCTTTTAAAAAATCATCATGACACTCTCAAAATCCCCTGCTTCCAAGAGTTGGCATAATAAGGAGTGCACCAGACTCTGCCATGCTCTGAGAAACAATAGCGAAATTTATTAGGACTTTATGCATGTTGCTGCCTTTCTACTGTTTTTACTGATTCCATTCTACTTTTCTCCTTCCTTACTGTGCACACGTTTTCTGCTAGTAAGTACCAGGTAAACAGGAGAAGGGTATCATTTGTAACCACAGACTAAGGCTGCAGCACATACAAATTAAAAAGGTAAAGACAGTCAATGCACTAGAAGGATCAGTTATCAAAGAATAGGTGGGTAAGGAAACCTGCAGAAACAGTGAAACCATTCCTTGGCCTTGGGGGTCTAGGTTTTGATGGCAGAGGTGATGCCCTTAATTTTAATCTCTTTGAGGAACACAAAGGGGAGAAGGATTTATAACACAAATAAAGGAATTACTACGAATAAAATGTCTCTCTGACCTACAGTGAAAATTCCTGGCCCAGAGTTTTATTGTGGTTTTGTTTAACCTCCTCCTCACACAAGACAATGGGAAGGAACAGGGGAAGCCTCAGCCAACACCTCCATACCAGCAGCAGCAGGCAAACACAGGCCACAGGCATGAGCTCAGCTCTTATTTTAAGTGGGCTCTGGAGTCCCAAAGGGATCTGCAGGCACAGACACAAGTTTTTTAATATGGATGTGCAGGTACTAACAATATTACTTCACGGGCACTGAGGTCCCTGCTGCCCAAGACCAAATATTCTACCAAACACTGAGATTGAAGTAAATTGCTGGGAAATACACTATTTTCTTCCTCTTCTCAAAGTCTGCTTTCTGGGGAGTTCTGGGCCAAGAGCTAAAAAAAAAAAAAATAAAATTTAACCCCTTTTGTTGAGGAGAAACTGCCTGGAGATGTAACAAAGGTGTAGCTCTCAGGGGTGCTCTATCTTCTCACACAAACACGTGAAACACAAGCTATGGTTCAGGCTCTGCTCCCCAGTTGTATCTCAGACATAGTAACTCACTACTTCATGTGTTTACAGTTAGCCACAAGCTTAAGTGCTCAATGAACTAAGGCAGGAGCTCCTGCTATTATTTAAATAACTCTTAAATATATTTCAGCCTGTTTGCTCCCTTTTATGATCACCGAGTGTTTTTCACTGGATACCCTCTAATTTTATATGGCTGTATCTGTACATCAATCACCTGCTGAGGAGCAGTTAGTCAGTTTGAGAAGCTTTAGACCTTTGTAATTCAGCCTGTTACTGAGCAGCATTTATTTTTCTGCTCGGAAAATGTGAATATCTTTGAAATTAAAAGCTGTGACCTGAGTATGGTGATTTCACAGAGAAATAAGACCTGCAATAACAGAAAAACTGAAATATTCCTAGAATGGCTTTCTAAAAGCAAATGGGTCCTGTGAGGGCACTGGTAACAATCTGTAGTAGATAAAAGCACATTACTATTACACAAAGCTTCAGCTACTTGTGACAAATCTCAAAGAGCAGGTGAGGATGAAGTCAATTGATTCAGAGTTGTTTGCATCCACACAACCTCCAGGTGCTGACATCTTGACTTCCCACTGGCCTGGGGAAGCTGCTCATTCATCTTTATGAGTGAAATAAGCAGCGAGATAGTGATACAATGAGAAAGCACAGATGAGTAAAGGATAACCATGGCTGTGTGGCACAGCAAAGAATGCAACAGAAGTACTACACAGGGAATAATCAAGGTAGGTTAATTCAGCGACATGGGGGATTTAGTCTTGAATTTTTAGAATCCTGGATGATTTAAACACAAATCTTTTGCTGTGTCTTAAGGGGAAGTGGGATCTGCTTGATAGCTCAGTCTTCTGTATTTCTTAACAAAATGTCCCTTCGCAACAGGTAGAGGCAACAAAAAGACAGCTAAATTACAAGTATGTCAGGATCTCTTTGTACTCATTGTCTGACACTCAGAAAATGGAAAATGCCAAAAAACTTATAATACTTGAGCAATAACACTTGTGAGAAGAGATGGAGTCAGTGTGCCCGTGAGCTTGCATGGCAAAGGGTATTAATAAAAAATTACAGAAATGCGATAGGCATTGTATGGTCCTGGTCAACGTGCACAGAACAGGAGAAAGGAAGAAAAATTTCCTCTTCCTTTTCCCTGCCAATGCTGGCCTCAGTCTAATCAGGCATCAGCCAGCTTCCAGGCCTCTCACACCCAGTCCAGTGGCTCAGCCAGTTCTTTGCCTGCATGGTTTCTTCCCCATGCAGTAAGGATGACTTGGCAGAGATAGCACAGACCAGGGCAAGGCAAGAAAGCAGATGGGAGGAGGATCCAGCAGTAACAAACCTGGCTCAGTGTCTGTTCCTCAAGAGGCAGCATCAAGGATTGTCATGCTGGAGATCTGTTCTGCCACAGCTCCACCTCTCTCATCTGGATGAAGATGCTGATCCCCATGCAGGCCCCAAGATACACTTTATTGTCTGTAATCACCACTGAAGTTTCAAGGCTGAGGCAACATTGCCTACCTTAGCTCTCCTGCCATGTGTGTCTTACTTCATTTGTCTTTTCCCAAACTATCTCCAGCTATCATTCCAAACTGAACCTAGAGACTTCCTGAGATGAGGACATGTTATGTAGGTCCTGAACACACAGTCCTGAGCAACCTTATTTCATGCCAGGAGGAAAGACAGAAGGCAGTCACAGTCTGCATCCACAATGACCAACTATGAACAGATCTATGACAAAGGATTTCAACCCTATTTGAAGAGCAATATTGGTTTAATGCATGAAAGAGGGTCAGCATAGGGAAGATGAGAGCAGTGACATCACCATGACTCAGCTATGAAAGGCATATTTGGATTTTTATAATAAGGGTATGTTCTTGTCTTAACCAGCAATCAAGGACAACCAACAAAAATATTAACATTTCAGGTTGGTTTTTACCCTTACAATATATAAAGTTAAAAATAATTGTTAGAATTGAAATCATTCAGTGATAACTCTGTAGAAATCATGTAAATCTTTCACAAGTAGTAAGGAGCAAAAATACAATAAACCACACAAAGTCTTCTTTGAACAGGCATTTTGGCATTTTATGATACAAAGACAATTCAGTTGTTTTACAGTAGAAACTATTTCTTTTACAGAAATACTTCAATTATTCAAGGTAATTTTGAACGTCCCATCTCAGACACATGAAAAGCAAGACAGCTTGAGATGCACCTTAAAATGTATATCTGACTGCACCTCCAGCCAGTGCTGTCTATAGCAATAAAACCATGGTACTTCAAAAACACACACTTTTCTAATGTGCTCAAAGATACCTAGAGCAGGCTGTGCTTTCCAGCCTCGCCCTGAGGGATCCATAAATGTTCAGCTGTGCTATCACACACCTCCAGGGCTGCACTCCTAATGAGAAACCTAGGTCCTGTCATTTTTGCCCTTCCCTCAACTCCAGCAGCATCCATGAGGAGAAGCCAGCAGGGACTGCACTGCTACCTAAACCTTGAACTCTTCCAAGCAAAAGCTAACCCTGTCTGGTCCAGCTGAGAACACGACAGGCAAATGAAAGACAGAAACCCTGCTTTGTTCAAGATGGAGCAAGTCCCAGATGAGATTCTCATGAGATGTGCTCTTCACACAAAACCTTCGGTCATCTTTGTCCATCCTCAATGTATTTGTCTGCTCTGTCAAGCTTCAAGAGTGACTCATGGATGGAAAAACTCTCAGTTTCCCTGTAAAGCCTGAGCCCAGCTGAATCCCTCTCCCCCATGCACCCCCAGTACATCCAGTCAGGGCTATGGCATCTGATTGCCAGAGAGATATAGATGCTGTAAAAGGCAGGAAATCTTGATGCGAGATTAAGTTGTTGATGTGTTATTAGCACAATATATCACAGTTATCAGAGTAAGACAGAAGACAAGCCAAAAGGAAGAAGACTGATGTATAATCTAAGCAAAAAACCTGTTTGTTTTCACCAACTCAATACTCACAGAGTTCTCATGGTGGAGAGGTTAGAGAATATCCGTATCAGGAAACTGCTGGGTTGCTGCTCAACCAGGTGGAGCTGTGCAGCAAATAAACAAGATCTCTTGATAGCAACATGAGCCCCAGGTAATCACAAGAAATCTTTTTGATTGCCTATTCTCATTCATTTGGGAACAAAATGGGATCTTTAATCCAATTGTTAGACCTGGCAGAGAGGAAACCCTGGAAGCAGAAAATGCGTCAACCCTTCTCCCCTGAGTGGGGATCTGTAGCAATGTTTGAAGGGAACACACCCTCACTCCTGCCTGGGGAATGCCCAGCACAGTCTTAAGCTCGCTCTGTATCAGGCAGTCCAGCTGCTACATGAGCCAGGCTCCATTTCAGCACAAGAACAGCTCTTCTGGAAATGACAGATTGCCTTGATTTAAACACTGCTGTTCCCAGGTGCAATAAGCTTTATGTTGAAAGCATTTAATGCTAAAATTACAGCGAATATGCAGGGCACCGCTCTGAATTATGGCAAAATAATATCTGATACATCAGAAAAATAAATCTATGAGTGCATGCTTTCCTTCTATTTTTTTTTTAATTAACTAAGGATTTTGCACACTTAAAATCTTAGATATATAATCTATGTGCATATGTCTAAACAATACCTTTCTGTATGTGGTGTATAAAGACATACAGGGCTATTGATTTACTTATGTTAATGTATAAGATGTGGCATTTATATCTGCATGGAATTTTTACCTATTGTTCAGCTAAATTCACACACCTAGTCCTTTTGCTCTTTGTACAGAAGCAAGTGGAAAAAACAGGCAGAAATAGTGGCTGCAAATAAAAACTCTCTGTGTGGTAAAGGGATTACATTGCTGAAGCTGGAACAGGTACCTTTTAAAAAATATAAAGAGGGTAGGTCTTAGAAAAACTGTTTATATTATAGCAGAATAATGTTTTCCAAAGCAAGTTTCAATTCCAAGTGCCCCTTATTAGATTCGATTGGCTGCTACATAAGAAATCACCATGATCAATCTTTTAGTTAATCTCCATCGTCCTTCAAGCATCACAGTGACATGGCTGGGACATGCCAGCAGTCGCAGATGCTTCATTAAGTAGCTAATCGGCAATAGCTGTAGGGGTAATTCAACATTTTCCAAAGAGTTCAAATAGCACTTTAGGGTAAAACGTGCCCCTCCACTGATATCTTTCTGGGTTGTCGTGATTAAGCATAATTAGGTTCACCATCTCTCTTCCAAATAACAATAATAATAATAATACATTGGAGGCCTGTGCATGCCAGTAGGTACCTGGCACATCAAACCCATATTTTAACAGTAGATGTATGGGTTTTACAGCCTGGACCAGTGGAATTTAGCAAGAGTGGTCTGTTGTGTATCCGGGAGAATTTTCTGTACTGAAAGCCCCACAGTGAATACTCTCTGTGTAAACAGTTCACTGGTAGTATGTAAAAGCAAACACGGATTTACTGAACAAACTAAAAGTAGCCATGCTATAGTGTGCTTGGCTCAGATCAAATGCTCGTCTAGGGGAGAATTGCTTTATTAACAGCAGCATAGACCTTTAGCACCTAGAGAGCACTTGGGCTGTTATGCCAGCAAAAGGCATCACTAACACCTACCAGAGACAGGGCACTCTTCCAGCCAGCCACATACACACAATTGTCTGAGTGGGACCAAGAGTTGCACAGTTACCCTATCCTCTTCTCTTGCTCAAGTTGTCAGTGAAGTTGGCCAACCACTTATCACACCATGAAACAGCACACAGTTTGCAAAACAACCCCGATTTCTCAGAAAACACTCATCCAGGTACAAGCCTGCATTTCAGAAATAAGTTTCAGACCATGGTGTGTATTGCCACTATTTGCTGTGCACTACACACAGTCACTGGAGTACTTAATGACATAACTAATATTCAAAGAGTGGTGTCTAAGAGCTCTGGTCTTGCACCACCCTGTGGTCAATGCCCAGAAGGATGGCCTAGGTCCTCAGAAGATACTGGTGTCACACACTCGTTTCCAAACCTCACATAGATTTCCACAATGACTCAGAGAGGGGAACACTGAGTTTCTTCAAGTATCTTAGTGGGAAAGGTAGAACAAATAATTTGTGCACTAAATCAAAGCAGCTTTTGGCCTTGCCAAGTTTTTTCATTAAATTGATACTCACCTGACTCTCAGAACATTCGAAAACGAGAGCTCTCTGAGGAGACACTGAAATGATTTCGGTGTTTCTATTTGTCAAAGCTTTCAGTCAGAATTAATTACATGCCAAAGATGTCATGCTGGCCAAGCTGAGTGGCACTCAAGGGCTGCGGCAGATACAAGCTCTGGTGCAAGCATCAACAGCCATGCAGAAAGAGGACAGCGTTCAGCCCTCTTGCAACATGCAGCTAGTGGAAAATACAGTGCTGGTCAGCCACTCCTGTCCTTTCCTGCTAAATCAACCTGCTGCCATCAGCACCAGTGCTCTCTTTGCCCCTTTCCCTCCACAGAAAGAACAGTCTGATACATGGATTCATTAAATAAATAAAAAATGCTGGTCAGGGCACTGGGGTGCATTGCTGAGAAGAAGTGGAGGAGGAAGAGTTCACCGTAACATACTGATCAACGAGGCTGGTGAGAGCAACACATGTGCAATGAAATACTTATTACCAAGGCATAAAGGAGAATAAGATCTCATGCTGTAAATATTTCAATACAGTAAACAGTAAAGAAAAAAAAAAGCTCTAAAAGTGAAACTTCTGGATTTGACAAATACGTTACTCTTCAAAGTGAAAATTCACTTCATGGCGCTTCATGATTCTTATGGTCATGTCCACATTACAAATACACAACAGGATTCTCGTTCAAGTGCATATTGTGCAAGTGCACTGCCAAAAAAAAAAGGCTCTTATTATTCAGATCTATTAGGGCTTCACAGCTGATATAGGATTGAGCCATATAAATGTATGCGGGGACCATGGAGTCATTTGAAAGTATAATTTCAAAACAATAAATAAAACTTACCAGTGACTTAAAAAAAACCCAACAAAAAAACAAACCAACAACCAAAGAAACCAACAAACAGACTTAACAAAACAATTCAGAAGATGGCCTGGTTTTACTGAAAAACTTTAGGAGAACTTGCACCACTTTCACAGAGGGCTGCAGAAGAACATGTCCCCACCCTCAGCCTTTTTCTAAGGCAGCTCTTTCAGCCAAGTTACAAGACTGTGGGAGACAATAATACAAAGATTGCTCACAGAAGAGCTGACATCTGCTTGTTCATACTGCTTCATCCTCTTTAAAAATACAGATCATCAATTTCAGCTGGACTTTGTGGATGCCTAGAACTAAGCATATGCTTAAGTGTTTGGAGATTCACATCCTTATTAGCTTGCCACTGTCTGCTCACTATGTGTAAAAAAAGCATAAAGTCATTATTAGAAGTCTGAAAAAACTTTGTTTACTGTTTTCAGAGCACAAGTCTGTCTTTCCTTCAGGATATTTGACAGGCCTTTAATTTGAACACTGAACTCTTAATTAAAGCTTGAAGGATTCTCTATTGTCCAAACACTAGGTTGTGAGAGAGTTTTCATTTTTTCTCTTTGCTTGCACTTTAAGCAGTTTTGGAAGCTTCCCATATATTTTTAAAGCACATATGCTCTCCCTTTTGACAGACTTATGGAGAATATATTTTTCCTTATCTTCTTTTACTACTCTCCCCTCCTACCATTTTGAGAATATACTGCAACCTTGCTGATGTATAACTCTCATTTCACTTCGCATGAACATTTTTTTTTACATTACAGAAAACACACACAACTTTCTTTACAGAGAAATAATACAGGAATCAATTAAATTAAGACTAGATGGAAGTGCAGTGAATTGATCTTGTCCATTCAAAGCATTGCAATGGTACAGTGATGCAATGTAGATGCAGTTTTATTCTTGTGTTTTACTGACAAAGTGTATTCCCAACTAGAGCAATTAACAGGTTTGCACTAATCAAACTGTACTCAGCTTTTGTTTCACTCTCCCAGCCTTTGATTTTTGTCCCTAACACTCTGTCTTGCCCGCACAAAGCCCACTGAGAGAAAGACAATACAGATGCTTCAGAGGGGACTGATGAATGGAATGCGTTGCCTCTAAGGGGAGGCTCTGAAAACAAGTTTACTACTGGAGCTCGGACAGAAAAGCGTAAAACTTGATGCAATAATCACAGGGTAAAATTCAATACTCTCTACTACTCAAGAGGTCAGGCCCAATGGTCTCAGCATCTTATAAGTATGAAAATTGAGAGATGCTTTAAGATTCGTGGACAGGTCAATAAAATGTACACTGTTTATGAAGTGCTCCTGGAAGACATAAAATTAAGTCTGTGCAGCTCCTTGCTCGTTTCTGCCCCTTATAATTTCTTTTCCAATCCACAATCCTTCTGCTGCTGGGTTTGTTGCCATGTCTGCTGATCACACTCCCATCTGTGCTCAAGATGTCCTTCACCCTGCTCTGCTCCCTCACCCATTTGTTTACTCCCCCATCACCCTACGTAACAGCAGACATGAATCTTGCTCTGCCACTCAGATCTTCCACACATGCACACTCCCTGCATTTCATCACTGTCAACCTCCTCTTTATTTTTGCCTCTAGGGAGACACATCTGAGCAAAGACCTCTGGGGGACTGTCAGGGAGGGGTTGACAGGAATTCTGTCATACAGCCAGTGGATGCCAACACGTTGAAAACTTGGGTTAAATAGCTCCTGTATCCTTGCTCTCATGATTGATCTCTTGGCTTTTTGCTAGGTTAACATCTGGACTTGATGATCTTAAAGGTCTTCCAACCTGAATAGTTCTATGATTCTGAATTTAATTTGACACAGAAAGTTTGATATGTTGAAAATTTTGAAAGGAATCCAAAATTTTGGGACCACTGAACTGGAGGGACTTCCAAGGTCATAAAACTGTCATCCCACAAGTGGAAGAAACTGAAAAAACCATGCTAAATCCGAAACGCTCCACGCCAGCTTTGCCACATGACAGTGACCACAAAATACTGCTAACATAGAGCAAACCAAATGCTCACACTACAGGAAACCAAAATCTGCAGCACTACAAACAAAATGAAAGTAGAGCACAGTGCTATAGCTTCTTAGTCCAGCTGAGGAGTGCATCAGGTGAAAATTTGTCCCACCGACTGTCCTCAGATACGTGGGTTTTGAGTACGGAAAAGAATGGTCTTATATTCACGATCAGAGAGTTCAGAGATGTGTTTCACAGCCACATGGAGTAGCCAGTATTCCTACTATCTCACAAAGCCACAAAGGAGAAGCACTCCCATGAGGAGCAAACTGTTGGGAGCACAGTTCAGAGCCTTCTTATGGAAAAAGCCAGGATTGCACAGGATCTGGCCATACAAAGAACCACCTTGCCAAGCTACTCTGCTGACTGAAGATGATCTATGTAAAAAGGAGTTTAATTTCAAGGGGGATCATATCAGCTCCCATTTGCCATGCTTGTGAACTGGATACTATACTGTACCCTTTGACATTGAAAATTTTCCCCAGTGTGTTTTAGCTCAGAGAGAAATTGCACAGTAACTGCAGTATGCCAGTGGATCACTGATCAATCCCAAGTGACAGACTGTAGTTGGAAGCCACCACTTATTATTTAATTTTAACAGCTTGTTTGTGATAAGATTTTTCAAGGTTACAGATAGAAACCGTGTCAAATTACTGCATAATTTAGTGTTTCAAATACTTTTTCCATGGATATATATGCCTGTCCCACTCCTCCAGTAAATACTGAAATGAGAAAGTTAGTTCTCAGGTTGACAAAAAAAAAAAACAACCTGTAACATTTGTCTTCTACAGAAACAGATTCCCCTCTCTCTGGTTCTCCTCCTCTCATTTTAGGAGAAAGTAAAATACATACTTGATTTGTCAAGATAGTTCACTCAGTTGAAAATAGAAGCTTCTCCTCTATAGAAGAATATGCTTTTCCCCTTGAAAAGTTAGAAATGAACTGAAGAGAAATGCCATTCAGATAAGAGAACCTGAAATATTTTCCAAAATTCTTATCAACCTTATCCTCTCTTGGCTGAAATTATTTGACCTAATTCATAAATGCTTTTGGCTAACATGAACAAGGTATCACTGTCAGGGAAAAAAAAAAAAAAGACATAAAGAAAAGAAGTTTTGTTTGAATGTTTCCTTATTTCTAGCCAGAGGCAAAACTGTCACTGTGTTCACTGGAAGGAAAGCTGGCTTCCTGTGTCCTCTAACTCTCCTCCACAGTTAGCAAATTGCCATTCACTTTTCCTTTTACTCTGGGGAATAAAGTGCTAAATTTCACTGGGGGTTTTCATTGGTTTGTTTTTCTCCCTTACTGTTAATTGCAGTGGTGAACAATTTAAAAGATACCCGCTTGAAATCCATGAAAATCTTTCCTAATGTAAGTGTACATTAGGTAGGGATGCTGACAATTCAAAAACTAGCAAACAGATAAATATGTGGACAGCACCCATTTCCACATATTGTGTTAGGGCTAAGAAAAGAGTTACAGAAAGAAAGGAAGGGAATAAACCTGCTGAAAGTAGAATTTGCATGAATGACATTTAGGGAGTAAGCTGCTGTAAGCCATATCAGAGTGCTCAAAACAACAAAGACATTAAAAAAAGGTGGTAAAAATAGATAAGAAGCTTCAACATTTCACTTGGAAAAAGCAAGGAACTGCTTTCTTTTGGGTCTGATTTTTTATTTTGGTAGCAGTGCTTTGTGAAACTTGAACACAGAAAGACAGGGACCTAAACCACAGACATAAACTTCTGGAGAAAAATATAAACGGGGTATAAGAAAGTCCAACCTTAAAGGGGCAGTCAAATTCCAGCTGATCAGGGCAACTACTTTACCTTTGTGTTCAGTAGGCAAAGGCGGGACAGAAAGGAGAGGTTTTTTAATCCAGGTATTTATTCCAGCTGGAAAGGACTGGTAAGCTCCTGCTAAGCTAGTTACTTTGGGGGATACTGGAAGGTGATATCAGCTGCTAAAACTTATTGTTGCTAAAACACAAGTGTGTCCAAACATATGTGTCCAGGTACCTCTGAGTGCCATTTGCCTCTAATAAGAATGTAAGGGTTGCACTTTCCCTCCATTAAATCTTGACTGCATGAAACTCCTACGTTCCCCGTGACTACACATCCTAAAGTGATTAAAATTTCCTGTGGGAAATTACAAATGCCTTTCATTTAAGGAAATTCACAACTTTTGTTTAGAAATTATCATTTTGATTTGTACCTTTAATAGAAGGGAATACTGTAAATGGATTTACATATTAGATTATAATTATGAAGGTAAAATTAATTACATTTAATGCTGTCTGGGTAGGCACTTAATGAAGGAAGTAGAAATTCAAATTTGTCACTTGGAACTCAGTAATTTTTTTTTTTTTTTAATATAAGCTGTACCTGGAAGTGTTGAGTTGGGTGCAACTGCATTTTGATCTTCTGGCTCATTGATTTCTGTGCCATTGCCTTCCATTTCTGATGTATGGCATTTTGGAAAGTTCAGAGATTCTAACTACGCCGTGACCATCTTCCTCCTCTATTGAGCTGCCACTCACTCTATGTAACTGCCAGATTTTTCTGTGTCCTAAAAGCTAGTCCTAATAACCTTAGATACATAATACTTTCTACATTTATAACAAAAGGATCTTCACAGTACAAAGAATTTTGAAATCTATTTTCAGCTGAAGAAGGAATGGGAGCTCAATCCATTAACAATCCAGCCATATAAATCCTGGCTAGTACACCTACTGGATTTAGCTTTTGTTTCATTATTGTAACTGAAAAACTGCAATTCAGTTCCCTGTGGGATGTTAAAAATGGCTAGGATAGGTCCTTCAGAAAATTCAAATGCCTAATTCTCACCCAGAAGCAAACTTTTATGACAGTTTTTAAAGCTTCTGAAAAACAGTTAGTTGCAGTGCTTGGAGCTGAAGTGAGATTCACATCCATTTTCTAATGCCTTAAAAATAACAACAGGAATAATGGCCCTTACACAATAGAGTTGTAAAAATTAGAGGTTTCACCAAAAGAGTTATTTAGATGAGAAAATTATAGCTGCATGTTTGCACATCTGCACCTTGACAATCATATCCATGAGAATGTTGTAATTGCCATGAATTATGCAAAATGCTAATTAAGAACTCTAATTCACTAATCATCTCACAGGGTCATAACTAGAGCTGAATTTTATTAAGGACATACAATTCTGTGAAATGAATTTCTGAACTATACATCTCTTTCCAAAGGAAAGAAGGGAGGGCATGCAGTCTTTGTGATTCAGTTGGAAGGGAGGAATTCAAGAGGAAGCTGTCTGGACAGCCCAGACCCTGACATCCTTTATGACTTCTGATTAATATTTTTGATTCTCAGTTTCCCCCTGTAAAATATAGGAGACTATCCTCCTACCCTCCCCAGGAACATGTAAGGCTTAGTCTGCTCATGTTCATAACATCACCTATGTAATGCTGCATCTTTTCAAAATGCTACTTGAACTTGCTGACATCTCTGTTAAAAAAATACAACAAAAAATTTGCTGCTAATATGCAATTGGTATCTCTTACAAAAATCTGAGGCAGAGAAAAATAAATGCCAGTGACAATGCTGCAGCAAGAAAGAAGAAACACACTGTAGTTCAGGTTACTATTTTGCTGATGAACAGGGATGATCACATGGAAATGTTACTCCAACTTGATATGGTATATTTGCAAAACGTTACTGACCCAGAGGTGGCAGAGCTAACCTTCAGAGATTCTCCTGAAGCAATATCTGACAATATGACTATAAGACTGCATAAGCTTAAGGAAATTGCACCCACGTGGATGATCACAGTGAGGTGAATCTTCAGAGGAAAATGCAACAATTCTCAAAAAAAAAAAAAGGACTCATTCCCATTAAAGTAGCTGGGGGTTGAAGCTTTCGGATCCATTAGCTGGTGCTAAAGATCTCAGTTACAGAGGTTGGATATCACAACTTGGAAATACAGGAGGCAGGCAGGCAGATGATAGATAAAGATACAGAAAATGAAACCAACTATCCTTTCCTGTCCTTGTGCTATCGAGTTTCTCAGCTATCCTGTAGTTACACATTGAGCACACGTGCTGAGAAGTATGGGACTGCTAATACAATTATATCAATGTCTGTCTGCACCAATCTTTCTCTCAGAGACAAATCTTTCTCTGCATCACTGATCAAGGCTTCCAAACATATATTTGACCTAACAAGAAATTCACACCGAAGTGCCCTGGCAGACTACAGAAATACCCTTCAGATTAAAGATGGCATAAAGTATTCACTGTACAGGAAGCTGCTTTATGTCATCCATCTAGTGGATAAAGCAGATGTGGAGATCTACATTTGCTGAGAGAGCACATCAGGCCTGTTATACCAATAACAGGAACTGACACCAGCCTCACAGCTACCAGGGGGGATTCCCAAATTGGTGACAGTCAAACATTAATTTCCCTCTTTTTGACGTCTGTCTGCTTCCATACCTTATGTTCTAAAATTTACAGCCACAATGCAGCGGGTAGAAAAAGTCTCAGGACTGGTCACAATTGTGTCATGCAAGAGTATGTTGGCACCAAGGGAGATCCAGCTGGATGGAGTACCTCTCATACTGGAGCTAGGCAGGGCCCCAAGGGACAGGAATGTAAGCACAGCACCTAAGGCTGCCTCCCACCTGCTCAGCATCTTCTTTCCACTAACCAGGGGGATGCAGGAAGCAAGAAGACCTCAGGAAGGAAAATGAGGATACCAGGAGAAAGCATGAATAGGGCACCCTTGTCATTTTTCTGGGTGCAGCCAGAAGCACAAACAGGAAGCTGGAAGACAGCTTGAGGTGACACCAGGGTTTCCTGTCACACACCCTGCTGGAGCATCTCATCGCTGCCCACAGAGTGCTGGCTGGGGAAGACCAGGCAAAAGCCAGAAGTGCCTGCAGGGAAATGTTTCCTCCCCAAGACTGAGCTACCTGTGCTAGTTACAGCTGGGCAAATCCTTCCTGAGAACTAGAGACTCACAGAAACACACTGCACTTTGCTAACACAAAGAGGGTTACATGGTTATAGGTCATGTCCCAACCTGGTGCAAAGCAAGCTGACCTAATAAAGGGGATGAAGACTGGTATTTTCTAGTATTTTCCTTTTTATCAATGGGCAAAGAGAAAGGAATTATATTAATTAAGCATGAAAATAAATCTAATTAGAAAACAAGAGGAAATTTTTAATTTCAATATTTTCTAATTTATCTTATTTAAGTAAAGTAAATTCAACTAAGCTCATTTAAAAATTTAATCAAATTCCAAGAGCCATCTTACAGCATCTACCAACCAAACAGATAGAGGATTCTCCACAAAAAAGACAGTACAAATAATTTTTCCTTGAACTGTCTGTTCTGGTATTACTATCAATTAACAGGAAGACATCCAGGGAACTCAGTGCTGGCAGCATTGCAAATGCAGCCTAGAACATGATTCTGCTGGCTTGGCTAAAATTGTCAGTCTTCATTCTGACTCCTGTGCTGACAGGTGTGGACAGGTGAGCTTATAGGTTATAATATGGGACTGAACCAAAAAAAGTAGATTCATTGTATGGATCTGCAATGGACCTGCTGGGGGAGCCAAGGGAAGGTCATTTAATCAGGCTGTGAATCCAGGATATCATCTGTGATTTTTTTCCACTCCTGCCTTGCAGTTTGTTGAGCTATGAGCAGTTTGACTGACAAGCTCCCACTGTGAGTCTGGATTCCACCTAATGCAATGAGTCTTCAACCCAGAAAAAAGCCTCTAGGACAGCAGGAGCCCCTCAAATGATAAAAACTCATTATCTTCTTGGTTTTACATCAAAAAGATGAGCATTTCCCATTTCTTGGAAAGGTTGCATGACTGTCAGTTGCTACATGCTTCCACCATGTTTAATATTATGGTTAGTGTCAGTCATAGAAGTGTGGATTTATGATAACACATAAGAGAGAGAAACTGCACAGCTGCAAACTGGAAAACGAGCAGCTCAGGTTAGAGAAAGGGAATGATCTAAAAAGCTGTTCAAGATACGTGACCAACATTGGTATGGCAGTAGCAGAAAATGGCTCTCCAGCTGCGGGAAGGTGGGGCTGGAGTACGCGTCTTGCTTAAAGCAAACACCCACTCAGAGCCTCCTCCCCTCTGGCAGGAGTTCCACAGGCAGCCCTGGCCCAGTGTGCTGCACACACCAGTAATTCAGTGATGAAAGGGTTGAACACAAAATCTACCAGATGAAGAACAGGGATTCTCCTCATTCTAATCAGAACAACATGGAACATCTTCATTTGTTAAAAGTGATGAACAAAAAAAAAAAAAAAAAAAAANAGGGACTCTCTCTAAGGAGGAGACATGCCTGCTGACTCTTAGGGTGACCACAAATATCTTCAAGTGCACATCAGCTTGAGAAACAGTGACCTGATCTTACAAGCATGGGAAGGTCCTTGCTGAGCCAAGTCTTTCCCTGGTGGGAAAATGCAATATTAAAAGTGTTCCATTCCTGCACCATTTGCAGTGGATCTGAATGAAGGAGGCAATCAGTTTGTTCTTTAGGAGGAATAATCACAAAGCAGCAAATGGCTAGAAGTCAATATTTATTAAACTGCAAGCCAGTTGTATTTTACAAGTGCCAAAAGTGAGAACATTATTATAAGATCTGATAAATCAAAGCACTGAGAGTAAACACACTGTGTAAGCTACAATTATATGCCTCTGCAAGATCAATAATTCAAGAGGCTTCATCCACATTATGCATGATGGCCTATGGGAAGTTGGCCTCTGGAGAGTGCTTGCTTGGACTGAGAACAGATGCAGGGGCTTTTGAAGAATTTCTGTCTCCAAATTTCAAGCAGTTGACTATCCCACTTTCAGAGATGCAGAAGCAATAAAATTATATGTAGTGGGTGGGAGGGCAGCTATTTCTCCAGTGCTAATACCTAGTGCAGAAATCTCTGCAGGGATGGTTCACACATGTACACCCACAAGCTTTTCATGGAGTGTTTTCCTCCTCAGGGAACGCTGTGCAGTCAGGATCTGCCTGGTGCTAATTAAGAAACAACAGGGTATGGGAAGGACCACCCTTTAGGTGGTGGTACTCAAGTGCCCTCCTCAACAAAAGGAGCTTAGCAGAAGTGCTCCCCTCACTCTTGCCACAGACTACTCCCAGCACAGCATCTGACTGATCAATGCAAACTTTAAGCAAACCATCATGCTGGTTTCTCTCCCACTCAATGTGTGCAGACTGAGTGTATCACATGGAGCAGAGGGGGAAGGGGAACAACCTCCCCTCTTTCTCTTCTGGGCAACACCATCTGCAGAGGCAATGGCAGATGTCTCTAGCCAGCCAGCCCTACAGAGAACCATGGGGAGAGGTAGGAGAGAATTGATACTGTGAAAAACCATCAGAGAAATTGCTCCTCAGTTCTCCTGCTGTGCTATGAAACTCTCACTTCTCATGTCAACAGCAAAACTTGCCAGCATTTTGTTTTAAACAGGTTATTCTGGTGTCTATCTGTTGATGTAAATACTGCTGTGAAGCCCTACAAGTAGCTTTCTTGCATTGTGCATAATCAATATCATTCCTTCTTGCCCTCCCTGGGAGAGCAGTTGTATTTTTCTGAGGAACGCTTTCAAACACAGAGACTGTTTGACCTTTACCATCTATCCAAGGCCTGTTTATTTCTGAGCCTTCTTGTTTAGGAGGGTACCTGCCTTGCTGTGACTCACTTACAGTCTGCTGGAGTAGCCTCCATGCTGAGTCTACTGATTAGCCAAAGATTCATTTATCAGCAGATGAGGTTATGAGGTTGTCTTAGCTACACTCCCCAGCAACCTGCTTGATACTGATTTCATTTGCAGTAATAGTACCATAAAGTAAACGGCCTTGCCTTTGTTATTTGCTTTAAAGTAATCAATGCAGTGTGCAACTCATTCACTCTGAGGCTTAATCAAATTAACTATATTTGTTCCCCACTTATTGCTATGGATTTCAGTCCTAATTAAGCTCCTAATCCATGAAGATGCTTTCTTTCTGGGATACCATGGGAAAGGCTGTTCCCACCTCCTCCCCACTCTCCCTCATACAGGGTTATGTCACTTGGAAAGCTGTTTCCTTAAAGAAGATGCAGTTACTCCTGCTATCAAGTTGCCAAATCTCAATGCCATCTAATTCTAATTAAAAATCTAAATAATTTGAAAAGGGCTAAATAAATAATTCCAGAAGGGTAGCCAGTTAGTGGAGCTTGTCAGAAATATGTTGGCATATGCCAACACAGAATCTCGTTTTCTAAGGATGGCTTAGTTTTTAGGGAAACTTCAGCAATGTGTTTATAAAACCAGATTGCTTCAAGAGGCAGTAATTCTCTCTAGTTGGGGATACTGTGATTTTGTAAAGAAACTGGAGGCATGCTCTCTTTGTTTTGGTCTAGCAATCCTCCATCAAAACTTCTAAACTTTTTATTCTTCTTAATTACATTTGACAGAAAGATGGACACATCAAAAAAACCTTGATTCATGCAGTTGTTGGGGCCAGCTGGGGAGATGGGAGACCCAAGTTAGTGCTCAAAGAGCAGGAAGCTGTGGATGAGTGTAACCTTAGTGTGTATGGATGAGTTTAACCTTAGTAGACAATGGAAAAGCTGCTGGGGACAGAGTTGTAAAGAGCCAGAAGGACCCACCAACACTCTGCCATACTCATTGCTGCTACCAGCACACAAACAATCTGCTTCCTGCAGACCCCTCCAAATCAATTCTCACAATGGCACTACCCACAACCTCAGCCCTGCAAGGAGCTGGACTCCTCTGCTGAGGATTGAAAACTTTCAATTCTTGCTGAAGTTGCTCTTCATGTTTTATTTCCAAAATAACCCCATATTTTTAAAACTCAGGGGTTTTTTTCTGAGGTTTTGGTGGATCAAATTATTTGGGACTCATCACAGTTCAATGGGTAATTTTGGTCCTCTGATATAAGCTTTTTTAATGCAGGAAGGTCTTTCTTGGAAAGAAATTTTCTGTAGTAAATAAGTTCAAGCTTGTGCTTAAGAGTAATAATTAATGTTTGAAACAATGACTACTCCTATTAATACAGTCATGAAACAAACAGTGACTCTGATTTGTTGTGAAAAACTGCTTCTTTTGAGAAACCCTAGCCATCAACACCTCACAAAATCACATCATTTCAAACCTGCCCAAGAAAAAGGCAAATATCCTCATTTTTCAGGTTAATTTCTCAGGATTGTTCAGTTAAGCATAACCATTATCAACCATGTCTTGGCATTTTGCCTAAGAAAAGTATGTTAAAATGGTTTAAATAAAATACTGCAAAATTAAGATGAATAGGAACCAGGGATTATTAGGTTGGATTTTTTTAAATCAGAGATTTTTTTCCTAGCCATGTTTTTGAAAGGCAGGGGAACAGCACAGCAGGGATATTATTCAATATTACTTGTGAAAATTCTTCTTGAAAATATTTAGATATTATGCCTCCTACTAGGAAGTCCCATTAATTTAAATTATGCATTTCTATATTAACCAAAATCTTATGTACTTACACCAGCCAATGCAAATGCTACAAAAAGAGGACTGAGTACATCTGCAGTCACTGAGGCATCAAAAGTGCAAATAAGAACTCGGGCAGTCATGCTGCTTGGAGGCTTTTCTGCTCACAGTTTAAGTAGGATTAAAACAGAATGGACTGCTACTCACAAAACTCAAGCATACAAGCAGATATCTGCGTGCTTTCACTTTTATGAGAACTGTAGAGCTGATGGAGGGAACTCCAGCCCTCACTGAAAACGTCTGGTTAAGCACACGTCTGAAAGCTTTCCCATATAGCCATCACAATGCATAAAGCTGGCCAAGCAGAGAATATTAGGATGAGGGATTTCTGATTCAACAACCTCATTTGCCATAAGTATAACTGCAGCTGAGATTCCCCAGGGGCAGCAGCATTTCAGAGAGGCATCCCTGACTTGGGCACACGAGCGCACTTGTCAAAGGCATCAGGCAGAAGCGCCGCTGTCACGGCTCTGTTATCATTATTGCTTTCCATGGTGATTATGGGTGAGCACCATCTGCAGTGAGCACACACATGGACAGCCCTGCCTTCCTGCCAGCACCCACCATCCTGCCTGCCTGTGGAGCAAAGGGATGGATCCTGATTGATCTTAAGCCCTTCTAAGTGTTCGTACGAAACATAACTACCTCAAGTCTAACGTTTTAAAACTTGGATGCTTTAAATTAAGCCATTAAATCTGTACTTACTCAGTGCATAAGTGTCCTGAATTCCTGAACAGCTCTCTAAATCAAATCTTTCCCAGATCAAATCAATCATTTTAAGACTTTTTTTTTTAAAGTCTCAGCAGGTGACTTTCCAAGGAAATCTGGGGAGCCACTGAGTTTGAAGTGCCATTAGAAGAGATGTTTTGCTCTCAAAAGCTGCCAGGTTTAAGGGCAATCCCACCTCAGTGAGAGTCTGGGGTAAACAGGACTCAGGTCCCTGCTGCAGACCCACTCTACTCCAGACAGCAGAGCACTTCCAAGGTACCCCACACCACCTTCATTCCTGGCAGATACAGAATCTCAGCTACTTTTCAATGAACTTCCTAGAGAAAGAAAGAGTTATGATGTTTTCCTCTTCTTTGCCCTAACCATTACACACAATGTGACAGTATTTCACAGTGGCACAAGAATGAAATGGAGCATATTCCTGTGAAGTGCTCCATTAAGCAACAGCAGAAAATTAAAAAGGTACCACAAAGTGATCAGAAATTACTCACTGTCTTCTCTTGTCTAGAAAAAACAAAGTTTTGAGGAGAAAAAACAGAAGAGGAATCACACAGCAGGTACAATAATTGTGAAACTTATCAAAGGAGAAATGGCAAGGGATTCTTCAGACTTCATACAAAACTGGGCAAGAGGATTGCAAATCATGCTAGAAAAGTCAAGAAAGATTTCATATGTTGAAGTGAAAAATCGGAACGTCTCACTCATTTACCCCAATCTATGTTTATCTCCCCAAAGGCCCGAGTTTGGCCTCTTGCATCTTGCTAACTCTGCTCTCCTTGTCTGCCTCATTGAGAGAGGTGACACTTCAATCATTGAGTTAACAGAGATGACCACACTCCCCACTGCAAACACCCACAATTACATCCCCTCTGATGAAGGCATTCAGAGGGTTACTGACAGAGTAGGGCTGGCATAGTCAGATTTCAAGCAAGAAATGGACAGCTCTGAAAATACTGCACATGTTACAAATGAAAAGGGCATGTTAATACATAGAATAACATCAGAATATAAAAAAAAATCCTCCCCAAACCACTGCAGTGCTTTCTGAACCTGAGCAAGGTAAGTATGGATCAGGAGCTATTTCCCATGCCAAGGAGAGAGAGAGAGATATTTACTCAGTAAAACAAAGCCAGAAAAGAACTTATAGACACAAGTGACCCTCAAAGCCAGCCCTTCTTTTCTACACCCCAGCTGATGCTGAACTACTCAGCCCCAGCACCACTGTGCAGACAGCACACCTGCACACAGACTGAGCACAGAAAGCTGTGCACTAAAGGGGCAATCAGATCATCTGCAAGGCACAACCAAAGCACCTGGTCTTGGTCACCTTTGTCCAAAACACTCTGTCTGCATAAAGCTTTGATAGCATCTATCTGAGAGCTACACATCCCTAGCCAGGAAATCTACTTGGTAACACCAGATCAGTGCATTTTTTAGGCACTGATCTGTAATTGGCACTGATAAGAACCTGTATCAATTACATTGATTTGTAATTTTAGGCACTGATAAGAACCTGTAATTTCATGCTATTCCAAGGACTGACAGACAGCACTGTGAAAATGTAGCACTGTAGCTTTCCTGCACAGGACTTTGAGCTCCTTTCTGCAGCAAGATCATTGAATGGTTTGGGTTGGAAGGGACCTTTAAAGACCATCTAATCCATCCCCTTGCAATGAGCAGGAGCACCTTCAACTAAATCAGTTTGCTCAGAACCTCCTCCAGCCTGGCCTTGAGCACTTCCAGGGATGGGGCATCCACCACCTCTTTTAGCAACCTGCTCCAATGCCTTACACCTGCCTCATTGTAAAAAATTTCTTCTTGATTTCCAGCCTGAATCTACCCTCTTTCAGGTTAAAGCTGCTACCCTTGTCCTATCATTACACAACTTTGTAAAAAGTTTGACAGCTTTCTTATGTGTTCCCTGTAGGTACTGGAAGGCTGCTATAAGGTCTTCCTAGAACATTCTCTTTTCCAGACTGAATAACCCCAACCCTTTCAGCCTTTCCTCATTGGAGAGGTTCTCCAGCACTCAGATCATTTATGTGGCTCTCCTCTGGACTCAATCAGTAGGTGTCCATGTCATCCTTGTGTTGGAGACCCCAGAGCTGGATGCAGCACTCCAGTGGGGTCTCACCAAAGCAAAGGGGCAGAATCCCCTCCCTCACCTTGCTAGCCATTCTGCTTTTGGTGCAGCCCAGGATATAATTGGGCTGGAAGTGCATACTGTCAGATCATGTCCAGGTTTTCATCCCTCAGCACCTCCAGTTCCTTGTCAGCAGGGCAGCTCCTGACGTGTTCATCCCCCAGGCCATGTGGATACTGAGGGTTGTCTGAGCCCAGGGGCTGCACCCTGCTGCACTTGGCCCTGTTCAGCCCTCGGGGGTGCACATCTCTTGAGCTCGTACAGGTCCCTCTGGATGGCATCCCAATGTGTAAAGATCCATAAAGCCACTCTGTTAGCCTGTTCCAACAAGGTTGGTGGTGCCAACACTTGCCTGCATCAATGGGCCTGCAGCCGTCAAAGGCATGATGGCCTCTGTCAGCTCCTGAAGTTCCCCCCCTCTGCTCCTCATGGTTGTTACAGCATCAGAAGGAATGGGGATCAGGAGCACAACAGGGATGCTCTGAAATGAAATTCCTGCTGTCCCTGCTGAGCATCTGCACATGCACACTTGCACGGACTCCCTGCCTTCCTGCACCTTTTTCTTCCTTTTTCATATCTGTCAGCTAAACCAAAGATCTAAATGTGAAATGGAGCACTTGGGAAAATTATGTGGGGTTGTGGTACTCCCTGGAGGGCTCTGGGTCTGTGAAGCAATGAATGGATTATAATGAGTCATAAATATAGTACTTTCATCAGTGACAGGATCCTATTCTGCTATTCATACAATGTAAAGGCAAACTGCCCATTTTCTCCAGATCAGTAATCTGAAATCTCAAAGAGGGAAAGAAAAATAAAGAGAAAATATCTCTAGGTACAAATTAAGCAGACAAATGTGCAAGACGACATACTTAGCAGTAGGTTTTTGAACTTAGAATAAGAAAAACAGGTGTGATTGTCTTTTAATTATTTTGAAATGTAATACCGGAACAGCTAGATCAGAACAGAAGCACCATATTCAGGAGAGGAAATGAGGCTGCAGCTGTACTGATGATCACTCCTCATTTTTGTGACCCCTTTGGATCACTTCTGCTGTAAGGCACATCTTCAAATACCACTGCAGATTTTACAAATTAGAGCTATCCACAAAAAAATCACTGTCCATCCAAAAGAGGCGAGTCGTTCTTCCTCCATGTGAGTCCCCTCACACTGCAAAGAGCTGAGCTCTGGTTTACCTGCTCAGCCACAACGTTCCCACTGCCTACGTGCCTGCCTCTGCTAATGATATCAGCTTCCATTACTTTGACAGCATGCTTAACACAGAGATCTTTTGTATCCAAGCTGGTAAGTAACCAGCTTCCAGCCTGTCTGCTGCACTCTGTGCCTGGAAAAAACTGTCAGTCATCCTCCTTTAAAGCAGCATTTGCATCAACCAGATGGACCATTCCTGCTCTGAAATCACACCCACGGATTGTATCCATCGCACATGGCAAGTTTACGTGGGTTAAATTGAATGACAGGAGACAGATTGCTGATTTCCAGTAATTACATGGGACATCTTCCTGGGCTTTTCTGCTTAAAAGAGGAACACACTTTTCATATTTCAGGCTGGAAAAAGTCCTGCCATGGTTGTCCTCACTGCAGCCTGATTCTAGTGATAAGCCCCTTGATGTCCCTGCACCACACTGATGCCAAGGGCAAGTAAAGAACAGGGTATCACATGCCTGAAAATGCAAACCACTGTTTGCAGCAGTTCCCAAAAAAGGCCAAAGGACTTCTTTGCTGCCCAGACCATACACAGGTAGCAGGCATTTGCAATATTAAGCACAAAGACATTCTGAATCAGTTCAATGCCTTTATAAGAGGGATGTAGCACAGGGATTTAGGGGCATTGAGAGAAGAGAGTGTAAGTCAAGACATGCAAGATGACAGCAAGGACTAACTTTCCTGAGCTTTGGATTAGTACTGTAGCATGCACCTATGGAGACTTTTGGATTAAAATATGAACAAAGAATGTGGCACAAGCATATATATTGAATCAGTGGAGTTTGTCTGCACTCTAAGAGCACTAATAAGCACAGAGCTCCAGTGGAGCTCTGAGCAGAGATATGAATGCCAACACATTTCCAAGGCTCAGAAAGAAAGATTCCGTCTTGATGTTCTTCCCAGCTGTTGCTAAGAAGTTTTGCTGGATTTTTTTCTCCCTGTATTTGCCAAGAGACCTTTCTAGCAAATTTGCATATGGATATTACCCACTTAAATTGGAAGAGAAATCATGGCTCAAGTGAGAGGATTCTCTGGTACTAACATAACTAAAAGAAAGCAAGTGGCATCAATAAAAAGAAGTGGCTGAGGTTTTTTCCAATGTAGGTGGCTACAGTCACTTGTTTTCTCTTTAATGAAGACTGCTCAAAGCAGTGTCAAAATTCAGTTTACTTATTTTGGTATTTCAGTCCATCCATATAGGAATTGAAGACAGACTCAAATAAGCAAAAAAGAATCATGAATATTCTCATGTGCTTTGTACTTTGGAAAATCTTTGTTCTTTTGGAAAATCCCCCCCCCCCCACCCCCACCCTGCAGTGTCCATTTTCATATAAAATGTTTACACTCACATTAGAATAGAAAACCCAGAATTTCTTTCCTACTGACAGTGGTTTTTTGAATTTTCATTTTCATTTCCAGTAAAGTTTCCATTTTCAAAATAACTTAATATTTTCCTCCCTTCCTTCTACAATTTCCTTTTTTTTTTTTTGTATGTGCTTGTTTGCAATTTTAGACTGCAATTCCAACAGCAACCCCCTGCTTCCTTGCAAGGACTTTCAAAAACCTTGAAAGAGTTATGCATCCAACTCCAGGCATATAACTTGTTAAAGCCTCACTGAAAGTCCCAGCCCATATGGAACGCAAAAACAGTTTTCCAGAAGCAGACTGATGATCCAGCAGAAGGCCAGTTTTCCACGATTTGCAGCCATCAGTGGCTCCCTGTTCTGTAACTAGCTCCACATGTGGGCATTCCCATCGGCTCCAAGAGAACTGCTCATAGCCTGAAGTTAACAATAATTATGCAGATCTTACAGGGCATCTCCTTTCTCTCCATCTCTGAGAGATATTGTTAAGAAGGTCAATACTTTTATTCCTGTTGTACAGGTGAGGAAATGGAGGTGATACGACTGGGCCAACCTGAATGGCAGAGCCAGGAATAAATACCATAACGAGGAAAGGTTATTATCCTGCTTGTAAAGAGTTTAATTACCAAAGCCTCATAAGAAAATATATGATAGAGAATCCATTTCCCTGTTATCCCTCTTTCCCGAGCAGTGATTCCAGCTAATCATCATTCATCCTTCGTGCCATCACATGCAAGTTAACTACAGAGAGAATAAAAAGAGTATTTATACAGCTAAAGAAGGATTTACATAGCTGGTTCCTTAGGAGCTTTTACCACGTACTGGATCAAAAATCAATTTTTAAAAAATTGTCTAAATAAATACATATTTGCCTTATAGACTGTAATAGCTCGTTCAGAGCCCTGATGGTGCAGTGAGTAAACAAACTTCACTCTTGGATATTACCACAGGAAATCCTGACTCATCCACAGGTGAGCAGGACCACTCACCTCAACCACCCCTGCTCTGGAGTTCACACTGCAGAGGCTTTGCTTCTCATACCAGATGGACCATGGCAGGAGGAGGTGCCAGGTCTTGTGACAATCTCAGACCTATCCAGGATACCCTCTGTTTGCTGTGCCTTTCCCAGCCCTTGGCAAGTCATAATTACGCGTTGGTTTTCACTGTAAGTAACAGGTGAGCATTGCATCTGTAGCACTGTAATGCAGAGGGCTTGCTCCCTACTTTATTTGTTCTTATTTGGGACAACTAGGCACCTAAAACACTAGAAAGACACCAAGGGTCATTTCTTTTATCAGCAGCAGAGGCTTCTCGCTGCCTGCCCTATAAGTCTGATAATTAGAATCCAACCTTCTGTAGCAGAAGGGCTATATATATATATCTTAGACCTAGCTCATCTGCCACTTCCACATGACAAGAGTTAGTTTAATGTTAAAAATGATGTTGTGTCAGGCCTTCATGCTTCTGGGCACTGAGAAAGAGTAGGCAGAGCTGTGAATATGTAATCTTGGCATGATTTTCACTTTCCATTTCCTTTACTGGCCACTAGTGGGATATTACAACAAATATATTTCTGGCAGAACCAATTCTGCAAGAGATTTCGATCTCCTTTTGCTTAATTATTTTTTGGCTTGGGATTTTTGCTGATTATATTTAAATTAATTGTGAGATGAGGGGAAGATTTCTTTGAGTCTTTTGGTCTCAAAAATATTGGAAATACTTTTTACAATTCTGTCCAGTGCAGGCACATCCAGAGTGCCCATGAGACAATTTATGAAAGTTAGCCAAAAATTTCTCAGGTTTTTGATGCCTTGTAAATCTTGTCATCATTCTCCTCTCATTTCCACACCAGAGTAAAGAACTTTGTTGTTTTAAATGAAGCACTGGCTTTCTTTTGAAGCTCATATCAGGTGCATATCTCAGACCAGAGAGACAATGACCTGTGTTGACCTTCTGCTGGTTCAGGTGCCAACACAACATTCAGTGCTATGCACTAATACTGCTCAGTGTTATTAATTCATACAACACGGGTTTGGGGTTTTTATTAAACTACTCACAATCCTGGGATTCTCCATACAGCAGTTCCCCCATGATTTTAACTTAAACCAAAAACAATAAATGGAGTCTCTTTCAACTTCCAGCCATTTTCTTGCCTGGGGCAGCAAGAATGTTTCCTGCTGGTGGTTCATTTTGTTCAACAGCTTTTTCCATGGACAACTTCCTCATACCTGATAGCCCCCAAAGCTCCACAACTACCTATCACTAAATGCTGCTGGCAGAGAACCTGGCACCTAATTTTGTGCATCTATGCAATGTGTGTGTAAAAATGACAACAAAAATGGATTTAGCTATTACAACAGCCAGAGCATTGCCTCTGCTCTTTTTGTATTCTGTTGACTACAGATGGAGCTGGAAAACCCAAATGAAGGGCTCGTGCAATCTGAAACAGGAGGTATGTATTTAACATTTACAGCAAGAAATGCAAACACCAAATTCAAATAAATAGGATTTCCCACAGGCCCCTTCTCTTTTGCTGCCCAGTGAGTACTTTCTAACTAAAATGTTGTTTTTAGTATTGTATCCATGTGATACAATAAGCCTTACACAAATTGCTGCAGAAAGTCTATGGAAATGCACATTTAGATTATATGCAGTTACAAAACTGGTGTTTGGGGAACCATCTCATAAAAATGTAGTTTGCACCCTTGGGGCTTAGTTTATGGGGTGATCCAAGCAGCATTTTATCTGATTAGAATCAAGTTTCTGCCATGATTTTTAAGCTTACGGTGGGGGTTTTGGTATCTCTGACTGGATGCTTTTTCCTTCCTGCATATGCAATGTTTAGAAAGGTACCTTTCTCTCTATGAGTTACTTAAAATAGCTTGAAAAGACATGGCAAGCAATTCGATTACAACATTTTATAAACATTAGCAATCCCTTATACAGAAAAATATGCAAGGGAGTGATATGGAAAAAATATTTTTAAAAATCCTACAAAATTATTTCATAAGAACATGCTTTCATGTTTTACCGTACATTTTCCCCAACTTATGACTAATTTCACTTATCAGATATTATCTTTTTCCCTCAGGAATTAGGGAGAATTCCTTTCCTTTTCAGTTTTTTTCCCCAAAGGCATCACATGTCATAAATTATCTTCTGTAAAATGTGATGATTTTAGACCAACAATATTTCTCTCTTACAGGGGCTTCAATATTTCTGAATCAAAACACTTTTCACATTAGAAAAGCCTCTAACTCCTCATTCTGCTGGAATTTAGGGAAGGATTAACAGCCTCAGTGCACAGGCATGGAGTCTGGTCTGGCTAAGAGGACGGGCAGAGTCATTTGGCCGGACACAAGCCACTGCTTCAGCCTCCACAAGACTTCTGCTAACAGGCAAAGCACATGATGGACATTGATACCAGCCAGTCACAACCAAAATTCAAGAGGAAATTTCAAGAGCAGCATTGGATGCTTTACTTAGAGCAATTTGTTCTCTCACCTTGTGTATACAGTAGTACTTTGTTAAAGTTAAATCCTTCATAACAATTTGAAAGGGGAAATATGGGTACCTAAACCATGGTGAGACACCTCATCTGGTCCAGAATCTTCCAGAATGCCCTTTTCATGCTCTCCTCTCACTACAAGGCTGATCTCATCATTGACTGCCATGCTGACCAAGTTGCTTGTGGCTTTCATCACCCTGCACTGCTCTGTGCTATTTGTGCAGTTAGCAGGTGTGCTGGCATTTGCTCACGCAAAGAGAGAAGGAAATAAACTGAGAGTAGCAGGAGAGGCTTGCTATTGATTTAGTTAGCAGTAATTTATGGAAGATGCTTGCATAAAGTTCATTGCTTAGTTTCTCTGACAAAGATTTGTCTATTAAAGAAAAGTGTTGCAGGTCCAGGGGTGCTGCAGTAAATGCAGATTAAGAGTCTTTCTCAGTTCCTGCAGTCCCTGAAATGGCCCCTGGAGGAGAGTGATCCTCAAAAGCACCCCATCTCCTGCTAGCAGTAAGACAGATGGACGAGAACAGGCAACTGGTTCAAGCAGACAAAAGAACACTAAAACAAATTAACCTTGACATAACTTTAGTAAGGCTTAAATTTTGTTTAAAAATTTAGACAAATGTAAGATATTCTCCAGGTGTCCATGGAGCCTTTACACTCTGACTAATTGGATTTTCGTCTGTGCTAGAGACACGGTGCCAACATTAACTGCATAGGTGCCCTGAAACCTGGGACAGTGCTGCACTGATCACATACAAATTCAGACAGGACCTGTGTATCAGTGTCACATAGCTCAGTCTTTGCCCAGCCATAACTCAATTGGCTCTTAAAAGCCTTAATATCACAGGAATATACTGACCGGGGAAGAAATTTGATATGGACTTCCAATCACTTTTCTTGAGACTACATTGAACACACATGCTCACATCATCTCATTTTATGCTCTTAAGTTAGGTGCCAAAATTGTTCAACTAATCAGGCTGCTGGAGGGTGCCCCAAAACACTCAGTCAGTCTGCCAGTTTCATGTCAGCCTCTGATGGAGATGTCCCTTTTGCCAGCTACAGTAGGAGGTGTGGATTATCTCTACGAAGTATCTCACTTCAGTCTTTCAACTAATTCTGCTACTAGACACCTTGCACCTTATCCCCTAAGTAGCTCAGTGGAATTAAAGGAGTTGGAAATATTGTTCAGTCTGATCCTGCACCTGAAGTCCACAGGACTGCATCTGCTGTCAGGCCATCAAGAAGCAGGACACAGAAGTCACTCCATCCCATTGTTCTGCCTCCTGCAGATTTACAGGGTAAGGGAGAGTCCCTGCCGTGAAAGCTTTACAGTCTACCCAGAGGAGCCACACACCAAACCAAAAAAAAACAGGGATAAGGACATGAAGCAAGCTGGGAATAGTGTGGATACGGGTACCTCCAAGCCTTGACTTGGATGTCCAAATACAGCACCAGGACAATTGCCTCCAAAACAAATGAGCCATCTGCTGGATCTACTGTCTGCATTCAGCTGCTGAGCAACTCTCAGTGGGGTTGTATAAAAATTCTGCCCAGTGGACAGGACATTGTTGCACAACAGAGGAGTACTTTATAGGGTTTGTCACCTGGTCCTTTCTGGAAAGCACGATTCATATTGCCCCAAATGCTTACTAGAACCAACACCCTTTTAAATACCTGCATGACAGCTGCACATGATTACCTGTCCAAAAGCTGCTGCCACATTACTCAGCGTGTTTGAGCAACAAGGTCTCAAACTGAACTTGTCCCAAGCCCACAAGAAGGGATGTGTGGGGGATGTGAGGGGTTGAAGAGAGAGCCAGTAAAAAATTTTGTCACACGCATTTGAGTAAGTAATTGAAGAGGGGAGAGTTTTGCAAGCAGAAACAGATTTTATTCCCTGAATAAATTATTCATTGAAAATTATTCATCCGACTTCAATAAATAGAGAGAGTCTCTCTTTGCTTTTTGGGGAAAAAAAAAAACCATGATATTCCACAAAAGCCAAAAAGGAAATATTAGAGATATTATTTACACTCAAACAGAATGGATTATTCACAGGGTGCCGAAAGAAATCTTTCCAATTAAGTGATGCATCGTACTGTCAAGAAGCCAAGTTTTCAGAAGGCCTCAGCACCCAGCAACTCCTGCTGAGAGCAGTAGCCTATTGAAAATCTAGCCACTTTATGGGCATGCCTAAATAAGAGCTGGCAGGTTTGGAAACCTGCCCCTGCCTTCCTCTGCTCACCCACTCTGCACTCTACCTTACACAGGCCAGACCACACATCCACACTCTCTTTTCTCTTCCATGTATCTGCAAAGTGACAGCCTGCAGCATCTTCAGATACAGTGAGGGAGAGTATAAAGTGAAACCTCTGCATCCCTGCCACCCTTCCAGGTTTTCCCAGCTCCCCAGAGGGGGCAATGCAGCCCTCTCTCTACAGACTGAACGCTGGCAAGAAGAAAGTAGCAAGACCAGAAGAACAGACTCTCTAGTTATAATAAAGCTGTCAGGGTTGACGTACAGTATCTACTGCTTTTCCATTCTCCATCTCAAGCAGGATGGAGGGATTATGCAGATGAGCCACTATATTGTGTCAGGCTCAGAAACACGGTCCTGTATGCTTGGCATAGCCTGAATTCGTTTCTGTATCCCTGAATGCCCACAGCTATGAACTGTCTTGGTGGGATAAACACCTTAACAAAGCTGTTTAGCAGATTTAGTAAATGGTTCTGGCAGGCAAAAACACTTCTCGTGAATGGGAGAATGTGCTCTCATTCCCATTCCTCACTTTCAAAGCTTTGAAGTTTTATTTATGATGTATATAAAAAATAAGACACTTAATCGGGGCTCATGGGCTCTTAAAGCTACGCTGCTTCCTTCACACAAGCACAGAAATGTCATCCCAGCTGTAAAACCTCTTCCACTTCCCAGCCACAGAACAAGCCACCACAGGCTTTTCACTGCTAATTCATCCCTGCATACATCCACACTTCAGGAGGGATGACAAAAAAAAAAAAGGAAAGTTTTGGATGCAGTCACCCTATTCAGGTAAAGAGAAGCTGGGTAAGGCCCCTCATTTCCCTCTCCCTAAAACACACAATCTAGAAGGAGGTAACACAAGCCCTCAGCCACCTAAAGAAGTGTAGAGTCCAGAAACCCAGGAGTTTATATGGATTCATCAGGACTGGGTCCATATTAACACAATTGCTGGGAGCAAGTCCTATCACTGTTTCACTGCTGTTTCTCCTTGTGTAAAAGCTCAGGCCCAAGAAGGCATTTTTCATGTACAAATACATAACCAGTCTTGGCCACTCAGCCACCCAGAGCCACTGCAGCTTTCTCACCCAGTCTTTACATCTGTATTTCACTTCCACCACCATCACAACACATGGTCGGGACAAGCACTGTGTGCATGGTCTGAGCTCACCCAAGGCTCCTCTACAAATTCATACAATCAACAATAACATGGAAAGACCATACTTCTGTTCTTTAATATTATTCCTTTGCTGATTATGCTCTCCCAAAGTCAGATAAATTATACATTATTCCCAAGAAGAGTGAAAAATAACAAACCCTTAACTTGAAGCCTGTCAATGGAACAACTGTACTAAAAAAGATTACACATTTTTACCCACTACAGTACTAGGGCAAAACTGAAGCCATGAGAATTCATCCCCAAATGATCTGTTTTAGGAAGGTTACATCCTAGTGCAGCCTGAAGTATTAACAAAGCAAAAGCTTGGGCCAGATGAAGCCTGAATACAGTAGAGGTGCTTTATCAAGTTATCTCAATTCCTTTCCTGCACCGGGAGCACCGGCAGTTGATTACAGTGAATCATGACAGCATGGACTGCTGAAAAGCAAGCATTGTAATTTGATTGTTGATCTGGTATCTATTCTTTCTCTTTTGTGTCCCTCATAGGGAGAAAAATAAGATGCAATAGCAAATCAAAACAAAGAAAGCTTTAAATACCAGGCTAGCACATTACCTTGTCTTTCGTGTTTTGTTAGTATTTTAAGAAAGGATTGACAGATTTGACAAGATGGGTATCAGAAGAATTTGAAAGAATACCAAAGCTACAGCATCTAATCAAGACAGACTGTACAGCCAGCTCCTGCAGAAGAAAGGGCTGTGTGCAGGTGGGCTGCATACTAAAACTCAGAAGGGCAGGCAGTCACTGGAAGTTCCATCCCTGATTTTAAGGAAACAGAGATCGATGATCAATGTTAAGAACCTCTCCAAACAAACAAACTAAAAAAGCTTCTCCTTGCATCTTCCCCTTCGTTGTTAGGCAACCCACCCACCCACTCTTTCTTCTCCCCCACGGCCTGATTAGCTCCATTAACCTGGCATACAGGCAGGCTGAAGTGGTGGCTGACAGCAGGTCTTTGTCATGCAGAGCATGAACCTGCCGCAGTGCATCTGAAAAATGGCAGGCTTCTTCACAGCACATTGCCTCAGGAGGCCAGGTCCTCGAAGAATATCATCTAAGATCAGTTTTAATTTAGCTTCTATTTATGACTACTTCGTTTAATAAACTAATTTAGTTTACTGTGCAAACAAAACCACAAGTCTGGGAAGGTGAACAGATTCATAAGATGGTTTCAGAAGAGGCCTTCAACCACAAAGCTGCACAAGAAACGAATGACTTGGATTGTGACTGTCTCAAATAATATCTCCGTGGTTCTGCTTAAGTCTAGGCTTATTCTTTACACATTTCTTTGAGTGAGGAAAAGGTGACAGACAAACAGTAAATGGATTTAGTAAATAGAGACAGTAAATAGAGATAGATTAATAGTAAAGAGAAATTGATTAATAGTAAATAGCAATAAATCCAGTTGTTGTACACTTTAGCAGCAGCGGGACCCTGATTCAAGAAGGCACTTGGGCACCATTAAGGGCTCTTTCTCCACATTTCTGTATTGTATTAGCTGGTTCCCTTATAGGTTCTTTGTCATAACCACATTTCCCATCCAGTGAAGAGGAGGCGATTTCAGGCAATTTCATCTACTTGTGCAGCACCTCTTCTCTTCCCTGTTATCCTTTTTCTACAACAGCCACTCACCACACACCCAGATTCACCTCTTCCTCATTAGTCTCTGCCCAGACCATCTTTTTCAGAGTAGTCCCTGCTCTGCACCAGTCTTGCTAGTCAGAATCCCCTCTCACAGCTTTCTCCCCTGGCTCTGTGCCTGATGACTGTTTTCTAGAGCCCTATGTCTGTTCTCCAGGAGAAAAAAATTACAGTAGCCTTCTTTGCAGGATGCCTGATGAACAAAAAAATGTGCAGGAGCTGGGGAGGGACTTGGTGACATGTTCAGGGCTCTTAGATGAAACCAGTAGGAGAAGAAAACAGAGCAACAGCAGGGTCATATGCATTGTATCCAATGCTTTTCAGTAACTACACCCAAGCAAAGACTAAGATTGAAGCATCTCCTATCCTATGCTCTGGAAGGAGCCCACCTGAGAAACTGGGTCCCCATGGCATTCAGTGCAGAGACATGGGAAAAGTGGGAAAAAAGTGGAAAAGTTAAGCAAAAGAGCAAATTCTCTCCAGGCATTTCTGGCCCTTCAGCACAGCACTTAAAATTGAAGCCAGTGTAGGTGTCAAAAATTTATTATTGCTATATGCGGGAGATGTTTCCCTGATATCCCCGCCAATGCTGCATCCCTCCTTTTGATTTCAGGAAGATCCCTTGGAGCTTTCCTCAGAACAACCCCTTGTTGAGCATCAACAGATACTTTAGGTTCACATCATCCATAAAGGAGTCCAAACATCAGAGGCCAAAGAAAGCTGCACTCCTTTTGTCTATAAGCAATGGTGTTTAAACAGTTCTCAAGCACTCCCAACAATTTGCGATCCTTTTTTGCAAAAACAGGACGATTCCACCTGACAGATGGTAGGTTCAGAAGAAGAATGAGTTTTCCAAAATCAAAAGAAAAACTACAGGAAGGGATCTGGAGAAGCAGAAGAAAACACTTCAAAACCTCTACAGACAAGAAACCTATAATAGCAAGTGAGAACTTCCATCTCATGTCTCATTGAAAGGACTTTTAAATGTTTTTATGTACTGTAAATATCCCCTTCATGTTAGCCCCTTTACTACTGCAGGTTTAACTACAGCAGGATTATACATTACAGACACAAGCCATGGCTTGTGAAATTCTGCTGAAATACAGTACAGCAAAACTGAAAAATTCAGTGGAGTTTCTCAGGCTTGATGCTCCCCTAATTAAAACCTGGTGTGAGAACAATCTCTTACTGTCACCCCCACATTCAACCGTAGTATTTTTTTGCTACAGTGTGTACTTTTCATGTAGAAATACAGATCTCTAATCCTCACTTTACTGTTTCACATTTGACATTCTAATTTATGCTAGTGCAAAACAGGCTTACTGCACTAGCAAATTAAAGTAGTTATTTTACCCTGGTTTAGATGAACCATGGAAGCTCCCAGTAACAAAATATTCGGCGTTCTGCATTTTGATGTTAGTGTCTAAGTTGCAACCTCCAAATTTGACCTTACAACATCTGAGGAGAGACAATTAGCATAGCTCACTATGTAAATATTCCAAAGTCATCATCCTTTTCAACCAACATATGAAATTAGGATTGCAGATGCAACTCAGAAATGTTATTTCCAAGAACAAATTTGTGTATCTTATTATTTGCATTATCTTCATGGTTTCTGTTAGTACACCGACACCTGGGCAAGACACAGACATCACATCTTTTCTGAAATAATTTCTAGATCTGCCCTTTGATATAATGCAGAGCTGGCTGGAATACTTCGTGCTAAGACAAATATTTTTCCAGGAACTCTTTTCAAAATAAACATCCTATTCCAGATGCCTCCACAATTTTTTTTTTCGTTTTGACAAAGAATGACCTCTCAGATCTAGGGTCACCTTTTCTCTTCTTATTAGAAAGACCTGTAAGTTGAAGGTACAGCTATTGATGCTATGTAGTATCATGAAAACATTCAGAAGTTCCTGGTTTTCAAAACAAGCACAAACTCTCGAACTTTTTTTGAAACTCTGAAAGCTGTTGTGAAACCAGTCTGCTCCACTGCAGGGATCTTTTCCAAATCTTGAACAAGCCTTCTCTTTTCTTGTACATCCGCAATTGTACAGGGGACAGAGGAGAGAAATGCACAACACCTCACTATTTTCACACCCAAAGCAAAAAATTAGAACTTGACTCCAAATTTTTCTACTATAAAAGTGAAATAACATCCCTATAACTCCTTAGAACATTTCTGGCAAACCCATGTTCTTAAGAATCTTTTTTTAATGTAGCAATGATGTATAAAGGAGTTATCCAATATTGGTTGCTAAATACATGAGAGGATCTGACTATAGTTTCCAGGAGTATCTCTGAATCCAGTAAACTAAATCAATACTTAAAGTCTGTGAACTTTGATCGTCTCTTTAGGGTGAATCAAAAACCTTTTGGCCTCCACTGATTAAACAGACAGACAATAAAGAATGGATATCAGTTGAGATTTGCTCTGTCCCTCCATATACTCTTTTACTGGCAAAGATACTGGAACATGTGGTACTTGAAATCCACTTCTTTATTTTCCATATAAATCATAACTGGTGTGAGGCAAATCCATAAATCTGCCAAATGAATCAATTCAGCATTTGCAGAATAGAAAGCAAACCTGACAAAGCTGGCTGAATGAAAGCAGAGGCATTCAGAGCATGTGGCAAAACTCCTACTGGTGAGAGCAGAGGAAGAACACACCCAAGACTACCTGCAGAATTGATGCAAAGCAGAAAGCAACTTTTTAGGATGGGATTTTTCAAGGAATCTAAGATGTTAGGCACCCAAATCCCACTTTAATTCAGCTTATCAGAAGGTTCAAGCTGTTCCCCAAACAGCTGGGAACCCAAAATTTCCATTACAGTTTTATGATTTGTTCCAGCACAGCTCTAAACTTTCTCTGACATAATCCTTTGGGACTTGAAACTTCTGGCTGGAACTCACATTGCACTGTATGACAGCAGTGGTACTAACAAATATTTGCTAACACTTGCCAATATTTGCTCTTACTGCTTTGTTAGCCTCCTTACCCTAAGCATCCATTTTTGATTACTGCTGCCACACTTGGGCTGATGATTGAAATTAACAGTCTGCCCGTCATCACCAGGCTTCACACAGATCTTGCAGAAAGAGCAGAGCCAAAGGCAAAGTTGTTCTGGTTATGTGGGAAAAATTGCAGGCATTATCACTAAGTTTAAAGAGACACATCATTGGAAAATGCCAGCTACAAATTAATTCCCATGTTGTCCCATTCTGATGAATAGGCTAGGGTTTGGATTTATTCTGCTTGCTTGTCCCTCAAACAATCAAGTAACATTTCTCCCTGCCAGTCAGTGTCTTTTCTCCCACTTGGCAAACACTGGTTTGCTCACCACTGCATCTCCTTCTGTGCCAGAAGCCGGCGTGCAACCGCTTTGGTTTCTTCTTAATTTTTGTTAGCATAGTCTGTGGCAGCTCAGCTTGGGGAGCCTGGCTAAATTCATTCCAGTGACCTTCCCTCCTGACACCTCCCTTGTCCAGCAGCAGCATAAAAGCTGACCCATACACAGCCAGGTTTTAAATACCCACCCAGTGGAAGGTGGGTGTGGCTGAGCACAGTTCTGGTGGTCGTCAAGGCAGTAACATTTGGGTTGAGAGGAAGGAACCTAGCAATTCAGAAGTCCATTTTTTTGCTACCATACTACAGCACTCCACAACACAATTGTTTCGTGGAGATAGACTTGCCTACACCCTCAGCAGCAACCTGGCTGGGCTATAGCTTCTGTTAGGAATAGGTTTGATATGAGACAGTAAACTGCATCTTTTTCAATACAATCAAGGACTGAGCCTCAGTCCTTCAGTTCCAAGAGCTGCCTTTGCTGTTGAAAGCAACAAAGATCAGAAATAGACTCTACTCTCACATCTTCAAATCCCAAAGGATTATGTCAGAAACAGCAGGTGATCTCCAGTCCTGCTCTATCTTCTGCACAGATAGAAAAGGACTTAAAAGAAAGAAAATGAAATTTCCTCCCTATGCTTTTTTTTTCCCTCCACTGCTTTTCAGTTTAAAAAAATGTGAATAAAATAAGATAGATAAGGAGATTTGACACCCTTCAAGTCACAAAAACATACAAAAAATAGGGAGAGGGGCTGGTTTACATAAAGAAACAAATACATAACCATAAAACAACAAAATTGGCAAACGAGGAATTGATTTTGCCTTTTGGCTATTTTCTGATTTCATTTGAGATATAATAGAGCACTGAAACAGCTTGCTCAGAGCAGGAATCTGCCCATGTGCTGAAAAAAGCAAGCTGGTCTGAACGTGCTGTTAGCCCTGCTCAGGGTGGGTGGCAGGACTAAATAACCACCTGAGTACATCTGGTACATCTGCAATACTGCCACTGCTGTTGCACATTCTGTCATTTATCTATGCAAGATAACTTAAAACAGTTATTGTTTTTGTTCAGTATTTTTGAGCAGGAGTATCAGCAATGTAAAATAGGATCTCAAAGCAAGTCCTGACCCTCTCCTGGTTTGACCTCCACCTCATTCAGAGCTGAGGAGAAACCACCATAGGGAGCTGCATTACAGATGTATTTGTACTGCTTTAGCCACAGCATCTTGTATGGGCTGGACAACTCTCTTAATTCCTCCAAGTGTAAATCACTCTTCAAACTAATGGGCTAGAGAAATTATAGCAGGAGAATGTTATTACTGTGCAGTGTTAAGATATTACCCTTTAAGATATCTGAGCAACAGAAGACTCTGATTTATCTATGGAGAAACTGCCTGCACTAGTGCTAAGATAAAAGAGGTTTATATTCATACAACTTTCAGAGTTCATATTTGCACTAGACAGGAAAAAACACTGAAATATCCTGCGAGGAAGTCAATACCTCACTGCAGACAACAAGTAAGCCTTGACTGCAGTCTCCATCTCTCTGCCTTGTACTCGGTCCATGAGCTAGGATGCCCAGACACTGAAGATAGGCCATGACAGTAAAGGAGCTGACAAGTCTCCCAAAAAATGTACAGACCTCATTTCCTAGGCCAGCACAATATTCATGGCTATCAAACTCAGCGCCAGAGAGGGTATTCTGTCCCCACCACATCTATATGGGGCACCCTTGGACTCGAAGAAGCATCATTCTTTCCTCTGTGTCCAAACCACTTCAGATCAGGGCCAAATTCCTTTCTGCCTTTTCTTGAATTTGTTACTTTAAAAGATATCCACATCCATCAGCTTCTTATCCACACTACCTTTCCTCTCTTCTAATATGCAGAGGGAACAGCTCCAGATCTAAGTAGCACATTTTTGGCCTTCTCTAGATCTCAGCCCTGCTCCCAGCCCTGTGAAACATGGCCATTGACAAAGGAAGCATTAATCCAGTGAATTGCTCTTTGCCATGTGTGACTTGTTCTGTTCACTGTTATCTTACCCTTACCTTGATTCATTCCCTCCAATGATATCTCCTTTTCCAAGATAAAACTAAGTTTTTTGGACCTTTTTAGTCCAGGCTTCTGAAAAGCTCTCAGCACCCATGACTGTAAGCAGCATTTCAGATAGGTGTAATTCACCTTGAACTCATATATGAAAAGCTGAAGTTTTCAGACATGCCCAGCACAGCAAACAGAGGCAGGAATACATTGCAGCATTAGTGGCTAACCAGGAACTGCAGGAGCAGACCTCTGGAAAAAAAACCTTCTCTTTGACAGCATCCATGTTTAAATGGCAATATTGACACAATTGTCTCACTCTTCTCTCTAACTGAGTGGTCCATTTCTGGTCCTTTATTACTGGCTTCAAGAATAATCTTCTGCCTTATGTGGCAGGGGAAGGAGGGCAGGCAGAAATCAACGCTTCTATTGAATGGGAATTTCTAGTAATTCAATCTTTTTTTCTTCTGTGTAAGAGAAAATAGAAGTGCTTACAAGAAAGCATTAGCATTTTTTTCCCCAGAATAAAAGAGTTTAGGGAAAAAAGCTGTTTCATTTTTATTGAAGAGTTTCTCAATTGAAATGATTTGTTTTACCTTGCTGCCTGAAGAAGTTTCACTCCCTTTTGCTGAGACAAATACACACCAGTCATGTTAATCCTGTTCCACCAGGCCTGCCTGAGACACAGCAGACTCATTGCTCCCTCTTTCAGCAGGAGCACATGGAAATACCACATGCCACTTCAGATTCCACAGGACTGGGAGGATGCATCATCTCCTCATATGCCACAATTTTTGATACAGAAAACTTCCAAATAACATGGGAAAGTGGCTGCACAGAAAACAAATTCACACTGACTAGCCTTCTTAATCAGCACAAACCCCCTCCCATTTAAACCAAATTAAATACTGTGACCTCATTTAACTCTGTTTCAAAACCTGTTTCAGTCTTTCATTCACATATCACAACATAAATTGTTGTAAAATTGCATAAATTGCATTTGGTTTTGTTATAAAAGCAGGTAGGGTAGCAAACTAAACATTCATGTCTCCAAATCACAAGTAGACCTCACTGCACACTGCTGAGCCTCAGCAGAGCTGATCTTCAGCTGATATATCCCTTTTGAGTTCACATTTCCAAGCTCATCTGTCTTGCCACACAATAACAATGTCAAGTCACTCAGATCCTTGCAAAGCACTGCTTCACACAGCTCCCTGCACCCTGAATTTGATTTACTCTCTTCAAGGCCCTTAGCCTCCCCACTTCAGCATTTGCTTGCAGAAACATCTGAGACCACAAAGCAAAACTTCTATTTTTGTGGAAAACTACCTCCTCAGTAAGCAAGGAGGGGGGGAAAAAGAAGCCAAAATAAATCTCTTTACCTTATATATAATTTTTGTCACCAAACATTTTAGACAAAACATGAACGTGTGCGGCATTTTCAGCAGTTTATCAAAAACTGTGTTACCAAATACCCAGCAGTCATAGCATTGTCATGCTTTTTGTTGAGAAATTAACAGAATATTTTTCTCCCCATCACTGGGACTGCAGAGCCAGTTGGAATCTCCCAATCTGGAGAGACCATTGGGCTCCTGAAAGTGGAGACAGAAAATAAAGAGAAAGGCAAACAATAGTTCTCCTCTGAGTTCTGGTATGAGCCCAAAACTTCTCTGTTTAGGGTTGGAGATAACATAATGAATAAAGTCCTGCAGGAAGAGTGTTCCCCTATTTTATATTCTTGCCCAGCTACTTGCTTCTCTATCATTAAATAATGGCAAGAAATCAGACAGCTTTTTTTTCCCTTTCCCTAGATGCACATATTTTTTGGCACAGCATTCCAGCTCTACAAGTGTTTTCATGATCCATCTCCAGCCTGATTCTGCAATTAGTGGTGTTTGTACAATAAAGTTGCCAAAATGCAAACTTTGGAGCACTTTAATCATACAGATACTAAGTTTTCCATCATCTGACAACTTCTATTAAATCTTTCACGGAACTCATTTTCCTGACTCAGGGCAACCACAAACTATGCTATTCAAATTGTAAATTACAGCCTTTTATACTATTTAAAAGCCCAAATCACCTAATTGCTAAAGAGATTAAGTATTTAAAAATCATTTTTCTCTCCAACCTTTCCCATTAGGATTAGCTGAAAATGAACTAGCACCCAGTGGACATGTTTCCTCTATCATTAAAATGTGAGATCAATACAATGAAGATGAATACCAGTAGTACTGAGTCACCTTTTTTGTGTCTCCTGTTAAACTGCTCCAAGCACAAAATGCAAATGTTTCTATTGCTTGCTACACAGGCTTTAGCAACTCGAAGCCTGCCTGAATGTAGTACACAAAATTCACTTGAATACAGCACCACTTCCTGCCTGGGTAAAACTGAGTGGCCCAGGATGGGCAAACAAAACTGTGCAAAGCAAGGGTAAGAATAACACCATGCAAGACCATGATTAAGGATAGAAAAACAGAACTTTTTTTCTCCTCCCCTTTCTGTCCCTTTAAGCATTATTACCTTTTTTTTTTTTTTTTTTTTTTTTTTTTTTTTTAATTAGGTAAAAATAGCAGTGGGGCCAAGAAACAAAAACATGACAAATCAGGACAGATAACATGTTTTTCCCTTTTCACATTTTGAAGTGTGGGGGAGAAAAAAATGGTTAAGTTTTTCTAGCCTTTCCTTGTCAGAAATAATCCTGTAACTTGACTCCCATTTGTGTGTGCTCTCTAACAAGCATAGCAAGAAGAAATTGTTGCCCTTGTAAAAGCATAACCTCTAAAAGCAGATTGGCAGAGACTTTTCTTTAGCTAGGCAGGGCCCTCTTAATACAAGTTTCACATGGTTAAGAACAGTAAAAAGCATAGGAATGGTCATGCTTGGGCAGAGCAAGGACGTGCCTACAGCCATAGATGCTCTTGCACAGAAGCCATCTCCCACTCATCCCCTTAGGCATCCATTAACAAGCAGGTATGGTGCCTTCCTCGTGGCCAGTGGTTGACAGACAGCTTCTGGTGGTCTCCAGGACTTTGAGCCAAATGCTGATTTTTTATGTATTTAGCAAATTTCAATCAATTTTTAAATTATTTTTAATAAAGCTTAAGAATGCCCACCAAACAGTGAAAGCTCTCCTCATCTGTAAATGGCAACCACTCTACCATGTGGCAATTGACACTGCAGATAAATGTCAGTGAAGAGCCATCTCCTCCTGCTTTCAGCTGAGGTCTCTCTGGTTCCCCCAGAGACACTGCCTGGGGTTGTGATTCAGCACTTGGGACTGGAATAGTGGGGAGCTGGGGTGAAACAGAGCAGAGGAGTGTGGGTGGCACCAGTGCTTCAGCTTTGACATCAGTGTGCTGCTACATGATTTCTGCAAGTGTAAAATCCCTGAGACACATTGTGCTGCTGGTGTAAGTTGAGTGGTGAGATACATATTTTGTAGGTGGAGGACTGGGATTCAGGCAGAACTCTAATTCAATCTCTTAGCCAATGGCAGCAGCAAGGAATTTAATATAGCTGGTAAAAGAGAGTGAAGGTGAACCTGGGAAGAAGGGAAGGGTGAGGGGGTAGATGTTTTAAGACTTAGTTTTTATTTCTCATAATCTTACTCTAATTTTATTGTTAATAAATTTTTCCCCAAGTCAAATTTGCCTGTGACAGCTATTGCTGAGTTGATCCCTCTTATGCTTATCCCAAGCCACAAATCTTTCCTTATATTTTCTCTCACCTGTCCCAGTGAGGAGAGGAGCTACAAAGTAAGACTTTGGTAAGCACCTGGTGTCCAGACAGGGTCAACTCACCACACCATGGAATGAGCTGCAAGGTGAGCAATTATCTCAGCAGAGGTGAGCCCACTGGATGCTGCCTGAATGCTGCTGACCTGGGGGTGTTGGTGCAGCAGGAATATACCAACCTGGCTTTTGAGCTGGTAGGATTTTCTTGTTGCTCGTTATGTTCGAGCTCCACAGAAATGTAATTTCCCAGGGGTCTGGCACCCTCAGTCAAGCCCATGTTTCTGAACAAAAGAATGACTTTAGCATAAGTACTTCCTTATAGCAGTGACCCTGCAGGAGATGAAAGCTATGTTTCTGGTGTCACTTCATTAATAGAAGGCCTTTATGTCAAACTACAGCTACTTGAATGGATATCCCATAGATTTATCACCAAGTGTTGGGATCGCAGCAGGAAACTTATTAGAAGTGACCTCATCAGAGGGGAGAGAAAGGTGAAAAAAGGTGATAGATTCATGAAATCAATTTGGACATGCACAGCTGATATTTAGAGAGTGAATTTTCTTTACATGTTCCCTATTTTTAATAAGCCTCCTTCACAGTAGAAACTATTTTCTTCTGCCTTGCCTCCCAGGGTTTGTCTTTTAAGAACTTGCCTCAAATTGCCTAAAAGTAAAGCAATCACCTATTTTTTTGGTGAACCACTGACTTTTTTCATTTCACTCTGGTAATGAATGACTTCAAAATGGGAAGAGAGATCAAAAACTTCTGTTAGCCTCAGGGCAGAGGGGGGGTTTTAAGAATGTCTCAAGTATTCTCCTCTGTGTGCAGTAGGAGATACCCTGAAGAATGATCAGCAGTGTGTTGTGTGTTGCCCCATCATTCCCCCTACTATCAATCTCAAGAGAGAGGCAGAGCCCCACTCCTGTAGTGCCTGGGAGATAATCACACTTTTGCCACCAGTGGCAAAATACTTAGTCTTAAGTGTAACAAAACCACACTTTCCACCAGCTCGTCTTAAGCCATGAGGTCCAGTATGCCAGGGAAGATCCTGTCATTGAGTTTTGACTGTTGTCTTTTTATACCTGCCTCCTGCACACTCTTCCAGGGGTTTGTCCACTTGGAAGGTGTCCCTGCCCATGGCAGGAGCTTGGAACTAGAGGTTCTTTAAGGTCCCTTCCAACCCAAACCATTCTGTGATCCTATGATTCCATGATTGTGGCTCTTTCCTGTTTGTGTTGTGTTCACCTGTGTGGTCTCATCTGACTTGTACACTGAAGCTGTACAGCAGCAAACAGTTTGCATGAAGACATTTAAACCCCATTTTGTTCTCATTTGTTTTTAAAAAGCATCCTCCATGAAAGAAATAGCCCAGTCTGAAATTTGCCCATGGCAATGTGTGGTTGCAGCTCTCAAAATCTTCTCTCTGAACTGACAGGTCTCTCTAAATTGGTTGTACAAAGAACTAGGGGCTAGGGAGCACTGAAGGAGACCAGCAGGTCACAAGCAAGTTGTAGAGCTGACCACAAGAGCCAATGGACTGTGTGCCCCTGGCTCCAAACCTTCCTGCTAATAACAGCCCTTCCAGGGGCTTCCTATTCCTATGGGTGGTTGAGGGTACAAAGGTTGTTGCCTTTTTTAAGTGCAGACAGCTGCAGCAACACAGACATCTAGTCACATACTTTTTATGTGATAACACTGTGTTATAAAATTCAGTGCAATGTGCTCCATAACCAAAGTGAACTGAATGGAATGTATTTTATTCGCACAAGGGACTGCTTTTCATCTCTCTCCCACTGCCATCTGCCCCAATGTTCTATCAAGGTTTTTTTTCAAAAATAATGTGTTTTTCTTTTTCATAACATCTCAGATTTCAGTGATTGTGCCATCATTTTAAAAGTACCCACCTTGGGAGAAGCGCTGGCTGCATTAGAAATGTGGAGCTGAGGTTCAGCAGACGTGATTTCTAATTCCAGCCTTGCCACTGCTTTACAAATACAGGCAAGTCATAGAGATATGCTTGAAAAATTATTTCCCCATTGCACACAGATAAAACTTTATAAAAAACCCAAATATCTCTTCAGCTGGGGGGTCTTCAAAAGATTTTTTTTTCCGATGGACACATTGGTTCAAGATTTAAAAACTGGTATGTGTGTGAGTACGGGGTAGAGGTAGAAGAGGGTGCCTAATGAAATAGGAAAACTACAATTTTAATCCAGTTTCCAAATGGAAAATTGCCAGACTTGCATCAAAACTTTTTTGAGTGGAAAAAATGCCGTTTTCTTCTAAAACTTGCATTTTTTTACCTGTAAACCGGTCTCCAAACAGCTCTCATGCCCAGTATATCAGTGGTTGAAAAGAGAGAGTGCAAGCAGCTTCTGTCCTGCAATAAATACTGTATTTACACTGTGTTGCAGGCTTCTATTTGTTAATAAATGAAGAGGAGTAGGTAGGACTAAGGCAGAGGACTTCATGCTGAGTACTTGATATCAAGCTGATAGACTATTATGATCTAAATAACCAAATATATTAAAGTCCCATTACTTCACACTAATGACAATGCGAGGGCGTATTTGCCAAACAGCCTCTGTCTTCTCAGCCATCAGTACTCAGCAGATTACAGGAACAGAATTTCAATAATCACTCATATTTTTCTTCTAGGCTTCAACAACATGCTTTGCTTACAAAAGACTAAATGCAATTCGGTTTGGTCTCGTCAGTTCTCCATCCCTCCCCACAGCAGTGCAGTGGGGTTATCAGGGCCCTTCCTGTGTCTGTTCAGTTAGAGATGATAACTGGAGGTATCAATCACACATCTACAAAATCTTCCACAGTTGGAGATGCCCTAAAAATTATGTGATCCAATGTCCATCCACTAATTTAGGTTGCTATGACTATGTTGTCCTGGGTCTGAAAGAAAGATACAATCAAAACTTGGATTATATCTTTATTATTTATATTTATATTACATTATTAATGGATTTTCACATTTAATGTGCTGGGCTTTCAGGCTGGCACAGTAACTTAGTTGCCAAAGACCCCCTCCTGACTTTCATTTTTCCTTATTGCTGTTGGGGAGAGTGGGAGAACTCATCCCCAGAACATTTAGGAGCATGCTTACCAATAAAATAATAAACCTGGTAGAGCTGCTCTGAAGTCACACCCTTCACCAGCAGGTATGGTAAGTAATTTCAAGTGATGTGGTATCATTCTACCAAGTTAACCCCAACACTAGGGAAACATACTTTTTTATCATATTGGATGAATTAGAAACTTGAAATTAGAAGACTGAGGTGGTTCACAATAGCTAGGTAGCTGCCCAGTGCTGGTGACCAAAGGTCAGGGAAAGTTTTAACTTGCAAATCTAGCCCTGGGTGCCAAAGGAGAGGCACAAGAGCCTGAAATACAATTTTAAAGGCAGTGTAAGAAGTTGAAATAAGAGAATTGGCTGAGATAACAGAAATAGTTGCAAAGTGAATATCCAACTCCCTTAAGTTTCTTGCAAATAAGGACTCAGACATAAGACTAGGTATGTGATTCCAGGGCTGTAACAATGGAAAACCTCATAAGAAAAACATTTTCAGAGATGCCCCGTGTTAATAATCTTTATTTAGTGCCCAGGCTTTTTAAAACCACCTTTGTAAAAAAAAACCCAAGAATTTTCCATGTTGCAGAGCCTTAGAGCAAGAGCAGACACATCCATATGGGTCATTCAGCTGCTTCCATTCCCCCTTGTACAGGTGACACCACTTTACTTCTCAGCCCTGTAGAGCAACAAGTTTCAGGTGAAGGCCAAGTCAGGGCCACTGCAGCTGAAGCTGAACAGGCTTTTGGATTTCAATATTCCTTCCCTCTTTACCCACAGAGGAAACAGCAAACACCAGACTCTCAATTCCTGCCATTGCCACAGGACTGCTCTTAGGGTTTGTACTCTCATGAACAACATAGAGCAGAGGAGAAAGCATTTGATGGAAGTAAAGGGAAGGCAATGCATCAAATCCAATGCATTTAATGGAAAATCCCTGTTAGGACAGCTGAAACACTCTCAGTTTATATGGAGGCCTCACTGGTCTCCAGCAGCCTGCCTGCTAAGACATCAAGGAACTTAAAGGTCATCTAGGGAGCCCTGCCACAGGTGGCAACACAGCCTACAAGCAGGTGCTTGTCTGCTTGAGCATCGAGATGAAGGACAAGCCTTGCCACTACTTGAGGAGGAGGGGAAACAGAAGCCCCAGTGGCCCTGTGCCACATGTGTGTGCATGTCCATGCCCACAGTCTCTGGCCCATACATTTACTCTGACCCAGATGCTCTATATTCCTAGTCTTTCTCCTTATTAAAAAAAAAAATCCTCTGAGCAAAGTAGTATCCAGCCCTCCCCAGACCTGTGTTTTCACAGGACACTTAAGGAAAAAATGGTATTTATGACTACAGGAGATGCTTGGATGGAACAGGGCAGACTCAGGAGGGAAGAAGGGGATACACATAGACAGCAGGTTTTTCTCCTCCGTTCATTCTGCACACACCACAGCAAGCTTCACATTGTGAAGCAGCTGTACCCTTCCACATCCACACCATGCTGCCTGGAGCTCTGCTTTCCAGATGCACTGAAAGCAGACAGACAAGAGCCTCATCTTCTGCTGACAGGCTCTGCTGAAAAATACCTGTTAGCAACAGGGGCTCCCATAGCACTACATACATTAGCCTTCAGCTCTGCCTTGTGACAGGTTCTCTGAAACAATTTTCAGCTGCTGTGGAGATGATCAGTTATGCCTTTTTTAATATATTTAACAGCTCCATTTGCTATAGAACATAAAGGAAAAGTTTACACAAGATTTTTCTTAGGAAGGAAAGGCACTGAAATCTCTCCTCTGTGCTGCTTCTACAGAACAAAGACATTTTGATAAGCACTGAGCAGCAGCCAATGTGAATTCATGTTAGTTGATAAGCAGAAATAATCCCGAAAAAAGAAAAGTAGCAAAGAGGGGCAAGGTGAAATAGAAGCCCATAAAACTTGGGTTGAAAACCTTGGGAGTTCACTGAAGTTTCTCTGCAAGGAGATGAGATCTTCCAGAGCACCAGAGAGACTGTCTTTTATTCAGAAAGTCTCAGTCATAGATTGTCACCTATCACAAAAGGCATTATACACACCGTACCAAACAGAAACTTACCGGACTTAAAAAAGTGAACACGTGCACCCAAAATTGCAGTTGTGCCCTAAATAATATCCCCGTCACTAGGAGAGATATTTACACATTACATGTAAGTCTTGCCTTCACCTATGTCAAACCCACACTGAAATATGTCCATGTAGCAAAAATCAGCCTCTCTTTCACCTTATGCATCTAAAAATCATTAGGACTTCGACTGAGATTCTCACAATGGTTTCCATTTGTCTGGAGTCTCCTATCCTTGGATTCCTGTGATTACATTTTAAAAAATCCAACTGCAGCTATAAAAAAAGTACAAACTTACACAGGGAGAGTGAAAACGGGTTTTTTTATATTAATAAAAAAATCCACGCTTTTACAACTTCCTCCTGAATATGTATAGGCGGGGAACAGCTGAGGTGTGAACGCTGCCATGTGGCAAGGGAAAAGAACAGAGCTCTCAGCACTATCACACATGGCTCATTTAAACAAAGGTAAGCTATGAAACCACTCTCACACCTGAGGTACATAGGAAGATAAAAGATCTTTCTCCCTTAGATTGCAAGGCATGTACTGAAGTCATCTAGAAAGTTATGAAAATCATTACCTCCAAATCTGACCAAACAAACCTGAGAGAAAAATCAACCTAATGCCTCCAAAAGCATTTTAAGCACTTCTTTGTTACCATCCCAGTGATTAACATTTGCTGCTAATTTTTTCTCTCTCTTTCCTGGTCTTCTGATTTTTTGCTATTTGCGAGTCTTTGTTCCTTGCAGATGGCACAAAAGCAGAAAATTACCTCATCTCTGTGTGCAACTCAGAGGCTGCAGCCACAACCACCCAGGCTGGGAGCACAGCCAGAGCACAAAGGTTAGCTGCTGTGACAGAGAAGGAGCATCTACAGCTACTTCCAAGAGCATAGCAACTGGAAATTTAGGTTTTTCAAAAAGGCTAGAAAGACTCTTTACCCTGGGCCAGGCTATTGCTGAGCAAATATCTTGGTTTTATGTCTCCTGCTTGGTGACAGCAAGAGCCAACGACAGTCAGAGAATCCTGCTGGAAAAGAGAAAGGTCAATAGACAGATTCACTCCATGGCAGCTCCCATTACCCCACAGCATGGTGACTTTGGTAGCCCTGAAAATAAATTCATTTCTGTCTCCAGTATTGCCAGAAACAGAAATAATTAGGGAAGCTGAGCTCCACAAGTATTATTTTATGGAGACCCAGTGTGATGCAGAGAACAGGTTTCCATTGGCTCTAACTTTAGTCAACAGCACAGAGTGACTGATGTCCTGTTAGAGGAAAAAAATAAAAATTCTTCTAGCAACAGCACAATGTCTGATAATCTACTTTTCACCAGAACTTTCTACCAGAGCCTTTTTACTATTACCTAAGTTTAATGTAGGTTCTGTTATACTGAGATGTAGAGCAAAGTTGTTAGCAGATGGATCTGTCAGAACAGAGGAAAATTTTTAAGGGCTTTCTTGCATCTGCAGCTGATTGAAACCAGAAGTCACAAGAACTAAGAACTGAATAATACAGCTGAGTTTAAAAATTAACAATAACAACAAATCAGACTTAGGACAAGTGCTCAGAAGTGAACAAATTCCAGCTTGGTGTTAGAAAAATATTTAATTAATCTATTAAATCAATATTTTCCACTGGCCAGTAAACTCAGTCAACTCTTGATATCAGTCTTTCCTAGACCAGAGTCTCAGGGAAAGCAAAAACTCAAGCAACACAGTCCCAGAGATGGTTTCCTTGAAACATAGCTCAGTCCTACTGAGCAAAAAACCTTTGGACTTTCATGGTAGAGAGATGCACATGGCCCTTGAGGCATCATAACCCCCTTTGACTAAAAAAAATGAGCCAAGATAACAGCAGCAGGTTATGTGATAAAGGCTGGCCTGCACACACATAAAACAGCATGGTGGGTTCACTGATGTGTCTTACAGAATGCAGATATTTGGGGAATCACATAGGACCTAAAGGGATGTTTATGAGAGGAGTTGAATGCAGGGGAAAGGATAGATCTAGGTGATTTAGAAAGGGAAATTGTGGGAAAATAGAGGGGCATAAGGGAATAAAAGGGAGCAATCTAAGGTTAACAGTGCTCTGTACAGTTCTCTGTCAACACCTTGCTCCTGATTGTGGCAATCTGTTTTATTTTCTATCAGATTCCATTTTTTCTGTTTTACTGCATGAGGGATTCTTATTTCTGTGTTCATGTGTGTATATGGGAGCCTGCAGTGCCAGCAACTGGAAAGAGTGGGGTTAATGAACTGAAGTATCAGCAACTGAAGTGGCACCTTCAGGCACAGGGATTCATGAGTCTGGGGTGCCAGTCTGGAGAGAGTGAGGGTCTCATGCCCTGCTGGTTCCAAAAGGCATCTCAATACATCCTGAAGACAAACATCACCTTCCATTTCACTCTGTTGTCACAAAATATTATTACCACCTACCTACAAGGAATGAAAGGGAGCTGTACATTTTCACTTGTGTTTTGTTACTCTAAAGGCTTCAATTACTTTATTGTTTTAAGGGAAAATGAGGATTCAAATATCAAAGGCAGCTTTCATGTCACAGTCTTTCCCCTTATGAATCTTATGAACATGCAATCAGAAGTTATCAGATGCTCAAGTTGTCTCTTTTGAGAATGATACAGTACATAGCCACAAACAGCTTTTAAAATTTGACCCTTTATGTGAAAAAGTATAGCTAATTACTATTATGAAATATTCAAATCCAATATGAAATGCTTAAACCCACCTATCTTTGCCATAATAGAACAGAAACCAATTTACATACCTATAAGGAGAATCTATCAATTTGGTTTTTCATGTTATGAAAAAAATAACCAAAATGTAATATTTTATTCACATGAAATAATTTTGTCTTTCCATATGGATGAGGGGGAAGCCATACATGTTCTCAAATCTAAGTAAAATTTTTATTATTATTGTTATTTTTCGTTTGGCAGTTGAACCTAAAAATCAATTACTTGTACACTCCTGGATGACAGTTGAAAAAGGAGCTTCTAATCTTGTGTCAGTAAAGGCTGTTGCCATGAGCAGCAAGATCCTCTGACTGACATGTAACCAGTGGCATTCAGAATAATTTGACAGTTATTTTTCTTTAAGTTTTTTTTTTTTCCCTCTCTAAGTTTTCTGGTTTGTTTTTCTAACAGGGAACTCTCTTATTATCATTTACACACAGCAATTCCTCTCTCCAATACATTAGCTGAAAATGTACTTGTTTAATTAAGCTTTAGGCTGCAAGCCTTCTGTTCCTTCACTTTAATAGACTGAGAAATGGAAGCACAGTCTCTTCAGGTTTTGCCCTACATTTCATTAGGTTGTTGACTTCTTAACCAGATTACTAGAGAGATACAAGGCATTTTAGATACAAGGCCTGGCTGACTCGAGTCACAGAATATGCTGAGTTGGAAGAGTCACACCATGAGCCTGAGAGTGTTGTCCAAATGCTTCTTGAACTCTGTCAGGCTTGGTGCTGTGACCACTTTCCCGGGGAGCTGTTCCAGTGCCCAAACACCCTGTGGGTGAAAAACCTTTTCCTAATAGCAAATATAAACCTCCCCTGACACAGCTTCAGGCTGTGCCCTCAGGTCCTGTCATTGGTCACCAGGGAGAAGAGATGAGTGCTTGTCCCTCCTCTTCCCCTCACCAGGAAGTTGTGACTGCAATGAGGTCTTCTCTTCTCAGGGCTGAACATACCAAGTGACCTCAGGCACTCCCCACAGAGCTTCCCCTCAAGGCCCTTTGCCATCCTTGTTGCCTCCTCTGGACTCTATAACAGCTCAATGTCCTTAATTGTGGCACCCAGAACTGTGAGGCTGCCACAGTGCAGAGCAGAGCAAGCCTGCTTCTAGAGAACATAGAAAATAACATCACTCTCAGAAGGAAGGAGATCATTTACCCTGGACTAACCTAGTTGAAGATAAGTAGATTTTTTTTCTCCTTCTATTTAATAAAGAAGAAATGAAGCAACTTTTCCAAATTCCTGAATTATGCAGAAAATATAGAAAAATTTTCTCTAGGTGTTTTTCACAGGAATTACCCTCAATGAATGGCTCTCTGAACACACATGGGAAGGGACACTGCTGCAGGACACAGCACGACACCAGGCACTGAGCGCAGTGTAACAGCAAGAGAGAATGATGATGGTGTTGAAGTGACCAAGTGTGGCCACTTTGCACACTTCAGTTTTGTCTGAAACATCTCACACGCCACCAGCTTTCTGTGTAGATGGCAGAGATACAGTGAAGTTTTAGGATTAAAACTAAACTATAAAACTAAACTAAACTATAGGATTAAAACTAAACTAACTATAGCACTACACAAAGTAGTGCTATATAAAAAAATTAAAGCAAAGTGGCAAGAATATTGTCAGGGAGAGATTAGCGGGGGGGGGGGGTTGGGGGGGGGGGGGGGGAATTGCTGTTTAGTTTTGATTTGGTTTGTTCTTTTAAAGTTAAGACTCCTTTTACCTATCTTGAATTATTTACAAAAGTGCAGGGCACTTGCAATTTGCCACCTATACTGAAAACTTGCTAGACTTTTAAGAGTAATAGGTAACAGTCACGCAGTAGCCATAAAAGGGAGGAGGGGAAGGAATAGAATGATAAATGCACAAAAATACAACAACAAGGCAAAGAAAAACATAATTATCATTATTACATGGCCTTTGAGTACCAACAAGATCTTACCAAATCACAAACAACTCTGAGCCCCAGGGCTGCCAGATGGAATCAATGCCAGAGCTCCTCTGTACTCTCTTTTTCCCTTATTCTACACCAATACCTCCACTTCCAGATTTCATTGTCCAAGACTCTCACCTAGCAAGAGACAGTCTCTGCTTCAGTTATCACAACCATAAGAGAGCAAATGAGCCAGGAAGGTGGCAGTAGGGGAGGGAAGGCTGAGGCAGGACTAGCACAGCTTCTCCTCGTTAGCCCTGCCCAGCAGCCTCCTGACGCTGCTGCAGCTGCACCGCTCTGCCCACAGCTCACGGCCCAGGGAGCAGCGACACAGGACTGGAAACAAGAGCAGGCAAAACTGGTTTTTGTTCTGTTTGAGGCTCAAACCTCAGAGGCTGACATCTGAACTAGTTTTCTTTCCAAAAAGCAAGGGTTCAGAAGAAACCGACCCCCTAAGTACTGTGCAGCTTAGAGACAAAATACTCAGTCTTGAAAGAAATAAAGCAAAGTGAAAGAAAATTTACTTCATCCCTTCATAATCTGCATTCTGTTCTCTTCTCAGCAGCTTTCTCTCCTTAATTCAAACTCTTTGCAACCTTTTACCAATGCAGAGGTAAAACAAGTGCAATTATTATGAGCATATTTTCATTCAGTACACTGCACATTATAAGTGTTCTTCTATCACCCTCAATAAATCCCATTTTGTGTGAGCAGACATGTAAAGAATTTTCATTGAGATTTAGGCTATAACAAAACAAACTGATATTCAACAAATCATAACAGACAAGATAGTCAAACAGAGATAAGACAGCCCACAGCAGACCAGTCAACATTGATTAGTAGGTTTGCCAAATATATTTGCAGTAGATGGCAAAACAGAGAGTAAAAATAAGTTGTCTTAGTTGAAGCACTTTATGCTTTTCCATAATCTTAAAATTAGGCAATGTAGGAGCAGTATGTTAGTATGCCATACATGCTTGCATCTGAGCACACAGAGTACAAATCTGGTGGGTTGTAGATACACTGTTGGAGACCAAATCCAGCCCTTAAAATCCTTTAAAAACAGAGCCCAGCACAAGAGATCACAGAAATGTAAAGTACCACTTCTGCAACACCACAGCACAGGAAATCTTGATCCATGTCTGCAAGGAAAAGTGACCCAAGAGCATCTGTGAGACCAACAGCCAAAGGCTGCTTCAAGAGCCTGCTGCAAAGCAATTACCTCCCCCCCTTATTGTAAGGGAAGGGATGAAGCCCTGGGAGGCAGCAGGATACCTGCTTGCAATCAGCTCCTCTGTGCTTCTCTGCCCTCATTTCTCATGTTCTTGTGCAGTGCTTTGCCAAATGAGCTTTTGGGTACCCAACTTGCAGGATATGGAAATTGACCACCTCTGCTCTAATCTTCTATCTAGGCAATTTTCAGAAATCTGAATTTGCACTGATAGGAAACAGTAAATAAATATTTGGTGGTAATTAAGAGAGGACCTTCAATTTCTCTCTGTTCAAAACATTCCCAAGTATTCTTACAGTAATAAAAAAAAAAGGCAAAAAGGCAATCAAAGAGAACAGAACAGCTTCCATCCAAAGAATTCACAGCTAGAATGGGACTCTTCAGGCATGGCAAAGGGGATGGGGGGATGGAAGGAAACAAGAGGAGGCTTGGAGAAAGCAAACAAGTTAAATAAGGAAAAAAGTTTGTTCATAATCCCTCCCAAGAAAGACACTAGGGGACATTGGGAAAATCCAGAGATGATCAAATCAAAAGGAAATAAGAGGAACTGGTTCTACAGCCATGTATGTGCCTCCCTAAACTCCCCATCACCTTATCCTTGCACCTCAAGCAGCAGCATCACTGGCCATCAGTGTGTCCCCACAGATTTCTGCTATGACTGCCTGCTCATGGGGCCTCCATGGAACCAACAGAGGCCAGGCCAGCTGGTAGCTGGGCCAGGAGATTGGTTTTCACACAACTGACACTGTTGGACACATGGCTGCCATCAGAAAACCAGTGTCCTTTGTAGGCAGGTAAAGGCTGAGACAATCTCACCTCTCTGCCATACAGAACAGACCTGCTGATTGAAGAACTCCTTTTTCATGGAGATAGCTCATTTTACACCTGACCTGAAAAACACACAGGCTCCACTGTCCCCAGTATGCTTCTCCATGTAGACTGACTGACCAGCAGCAGAAACACTGTAGAATGAGTGGCCATATCTCACTCCAACAGTCTTTTCAGTTTGGCCAGAGGACAGACATCTCCTGTTGCTGAAGATTTTCCCCTAACAGTGTCTTTGAATGTAGACAAATGCATGCTTTTTATATTCTTTCCTTCCAGACACACAGAGTAGATATTTTCATTCCATCTTCTCTCCTTGTTTATAATCCCACTCATTCACCTCCAGATTGTTTTTTGTACTCTAAAAAAAAAGCATTCTCAGTCCTTTGGAATGGAGCAGCATCTGTGAAACTGAGTCAAGTTCTGTTTACTTCCTCTCCTAGGTCATTAATGAAAGCTGAGGAACACCTCACCCTTCAGCAGTCTCTCTCCTCCCTTCATCATTCATTGGTCTTTGTCATTTATACTCCTGACAATCTTCACCAAATCTTAGTCCAAATTTACCTAAATTCATTTTTATAGTAGCATTTGGGAGAAGACCACAACAAAGGCTTCAGTCACCTCTACATGTGTGACAGCATAGGTAGCCCCATTGCCAAACAGGTACACCATAGAGGATTTGGATTATTTTGGATATCTTTTTCTCACCTGAGGTAATTTTCCTTCCAAACAAAACAAGGAAATCATACATCCATAGGACAGACTGTACTCATCTTACAGTTACAGTTCTCTTTTACTCGTAATTATTTTTGGTGGGGGTTGGCTCCTTCCTGTCCTTTCTATTTATTTGTGGCAGCCCTTCAGTGGATGGGAGTGATTAGAATACAGGTTCATAAGGGGAAAGACAGATACTAATATATTTATCAGTAGCCCTTCATTCATGTATTAGTAGTGCCTTTATTCAATGGGTACTACTAATGTGCTCGGAAATGTTTTGCACCTCTCTGTGAATTTCCAAGAGATATCTGGGCAAAGCCTAGGCTGATAAGCTTGACATTGATTTAAATGTAGTAGAAACTGGTATGAAAAAGCAAGATTAAAAAAGTCATGTTTCTGATATTTTTCTATAGCTATTGAGGACTCCAGAATATTTGATTTAGCTTTACCTGGCAATACAGAAAAATAAGTACCTTTGTGACTTCATAAGCCAGAAACTACTGCAGCAGTAGAGCACAGAAAAAAAAAATATCAAGTGGTAAATGTTCAATGGCAATGTGTCATTTCCCTTCAGATCATTATCAAATCCTTGCAAGTAGGATTCATGCAGTACTGAAACTGGAAGGCTTGTTAATAACAATGTGTCTGTTACATAGATGAATTTGATCCCAGAACAAGATGATTCATTTGAATGGTAGGGATTGTTAAACAAACCAAATGCATGACAAAATATGTTGGTTGTAAAATAGGGAAAGAATACGAAATCCTAAAATACAGTGCCATGGAGTGAATGACTAAGGATCACAAGACAGAAAGGGAACAAAAACTCCCCATAGTTATGGCAGACGGATAATCCAACTGCCAGGTGTTCAAGCAGGAGATACAAGCAGGATTGAGAAAGTGGCCAGAGAATTGCCTGAAATGCTCTGTGTAGTCCCAGTGTCCTTCCTTAAGCGGAAGAGAAATACAGGAGGTATACCATACCATTCTAGGGAAAAAAAACCCACATAGATAAGCTAAGGTCTGGAAAAAGCAGAAAAGGAAGAAAGGAACTGTCTCTCCTGTCTGTATAAAGAGATCCTTGATAAGGGAAACCCTCACTGGAGAAAGAAAGGTATAGAAACTGAAAGTGGAAAATTCCAGCCTAGAAATGAAAGAACACAATTTAATTTTTGATCATTTACTGTTTTGATAATTGATCCAAGACTCATAGGATGCTTCTGAAGTTTCACCTTAGCTCAAAACAGAAAGTGCAAACATGATAAAGGGCCCCATAAGGAGACATAAAACCCTTGACGTCACAAAAGAATTTTAGAACTTGTAGAATCTATTGTCCCATTTTCAATAGAATCAGGTTTCAAAAAGGAACTACTTCTCCACTAATAAGCTTTAAACTAAGACAATGCACTGGTTTAATTTATTTTAATTCATTTCATTTAAGTGTAACCCATCCCTGCTGGCAGCTTTGCACAACAGAACTGTCACCATAGCAATCTATCACGTCATTTGAAACGGAGAGGTCTCCGCTAAGTTGGCACTCCAGTGAAAGCTACAGCGAGGGCACTGAAGGCTCTCCAAGTCTGATGCTGAAAGGAGTCTTCATGGAAGAGAAAGCCCCATACATCACTACTGAAGGCAAGTCATCAAGATCAAAGGTAAAAAAGTAATATAGATGATCTCATATTTTATTGTGTTCAGTTGTAGCTGCGGCAACCCAACCCTGAAAAGCTTAGTGGGGATCTCATCAATGATGAGAAAGTGAAGTCTCTGAAGGCTTCTGAGTCATTCCACACTATGATAAAAACCAGAGAAGAAAATTTGTTTTGAAGCTTCCAAGCTTCTCAAAAGTCTACTTTTCCCTTTTCCCTCAAGCAAACACAATGAAACACATCAGCTTCGTACTCCAAACTCACCCCATGCTGGGCCCTCACTGCAGTTTCAAAGCTTCAATTCCCCTGCCTGTCCTGGATTTTCCTTGCTGTTACCATGCCCAGGCACAGAACCTCAAGTATCTGCTGCCACAGGTGCCAAAGAAGACCTCTCATGAAAGATGACTCCCTTAAAGAAGGGAAAACAATTTCAAGAAAATTCTGCTGCCCTTCTAGATTTACTTCAGTGAGTGATTTTGGTGTTTCAAGCCAAATTCATGCTTAATTTTTCTCTTATACACTGTTTTCGTGTGTGAAGAATTCTAGCTGTGGATAACCAAGCTAAAATAATCCCACATCAAGGATTCCCACTGGAGCTGTACATGGTGGAAAAAAGTAACATAGGCATTTTGGACATGACTCCTATGAAAAGATCAGAACTCAAAGAAATGGCAGACTAGAATTTCTCAAAAGAAAACCACTTGGCATTTGCTCTTGTTACAAGCTCTCCCAAACTTCCCTAGTAGATCAGCTTCCCCCCTAAGGAGGGAATGTTCAAACAATTTGCAAAAACATGACAACTACCAAAAAGATTGATCAGTGTTATCTCGACTATGTTCCAATACCAAATGTTCACTTTAAGTGTTTTATTTTCACCTCTGTTGCATTACACATTAATGTCTGATATTGAAAAATACGATGAGCAAACGATGCCATGCTGCCAATTTTTATTTTACATTCCCATTTGTGAACACAGTTTTTGACATTTTATCTTCCTAGCCCAAGTAAAAACAAATTCCCTAACTGGGAAAATGCAAATTCAATTGTAACTTTTGTCAAATTAGGGAAAAAACAGGAACATGCATTTCTTTAGTATTCTCATGCAAATGTGAACTGCAAGACTGATTTTCTGGCTCAGTTAAAGACTCCAAACAACACTGAATACTGATTATATGCTAAGGCCAGAAAGAGAGAATGGGTTTAGCTGCTTTACTAATAGCAATCTAGCCTCTTCAGGAAAAGGTGCAGTGAAGACTTGAAAATTCTTCACTTAAAGATGGGATGTCAGACTCACTGAAAACTTGGACGAGTTCCTTATGTACTGGCTATACCTCAGAAGGGGCTGCTGCCTTATTTAATTTTTTTAAGCATTTCAAGAAACTGGGGTCTAATTCCTGCACAGCTCCCTTTGGTAATTTTGAAAATGTCAAGCAGGTTGTAAGGTTCTGAAGCAGAAAGTGCACATGGTAGGTAGTATTACAAAACAAGGTCTATTACATGACACTGTTCACAGTCATGTGACAAATCCTGGAACAAAAATAGCAAATGGAAACCCAAACTTGCATTCAGCTAGCTTAACACTTTCTCTGGCAGTGGATGCTAATAGAGCTCTTGCATGTTTGCATTTCCCAGCATTTTGAAAAACAAAATCCCTGGTTCCCAAGGTCGTAACCTAGCTCACCAGCAAGGAGATTGACATAAGCCCCGTGGAAAGACCTACCACTCTAACAGAAGCTTCCAAGGACAAAGACAGCAAAATCAGGGCATTTGCTTTAAGCCAGATGAAATGGGCTTCGCAAGAGCTTTCAAAAAACAGCACTCGGAAATCACAAAAGGAGTGCAGCATTTCCCTGTACAGCTCACACCCAGTTAACATCTTCCCATTTGGCCTGGACAAACTCTACCCAGCCACTGCTCCTCTGACTTTGGACGTGCCAATCCAAGGCGCGCAGTCACAGATGTCCCCGCCGCAGCAAAAGCAAGGCGCCAGTGAAGCCTGATGAGCCTTCCTAAGAGGGTCAGAGATGCTAGTGAATAACTAATTTTTTTTGTTATCTGCTGCTTTATTTTGCACATTTCCTAGATGGAAAGGAGCATGCTCCCTAGTGAAGGAGTAGCCCAGAAAGGCAGCTGCAACACCTCAGCAGCAAAAGCCTGCAGCTCAACAGCTGACAGCAGCTGCCACAGCAGGCTTAGAATCATGGTTAGAAATGCCCTCTACCAGTGCAGCAGCCAAGGCTGGCTGTGAAAGTATCCCTTTCCAGCTTCTGTACACTGGAGGTTGGTTAGGATTGTCCTGTCCAGGTCCAGGAGCTGGACTCGATGATCTTTGTGGGTTCCTTCCAACTCAGGATATTCTATGGTTCTGTGCTCTTGCTAAAATAGCACAACACAGAGCAGCGCTTGACAGAGCAGCTTCACAGGGCAGGGCCAGAACTATGTCACCACCTGAGCTCAGCATGGGTCTGATGAAGTCTCCTCCAGTCCTGTCAGCCAACCTGACAGGAATCAGAGCTAGCCCCACAGCCAGGAGTCACAGGTACAGTACCACAGCTCTGCAAAAGGCTGCAATTTAACCTTCTTAGCTTGTCCAAAAGAAATCACACAGTGCTGGGTGTCAACTACAGGTAGTTTTTAAAATGTCCTCGTTATATTCTCATGGAAAGCACCTGTCCCTTGTGCTGAAGAGACCTAAACGAACATTTTGGCTTCCTTTAGCTCTTTCAGGGAAAAGGTAAACAATCTGAAAGTTGGTTTGGGCTTTGAGAGAGTGACTAAAAAGAAGTAAGTATCACCTTTCATTGTAGAGAGAGGCCAGCATTTCAGCTACAGACATTAGATCAAATTCCAAAGGTATTGGCTTTCACCAAAGGACATATATAACAGTAATGTATGGGAGGTCTGACTGCACTTCAGTAGGAAATTAAAACAGTCCCATGAATGGCCCTGCTAAAACATGCTAGATATATACATAAAACATGTGAATAGTCAGCAGAATTCAGAAATCCTTTCAGAGGAACAAAACACAACAGAGGGACCCTGTGCAGGGAGGAGTTAGGATTTATCTGCATAGAGCTTATTTCACTGCAGAAATACTTGCATACTTTACTTGCCTGAAGCCTTTCTTACTCTCTTTTCCAATACAGATTGGAGAAGATCACTTTCCCACCCCAGTTTCACCCGCCCTCCTGTCTGAACTTCTGCCGTCATCTCCACGCATCAAACTGGATTATAGCTTTCCTCCTCTCAGGGGTATGGCACTTAATTTTGATTTGTGTGAGCACAGCTTTGTTCCACTCCAGTAAATGACCCATGAACACCTGTTTAGAAGACAGGTACTGCCACTACACTGTGTTTGTACTGAGAAAGGAAAAGTTGTGTCTCTTTGGGAAGCAGCAAAGCAAGCTTGGGATGTGGCTCACTAAGCATTTGTGAGCTCTGCTCAAGCTCTCCGATAGGCCAGCCAGCCCAAGGTAAGAGCACTACTGCATTTAAAACTGAGACTTCTCTCATTATGAACAAATCATCTTTGCAGTAAGAACGAGTGCTCCTAAAGTATCAGAGCAAAGCTGACTGGCACTCTACAGTACCCTAGGGGAGGAACTCTGTGGTGGGGTTAGCATCTCATTTAAGAGAAATGAGAACTATTTCAGGTAAGTTTTATAAGCACAAGATCCCTATCCTGCTTCCTCTACTCCTCAGAAGAGGGCTCTTTCTATTTCTCTCTTCAACCCAAACCAAACTGCATGAGATCAAATGTGAGCAGCTCATTATTTATTGTGCTTAACATGAGCATGAATTTTCAGGATTGTAAGTAATACAGAGGATGAAGAGAAAAAATACATATGCATTTTCTGACAGAAAGGGTACTATGTAGATAGAAGACCTTAAAGCAAGAACTGCTTTCAGTACTATTAGTCAGCCATACAGTACCAAGACCAGCAGTCTGCCCACCAGCTCCATAGGAGAGAATGATTTACTAGTGTCCTACTGTAACACAGCTGTCTGGTGAAATGCTTTCACAGAGGAATTATGTGGGAAGCTGTATAGTACAAGTGCCACATTCTCTGAAAAGGTTTGAAGCCACAGCAGTAGCCTCCATACCTCTGGCAGAGGCATTTATAGCAATCATGAAAAAGAAGAACAGCAGTCCCCAATTTCACACATCCTTCTGTTTTCTGCGTTGAGGTCATCATTTTGATTTTTAAAGTCTTGCTTTACACAAATTCTTTTCTGCATCAGACCCTTGACAATTGCCAGTTTCTCTACCCAAGCAATTAGCACCACTACTGTCAGTGGGACACTGTTGCCCAGTGTATAGTGGAGGCAATTATCTTCAGCTATAAAATGGATTTGCACAAACTTGCCATTGTATATCCTTTGTCACCTGCCTCACACTAGATCTCAGTTGTTTTTAAAGACATCTAAGCTCTTTTTCATGTGCCACAAAGTACTGCATGGACACATTTGATTTTGCTTAACTCTTGGTCCTTGCATACTCAGAAAGCTTAGTTTCACACCTTCCCATACATTGCTTGAAGTGATGTATCATGAGGGCAGCAGCTTTATGCTGAAGAGGGTTATTCTAATCAGGCAGCAGTGTCTTTTATAAATTAAAAAATCCACACACATTCTAATTTAAACCATTAGCGTGGCCTGTGGTTAGATGACATTATGTTGCTAATGGATCCACTGTGGAATATGACACCAGTTGTGCTGTCCACTGGGATTTACAGGCATATAATACACATGTTTATTTCGACTCTTAAAAGGCTGTACTAATGGCTTCAGCACTTTTGTGTTAAGTAATCGACATTCTCCCCCTTTGGCAGTGAATGCATATGTAATGCAATCCATGTTTTCCTGGGATAATTGGTCTTTCTTTCCTCAATCAGAAGTACGATGAAATTCCAAACTAGATGTGTGTTAGAGACAAGTTAGGTTTGCCTGTAGGTTGTAACTAGTTTTCTTTGGTTTTCTATATTTTAAGAATGCCAGGTATTTTCAAAGTGGTTGTACTATTTACTTCTCATCTCCTCCCTTCCCATTGTTTCACTTCAGGCTGGTGTTTATCAGGACTAAATTGAAAACTAATTCACTAAAATTTTTGCAAAGATGCTGCTGCTTCTGCCAACATTTGAAATGGGTTGAACTGGTAATGGGGCAGATGCAACTGCTTAGGGAAAGATACTATTCATGAGTAATTATGCTATGCCATCTTCCAACTAATGTAAAGCTTGCTTATCTGCAAAGTGTTTTCCTTGGTTATCAATATCCCAGCACTCAACTTTACATCTGCATTGACAGAGGTTGCTTGTCACCAATCAACTTCTATTGCCTCAAAAAATGCTAGCACACAAGGCAAAAGAGCAGGCAGCCTTCCCAATACTGCATTCAGTATTAGGTGGCCCAGCAAAAAAAACCCTCATTGTGGTAGCAGTGATTAGAGTTTGAATGTGCAACAACTAATGAGCTGAGAAATGATCAACACAGTCATGGGAGACCATATACTTTCTACCAGGTATTATTTATTGTATTGCAATTATGCACTGCTGTGGCTGCTGCCATAGCTCCCAGGTGGTCTTGACTTCATTGCATAGGAACATGATGCATTCCTTTCTGCCACACTACCTTAATGAAAGAACCCCAAAGGGCGCATCCAAGTCTGAAACAGATCCAAAAAGTCACAGGCCTACTCCTAGCAGTCAGCTATAACAAGTGAGTTGCTAACTAAACTTCCAGCCAGTAGCAGCCAGACACAGCAACAGATTCTGGAGAAGAAAAGCCCCTTCTTGCTGTTCACTTTTTCCTTAGTAATCTTTCTAGGTGGAGCATGGTTCTATTTTGATCACAGAGGCATATTCCAAAGCTAAGCTCTCCTACGATCTACCCAGACCATTGTGCACTGTGCTTTGCAATGTAACCCCCCCCACACACAGAAATTTGTCTGGTTGGCTGAGGAAGTCCTTTACAAACAAAAATTTCAACTGCCTCCACTGAGAATAGGTTAGAACTGTTTTAGACCTTACGGTGTGAATTATCAGAAACCCGAGCCAAATGCTCATCTTCCTTTTTTCTTTCCTATACTGCATGAGTTCAGGTCAACCCCATTGCTTTAGTAGAGAACTTGATGACCAGCATGCATTGTTTCAGACTCATTTTAGAATTCAGAACAAGAGAATTGAAATTCTGACCCTTCATTGAATAGCTGTATCATGTTTTATCCCTTGAACCTTCCACTCTTTTTCTGAGCCAAAGCACAAACAGAGCTAAATTCAGTAGGAAAATTTAGCTTTAGCTGAACAGTACTTGATGCTTATTCTGCCTAAGAAACTTAAGACAACATAGCAAAGTGTAATCCTGCAAACATATGGAACAGTATATATTTCACAAGGATCTGGAAATAGAAAATGAAAAAATAAACCAGGTCTCTCCAATTTATACGCATGCCACATGCAGAGAATTAAAGCAAAGCAAGTCTAGAGAAACACTTCCCCAGGGTACACTGATATTCCATTAGCCCCCTTTTTTCCCCTTCACTCAAGGAAAAAAACCTCTTTTCAATGCATCGTTGTGCAAGAGAAGCTTCTTTGGAGGTGCTGCATGTCACAGAAAGGGCATATTGCTGGGTGTTTGGGATTTGCATATTCCTAGTCTACCACTGCAGCATGCATGCCTACCAGCAGTTACAGTCTGAAAGGCACCAAGTGATTATTAAATTTCGCAGAGGAGGTACGACAGTAATGCTACACTACTATTAATTAGATTTCAACCATGATAACAATTACCAGGGATTTGTCAGATTTGTCAAATTGTAACTAGTGTAATTCCAGCGTTATCTAGGGATTGGGGATAGACATCTCACATTACATTTAAGTTAACTAAACATAATTTATAAAAAGGTAAATCCTCAATACAAAATGAAATTATTTCAATCGAAACCACACAATCTGATCAAATAAAAGGGAAAGCTGCTCCTTCTAGCTGCATTTAATGGGAGGTTTCTAATTTGCATAAGTTTTTACTAGGGAATGATGTGCCCAATTTAAAGTTCTCACGTTCTATTTTTCTCTTTCAAGTACAAAGACTCTACCACCTGCTTTGGGAGCATCCAGCTGGCCAATCTGTGTGGACAGTATCATTATTAAATTGTCTTCTGCCTCTTGCTGGCAGTGGACCTGACCCACTGCAGTGCCTGCTGCTTCCTCAAAAGCGCTCAACAACCACAGCACCCACTCTGGACAGACAAGTGTAAAGTGGCATCACTTCACAGACTTAAGCTACAGACATTCATTATGTGGCCCAACAGCTGTAAACAATATTCCCAGTCCTCCTTGGATCAGGTACATGCTGACAAGGTGACATTATAAAAGTGCAACACCTACAATCCACAATCTTACAACAAAAACTCTTATATCCAGAGTACTCCAGCAATTTTCAAGAGCAACAAAAGCAGAATACAAATGATTCTAAACTTCCACCTGAATTAAGATGCCTCTATGAAACAAATCTGCTTACTTGTTCTATATTTATGTGTGCTTTCTAGGGGGTCAAATATCTGGTGATGTAAGACAAAAAAAATGTACCATTAACAATTACACGTCTTGATTGCACGATTATTGAAGTACTATAGTTAATACATACCTGAGATTTTTATACTTCCTGCTCAGTTATTAGTGTTGAAAACTCCCATAGATTACCCTCAGATATCTCCACTGTAATTATTACATCATTAGCTATTCACAAAATTTTCTGCTATCTATGAATGCACCTATTATGAGACGTGTGGGTTTAGAAGCAATGTGTATTAAGATTTCTAATACATCTTCAACAAGTACAAGAAACAGGCAGAGAGAAAGCTATTTTGGGGAAGAGAGGTTACTCTCTTTTTAATATAATTATTATTTTCATTAAACCTACAGAAATAGCCATCACTAGAAAAGTACAAAGCTTTAATCAAAGACATTCAAGAAACAGGGTGCAAGATTATAGCACTAAAAACCATGTGCCAGTACTCAGAATGGCATATGGGAAAAAAATGCAGACTACATTCAAAACCAAGCCAGAACAAAAAAAGAAAAATCTTTTGAGAGTTATCTTTGTTGCATATTCATGCCCCAATAAATTGCTTTAATTAGCTAAAAGAATGAGGAGGCAACCACAAATGAATATGTTATGCTGAGTATGCACACTTAAAGAATGTCACTAATGTTTCAAAAACTGCATTCTGGTAGAAACCCACACCTACCCAAACACCTTTTCTCCTCTGTGTATGATTCAGACAGTCACAGCTGACAGGAACAAGGAATTGTGTTTGAAGGATAAAACAACTTAGAAACACAGCTAAGTAAGTCTGTTAAAATGTCCACAATACCCCTTGCCTCCCTCTCCCCTCCTATGAATAATCATACTTGAAAAACTACAGAAGATTAAAACCCCATTTCCTTCTTAAGATATGTGTATTATGCTGCTGTGAAAACAGACAAGGGATATTTGAGAACATAAATATTAAACAAGGCCAAAGGCATTGGTTCTTTATCCCATAAAGTCCTACCAACAGAGGCCACCTTGGGCCATCTCAAAACTTCAGCACACAAGTATCATATACGCCAAAAATGAGATACATTCATTTGCAGCTTTTCTTAAAAAGGCTGCCAGGATGACAGTCAACACTACTAAGGTGTAAAAGGAAGATAAACATCTTGAAGATGCAAGGGCATTAGATGATCCTGTCTTCAAGTGTTCAGCTGCTGTCAAAATTTAAGTGCAACATTTTTGACAAATTCTATTACTTTAAGGTTTTAGGTGAAATTCTGGTCCTTACCGTTCCACACTGCTGGTTATGAACATCCACTTAAGGCAACAGCAACCCTGGTATTTCATCACTATATGCTTCCCAGCTTCATAGAACACAGCATTTTTTTTCTTAACCTGCTCAGGTTGTAGTTCTCAATTTGCTCTTCTACTTCATGGGCAAACAACATTTTCAAGGAGAGCAGCACTTCTGAGTGAGGACTCAGCCACTTGGATTTTGGAGGAAAAATGCAGCAAGGGATAAAGCCAACCCTTTTATTCCCATCCTCTTACATGCTAGTCCTAGGAAGGCTTTCCCATCCTCCTTTTAATGATAGGTGTTACTAACAAGCCACATGTGTTTTTGAGCACTTGTTGATGAGTTCAGATTAGACAGGGACAAGGCTATTTCCCTTTGGTAATGTCCTGAATAGTGAAGTAACAAGCTAGACCAAGAAAAAATTTTCACCCAAACTTCCTTCTAATTACCATTCTCATTTAAAGACAATAAAAGGTGATTTCCCCTGGCAAAAGAAACCATTTGTTGATATCCCTTTGATGATCAGTTTAAATTAAATCCACAATATAATTCTAAATAACCCATCTACACACACACACACATCCACATAATTTACTTAACCATCAAGAGATTGAAGAAGCTTACACTTGGTCTTCTTATAGCAGGCCAAATAGTGCTTTTATTACCCAGGACAAGTAGCAGGCAGCAGGTCTCCCTTCCCTTCAATACTTTTATGCTTCTTTATATTACTTGTTCCTTTGCAGACACCTGGAGAGCAGTCCTGGCCCCAGTGAAAAAAACAAAACAAAACAAAACAAAACAAAAAACTCCACCAAGCTGTGCCATGGGGATTCTATATTCCAAACTAATTTGATAGTTTTGAAAGTTGCCGTTGTTAGAACCCTTTGAAGTCACAGGCTATAGGTTCATTCCTATTCCTAAAAACATCAAATACCACATCCATCCTTCTCATAATGAGTTGCACTGAAGTTGGCAGGCAATCACCAGTCTCACCCATTTGCTTTGTGTGTGCAAACTGAGACACATCCTGAACACTGGGCAGTGGGCACAGATGGAAGTTTCTGGTGCTGCAGACCATTACATACCCTCAGTAACTCATTTGTGGTGTGGATTTTCCAAAGAGCAGTCTCCTCATACATAGGTGCTTCCACAAAGAATCCTGAAAATCCAATCATTTGGCTCTCAGATCTGCTGTTGCAGTTCTCTATGGCAGAATCACAGTTCAGAGGTTTGTTTGTAATACCTGACCTATTTCAGCAGGCCAAGTACTCTTGTGAATGACTTTATCTTCTCATTTTCCCTTAACCAAAGTATTAAAAGTCATTAACAGGTTATAGGATATTGTTCTTTGAAAACTAAAATATTAATTCATTTTTCATATAAACAAGTAACCACTATGTTCACACTAAGGTGTAAATCCACTAATATTGCTGGAAACATGGAAAAAGAAATTCTGAACCTATGTGGTTTGGATTATCATCTACCAAACACACTCTACTGTACAGTACAACACTCCTCTAAAAATGTAGCTGAGTCTTCCTTGTTACTCTGTTACAAGGAGTAAGTAGCATTGCAGATGAAATTATGGCCTAAATAGGCTTCTTGTACTTCAAGAATCAAAAAGTTACTGTCCCTAGAGTCTCAATATATGTCCAGAAATAATTCCAGTATTTTACATTGTAATGAAATTCACTGCTTGCCTACTTTTTAAATACTGGGCTGGGACAAAAAGTGAATATGGGTAATGAAATTTGTGTGTTATTATTGAACTTGGAGGATTTCTGGTCCTAGCTAAATTTGTAGGACCCACAGTCAAATAAATGGGAATGGAAAGAGGTACACTGAATTCTAAAAATTATATATACAATGTCCTTGAAAATGTCAGAAGAGCCATGTACCTGGCTCTGAACATTAATCAGTATTATCCTAGCATAGAAGAGCCTATCACATTCCCTTATATCCCAAAACCTTTGGTTTTCAGTAGCAGAAGTTCATCAACTTGTACTTCTACTAGTATTTTACCAGGAGAAAAAAATATCTATAATGGAAGCACCAACTGGCCTTGTATTTCCAACATGCATATCCCATAGAAAAAGCCCATCAGGACCAAAGAAGAATTCACAGCCATACTCATATTTTCCTAGAAAATCCATCTTTAGTGACTTTTGGCTATCAAACCTTAGCAGGTAGGAGGATATAAATGTGGCAGCCCTGTAGCAGGTGCTCAGTGATAAAACTAAGAATTTAAAGCATCAATTTTAAAAAGTATTTATTTTAAATGATATTTTAAGTCAAAAAGCTGACAAATTGTCATAGCATAGTTTTTGTCATAGCTGTCCTATTATTGCAGCCTCTCACAAAAAGCATTTTTTGCACCCTTCAGATTTTAAAGTCAGCAGCAATTGCCACCCTTCAAGACAATGGTACACACTCAATTCTTTGAATTTGTCTGCACTGCCTGGAAGAAATCTGTTGCAGAAGGTAGACACACAAAGAACTGTGTGAGGCATCGAGCAGGAGCTATAACACCCTTCTCCAACATTGTGTCTTGGTTTCTCATCTACCATGGAGTTTTGAGGGACGCCAGAAAACCAAAGCTTTAGAATTCAACTCACAGCCAGCTACTGCTACTGCTACGAAGTGTCCAGTACAGGTGACCCTACAAGAGACCTGCTAAGTGCCCAAGCTGAGATCCAAGTCAGCCTGGGACCACCCAACAGCCAGCAAAACTCTTTCTGACTCCAGGAGGCTGAACCACCCTGTGGAGGTGCCCATTTTAAGGAGAATTAGGGGCCCTTTAGACCCTGAACTGCATTGGGCAGTTTCTGGAGGAGCACTCCCAATAAGCTGGGGCTCTTGCTTCAAGAGTTCATCTTTGCGTTTGCATGCTGCTGTTTCCAGAGGCAGCCCTTGCTAACCTGTGTGACTTGGCTGGCAGAGCAAGAGATTTTCAATCCCAAAATTAGATTAGAACCCAATTATGTTCTGAAAGACAAACAAATTTGTGTTCAATTAATCTTTCACAAGGCAGGAACCATTTCAGCTGAAATGCTGGTTTGGACCAGCCATACAAAGAAATAAGTGCCTGAAATAAGTTGAAAGGATATACAGACTGACCAGTGCTTACGTATCCACACCCTGGTATCAACAGGTAACATTTGCAATGTCTCTTACAAGTTATCACTTTTTCAGACAAAACCAAGCTGGGGGTAGAGTTCACAAATCCCCCTGAGGGATGGGATGCCATCCAGATAGGATCATCCAGTGAGAACTTGCCACAGTCCTGTTCAGCAATCTGGAAGTTGTCAATAATTCCAGGATGTTTTGAAGTGACATTTGATTCTGAGTAAAACCAGTAGGACACAGAGCTTTTGAGTCCAGAAATAATAAAGAGTAGGAGTAAATTTGCACTTCTCTCTTTCTCTCCTCACTTGTAAATGTCTCAAAGGACATTAATTATACTCTCCAGAGACTCACAAGCTCTGGGAGTTTGATGGCAAGACTTATTTTCCCAGCACCTCACTGCTGTAGATAAAAGCCAAGCAGGCAGAGAAGTACAAACACAGGATGCTGAATCTCAGATGCTTTAAAGTTGGTAGTGTGTGAGGTAACCTTCTCATCCTGCCCAATATACATCAGGTGAAAATGCTTAGAAATGGTACCATGCAATTGTCACTGCTTCACACACACAGAAATTCAACATTTGCCATGACATAACATAGAGTTACCATGGATATGTCCCTATTCTTAGCATACTGGGAAGAAAACAGGAAAGGAAAAAAGATCCCAAAATCTCAATGTACAGTAACCTTGAGCAAGTGTTGACTCTGCAGTGACAGCCACCACACTGGCTAACAGAAAAATGAACTTTATTTTGCCCAAATTTTTGCAGATAAATAATCTGTGCACTGTTTATGACTGGGATTGCTTAGCTATATGCCACACACAGATTGTCACAGGGCAATCAAGAATAAACAGGGGACAGTGAAAGTCATTTTGAGACCAAGATCCTTCCTGACAGCAGTAATTCAGAATCAGTCTTCAGTTCAGGATAAATTATTTAAAAGAAGAGCTACAAAGGAAGGTTCCTGGCATAAAGGAAAGAGGGGCTTTAGGATTTCAGATATGCAATGCTCCTAAAAAGAATGAAACATCCTCTTTAGCTTAACTCCAAGGGAGCATCCTGTGCAGAAAAAAGATATTAAATTCAAACAAATGATGGCCCAAAACCAACCAATGTATGAGACCAACTGTGAATTAGCATATACTGAAGATGACAGAAAGTTCAAAAGAGATAACAAGGAAGATGTGTAGCTTTCCAGTTGGACCAGCTGATAAAAGAAGGAGCTAAGATTTCTTATGTCACAACCTGTCAAATTTGCAGCTTGGCTTGTATGAAATTCCATATGTTCTGTGTTCTGGTCAAGCAAAGATGCTTCAAGACATTGCAGTACCCTTGAGCCAGAAAACTTCAAGCTAGTTCATTGCACAGAGATTCTATTGTTAAAATACAAAACAAGCAAACAAAACAAAACAAAACAACAACAACAAACAAACAAAAAAAAAAGCACTAAACCACAACAAACAAAAAAACTCAACAACTTGACTAAATCTAATTTACACCAAATTCACTTAGTACAGGAGAGGTTCTAGTCAGCTGAATTTCCATTTTTCAAATCAACAAGCCATTAATGAGACAGAAAAGAAAAAATATGGTCTTTTCTGCAGAGGTAGGACAAGATGGTGGGGGGTATCAGGCAAAAAAATAAGCTGAAATCAACTAATTTAGCTGGAGGTAGCTATGATAGCCTGGCATTTCCCAGTTTCCAGTAACAATCCAGTAAAAATAGGTAGGTTTTGGCATAGTAATAATAGGTAGGTTTTGGCATTTCCCAGAACCTACCTATTTTTACCAGGATTCAAACTGGAGCCATAGAGCACATTTTGTGTCACAGTCCCTCAATTACAACTCTACCTAGAGGACAGCCAGACCCTCTAGAGAATCTTTAAAGTCTTTTGCATTTATAAGCAAATATATGCTGTTATATATGAGCAAGTGACAGGACATGTAACTCTATCTCTTGGAGCATTTTCCCTGGGTGTCACTCCTCTGCATTTACCATATGTTCTACTGCTCTGCCCTGCCATGCTGAGATGCTTTGATCCAGCAAGGGTTTCTCCAACAAGCAAATACCCCCTGGGTCCTATCACAGTGTCAAAACAAGGCTCAAGATCTATTTTTATTAAAGTGGAAATTTGATATCAGAAGACAGTATTAAAACAAAGTCTAAATTTTTAAAAAAAAAATTAAAAAACCCAAATCTAGAATAAGTCCTTGTTGGAAGAAGTTCACACTGGAACAGATTGCCCAGAGAGGTTGTGGAGTCTCCCTCTCTATTCAAGAGCCATCTGGACACAATCCTGTGCCACGTGCTCTAGGATGAACCTGCTTGAGCAGGGAGATTGGACCAGATGACCCACTGAGGTCCCTTCCAGCCTGACCCATTCTGTGATTCTAAGTGGCATCTTTCTTCCACCTCATTGAACAAAAATATGAAAAAAATGTCATTGAATCATTAGAATGGCTGTTGCTTTGGAAACCCAAACTGTGAATCAGGTTTTTCTGATGACTTGGCAAAGAAAGGGCAGGGAGAGAAGGTACCTGTATTAAAATGTCTTTCTCACACTTGCTGTTCTGTGAAAGGTACAGCCAGATTGCCACAGCAGTTCATTTATTTGGGCATAGCAATTTTCCAAGGCTGCTTTCCACTCTTGGTCAGCTCAGACAATCTCTGAAATGAAACACCAGTGTTTTGAACAATGACTCCCATAGGTAGTGGATTCTGCCTTTGCAATATCAAAGCTTCTAACAGCTGCAGAACCAAACTCCCTAGCAGCAACTTTTGGACTGCTCTAAAATACATACAGCATATCCATCCAAACAGCATTCTGTTGTAATTATTCCCAGCCTATCAGGTGAGGTAAGATGACACTGAGTGAGCTGTGGCACAGAAAAATCTTGGCACCTGCCCCATCTCACAGAACTCAAGAGAAGCAGAGGAAATCAATGCTCATCTTCCATGCTCTAGCACTGCACCAACTTGCCTTTCCTTGGCAGTTTTCAAAACTGTTGTATTTAAAATAAAAGATAAGCTTTGAGAGCATCAATATATATATTTCACACTTAGCAGTAGAAGCAAAACATAACTTTAAATATCAGAGAAACATCAAGGTTGTATGAGAACTTCAGGATCATCCAGACCAACCATCAACCCAGCACCACCATAATCACCTCTAAACCATATCCCCAAGTGCCATAGCTCTTGAAAACTTCCTTCACCTGGAGAGATGGTGGCTCCATCACCTCCCTGGGCAACTTACTCCAATGCCTAACCAATCTTTCAGCTGATAATATGAATCCAAACAGCTGCCTTTGCAGTGCTTGCAATGACATAAAACAGGATTAACCAAGCAAAAACCCTGAGACATGATAGGATCAAGAGCAGGATATAGAGCAGGACATCCTGTCTTCCCTAGTTTTCTCTATAGGTTCTTCAGGATCTCCAGGCTGTGCAGACCCCTACTCATGAACATCCTGCATATTCCACAAGAATAATTTCTCCCACTAGACTCAGCCCATGTCCAGGAAAAGACTTAGTAGTAAATGTGTGTTACCATTCCCTCTTTACACTTGCAAGACATATTACTGGGGTATCTGTACTACTTGATCACTATGAAGTGTTGCCATAAATTATTTAAAGAACAATTGTCCAAATAAATGAGCAACGTACTGCTTATTTGTGAATGCACATTTTCTTGCTAATTTGTAACAACTAGTTTCCTGTGGAAGGATTCAAGGCCATTACTGTGAGTTAGTGTAGTCCTACAATATGTTTTATTTTTATGGCTTACCATATCCCTTACAAATACAATAAAATCAGATTTTGTTTTTTTAATGTTTCATACTTCAAAGCAAATCCTGGGCAGATATCCAACCGTATAAGAAAAACCAGAATATATCAAGACACACAAACTTCAACAAAATAACTGTTTTGGAGAGCAGCCTCTGCCATTGCAAGGCATAAAGCATCAATGGGCTGAAGTTGTGAACATCCAGTCAAAGTAGGGGCTTCAGCAGCTAATTAGGGGAGTGCATTAAAGGTTCTAATGATCAGAGTCACTTGGAGTTATTGAAAGATTTTCCTTGTGCAAAATATGTAATATTTCATTGCATTATTCAACATCATCATGTAATCCCCAATATTAGACAAGCCTGTACCCACATGCTCCAGGCAATACCATCTAGAACTGCCAGCTGCTGCAGAATTACCAAAAGCTCAGATATATCAATAAAGATGAAATACCTCAGAGAATGTGAGTGTTACATTCATGAAGACTGTTCCCTCATTTTTTGTTTATTAAGCATAACAACTTGTAAAAATAAACAGTGATGTAAATCCAGTTTTCCCATATGTCAGGAGAGTGCATCATCATTAAATGATAGTATGCCTTTAGGCAGAAGAAGATGTGACAAAAATCTGTCATTCTTTATTCCTGAATTGTGCTATTTCAAATGACATAATGTGGACCTAATTATCCACAAATCAAACAATATACCTGCATTTCTGAAACCAATACCTTGAGCAGAGGCATCACTGCATTCTAGATTCCATTCCCAAATAATCCTGAAATACAAAAAAGTAGAAATAGCTCTTGCAGCATAGCTAAAAAGCCTGGTTTTGCCCACCCTAGCTGCTACTCTGAAAGATAGTCTTGCCCTCACATGCACTCCACCACTCATAAATTCTTGTCCATTTATGAGAAGTGGAAGAGGTTCAACAAGAACCAGTAAAAGCATCCTAAAACATTCTACAAACAGCCAAATATTTACAAATCCTGGGAAACAGGTTCTTTCAAAATCTCTCAGTCAGATGAGGGATTTGAATGTTTTTCACATGCTGGATAAACAGTAAAAATAAAAGATGCAAACCACTGAGGTAGCAAGTAAACACAAAGTTATGTTCAGCATCATACAGGGACTGTAACTACCTAGAAGTTCAAAAGTTAAGTAATTTAGCACTCAGTATCATAACACACAAACTTTCTGTCTATATTCAAGTTGATAAGTCTAAAAAAACTTCATGTTTTTAATGAAAAAGAAAAATCCAATTCTTAAGGCCAATCTTAAAAGAAGTTCCTGGATAATTAAGTCCCATTTCAAGAATCATGGACAGATAAAGCTATGTGTCTCTCATAGGTTTAATAATGAATTTTGGGGTTTTCCAAGGATAACTAAAGGAGTCTTTGTAATCAATTCTATCTGCTTTTAAAATACCTGCTTCCACTTCCCTGTCCTCTGGCTCTTGTATATTTATACTGTAAGTTTTTAGGGCAGGGATTGCTGCTGACTGGAATGATAGAGTCCTGAACTCAGTTGGGCCTGTGGGCATTCCTTTGATACAGACCATAATATGTTTACAGAAAGGCAAAAAAGCTATGTTCCTTAGCAGCTAGACCAAGTTTGAATAAACAGCCACCTATTTCTGGCAGTAAATACACCAGAGAACAAGCACTACTGTCTTTGATCTGTCCTCACCTAACAAAAAAGGACTGTTTTGACAGGAAATTTCCAATCAAGAGGATAACCTGGACAGTGCATCACAGCTGACACTGGTGAACAACATTTTATTAAATTCATATACTGGTGAATTATCAGCTGTTATTTTAGCCTGTATGTAGTGCAGCTTTCAGCATTATTGATCATGAAATTTTAATATAATGCTTGGAAGCATTCACTGGCATTTCAAAAGCGCCATACGATTGATTTAGAACTTAGCTGCACTCCAGAGACAAGTCCTTATTGTCTGCTGTCCTCCTCCTCCTCTCTCTTTTCAGCTAAGCTTGTTACTGCATAAAAAGTTGCTTGAAATTTAAGTTTGCTCAGAATCCATAGGCCGTGCTGGCCTTTATGATATTGCCCTTTACTGAAACTCTGCATTTCTCAACAGCTTTCTATTACTCTATAGATTTATTTCACTTTTACCTCATTTGATGCTGTTGTGCTGGGCTGTCTTTTCCCCAGCTCCATACAACAGTGAAAACCCAAATGTAATCAAGTTTTCTTACACATAAATGCATTCAAATCTGAAGTTATGATACCTTGTCATCTCGTGGCCCTCATAGTTAATAGTCCATTTCAATTTATTTTCAACAGATTCACCTTTTGGATAAAACCTTGCCTTCAAAATCAATTTGGACTGTAATCTACACTATGGATTACCTGCAGAACCTAAAGTCTATTTTAAAAAACCCAACCAACATACAAACCAACAAAACCAACAAGACCTCAATAAAAAATACACCAGAAAAATTAAATAGGGGAAAAAGCCACTCACTATTTCCCCTCTCCCTACCCCCAGTACATTCCCCATCTCTTGAACATTACCTGACTTTGCTGACATTTGTTTCCTAATACTGAAATTCTGCCTCAGATATTGATTTTGCCCCATCCCCAGCAACCTGATTATTGCAATTCCTTGTAGTTTGTCTCCCTTCAGCTACTCATCAAATGGACAGACTCAGCTCACACAGCCCTGCAGGAGACACCAAGTATCACTTGGTGCCATATCAAAACACATCCTGAAATCATTCCAAAATAAATACAAGCCTCATGCCACTCTTGTGAAATAACACCTGACTCTGAATCAGGTCCTGAGGGCCAGTTTCATCCCAACAAGTTTCAGGCATTTAACTCACATATTCCAGGAAACCTGGAGAGAGCAAGAAGTCTTGGCACATTCCCAGGGCAACCCACTGCTGCCAGACCATAGTCCTAAGAGAGCTTCTAAATGCCTAAGTATGGCCACTGTTTAATAACAATAGAAACCATTTTTTATGTGATTTTACTGGGGGAAAACAAAAACAAAAACAAACCAAAAAAAAAAAAAAAGCCAAAAACCCCCCCCACAAAATAGCCAACAACATCCCCCACAGCAACCCTCACCACACCTGCACCCAAGTTAAAAGCATAACCAGTTGAACTGCTGGCATGTTTAAAGTCCAAAGTGAGATGCCAGGCAAATTTATGCATGAAGAAACAGCTCCCCATTGTCCTACATCCCAAAATCCATTGATAAATAACAGGAGGAAAAAAGAAGCCCTCATTTTGCAAGGAGAGCTCCAGGCAGGCAGCTCCCACACCTTGGCTGTGCCCAGCAGAAAGCCACTTGCCTCAGTCCTGCTGCCCACACAGGGAGGTAGTGGAAAGGTGAATCTCTGCACCAGCCCAGAGTGCTGGTTTGGGCTGGGGTAGAGATCATTTTCTTCACAGCAGGTGCCATGGGCCTGTATATGGGATTTTTGTTGGAAACAGTGGTGGTAACAGAGGGATGTTTTCTTTATTTCTTGCACTAAAAACCCTGTGCAAGCAAGGCTTGCACATCATCAATGCTTTTACTGCTTTTCACACTGTTCCTGTGTGGCTGGCATAGCCAGGAGGAGTTTGCTCTGTGCTGGCTAAGCCAGGAGCAGGTAATCCCTCATGGCAGGGAAAGCAGCCTCTGTGCTACAGGGAAACATCTGCACCCTGCTGTACCCTCACCTGTGGGAAAGCCCTGCACGATGGCCAGGCCCAGCATGTCCCCTCACCCTCACCCTGGAGGATTGGGAGGAAAAGCCAAAAGGCAAGCACAGGGTATTTTCCCAGTAGAGCAAAGCTGTACAGAGACAACCACAATTTGCAGAACACCAGATCTCCTCATTTGTTGCCCCTCAGTCTCCTTCAGAGACATTTTATTATTCAGCAATGATTCCTCAGCTGTGATAATTATCAACAATGACAGGCTATTGAGGACTTAAAACTGACAGAGAGAAGCAATACAAATAAGATCTAAGCAGAGGATAGACTATATTCAGAATTAATAGCTATTTTCCTAGTCCTGTCATTACCTTGGCTTCCTGCTGTCCATGATATCACAGATACTCTAGTACCATGTCAGTGGCTGAAGCCACAGCAGAACTGTAGTCTCAGCAAGGCTGTGCAGAGGGAGAGCAGGAGACAAGATCAAAGGCCAAACCTCTGAGCAGGGGCTGCTCTCAGCAATCCCCTTTACCATAAGGATTTCCAGAACTGAAAGCACCAGCAGTGCTAACTCCCAGTAGGAAGATCACCTTTCATCTGGTCACTGGCTAAAGAAACACTTCCCTACAGTATTGATAGCTCCAGCCTGGGGCTCTGTGTAATCCCTTGGAGGAAATTTAATCATACATACACATCCTTCTCTCAACATGCCATGTTTTATGGGCCTTAAACACAGGCTTCGATTCAACAAGCTCATCTTTCATTCAAAGAGTTGGAAATCACTCTAGCAAATAAACTATGAAAATTGCTCTTGCTTCCAGTCAACAAGTCACAGAATGCAATTACTTTGTACATGAGTCCTCTATTTCCCCTCACCAAAACAGGACAAAGAGTTGGGCTAAAATGTAGAATATACAACAAATTCCTTTTTCCCCTACATCATCCTAGACAAGTAGAGAACTGTTTGACAGAAAGGGAAGTGATCAGAGCCCTGTGCACTTCAGTGGAGACAAGTCAATAGCAGCTGAGTTATGTAGGGACTCAATACCAATATACCAGCTGCAAGCCACTAGACCACTCAGTGAGGCAGATCTGGTCCAACCCTGTCCTTCCTGAAAACACTCCAAGTGTCCCCTTCTGGGAAGACAGACCTCTGACTGCCAAGGGACAACATCAGGCAGCTAGTAGTAGTTTTCTCCCAGCCCCAAATGTTACACTTTCCCCAAAAGAGTGTTAAATTAGGGAGGTACAATGCACAGCCTTATAAAACGAGAAGACATAAAATGAGAGGATGACTGGGGAGGTTGCTGGATACATAACAAGGCTCCCCCTGAAGCTGCCAGCACTACCTCTGCAGCCCTAGCACAGCCTGGAATATCAGCCACAGTGACCAGATCTGACACAGGGCCTGACTTTTAAATGTGTGTTTGGAGCAGGCGCTTCTCTCAGAGTTGCTAGGGACACTTTGCCATCTTTCCAGCAATGAACCACTCCAGAAAAATTAATTCTGTTGTCTTTCCACTTTCACAAATCCACATGGTCATTAAGAAAGTGGAATTGAAGTGTCATTCCCAAAGATTCTCAGGTGACTAAGCTAGGATGGCTAATGACTTTTTAATATCTTTTTATGCCTTCAGGAAAAGTGATATAAGTAATGTAGTATTTTGTTTTACAGTTCTATAAACCCATTTGTTTTTGTCTCATTTCAGAATCCCTGTTGGAGTAACTCTCCAATTGAGCTTATTTTGTATTTGTTGAAATTTATATCCATTTATTGTCCTAGTAACAGGGTTGAAAGCCAGGAAGCATATCATCTTTCTGTTTCTGGGAAGTCATTTCTTTCTGGCTAACCTGGTCTCTCTGACCCAGAAGAAACTGTATCATCATTGAATTAATTTTCCTCAAAAAGAGAAAAATAAGCTTAAAATGAAATAAGCCACAGGGAGCTGTGTGGAATAGGAATAACAGCAGACCGATATGTTCATTTTATGTAACTACTTCTGCTCTTTTATGAGCCAAATAAATTATTCTATTCTTCCAGTTCTTGTGGCTTGTTAAACATTAGAGGTGTTATTATAGCTACAGCTAGAAGAATCTTATTTCAGTACTATTTAAATATGTTTAGGGTTTTTTTTTAAGAAATGTATCTGTGCTTAGATAGAATTACTATTAAGAATAAAACAAAACCAGCCAAATATAAACTGCAAAAGAATTACAGTAAAATGAATTGCAGGAGGTAAATGTGTTTCATAGAAAGTAATACAAGTGCTATCATTCAGACCAGAGACTACATTAGAGGAATTAGAGACAGATTATTGCTCATTAGGATTTTATACTGAGACTTTTATGAACATTTAAGCAGGCTTGTCCTCCACATTTGAACATCCTCCTCAGACCAGATCAGAAAGTAAATACTAGGAGACAATTATCTAGCATGCCTTATTTTCAAGCTTATGTTACAGGTGTCTTGCAACTTACTGTACTGAAGGACTAAAGCTGAAAATTGGTGTCTATTTTATCACTTATTTAGAATGCTGAAGTTGCCAAAACTGGACATGATACGTTTTTCTTACCCCTGTGGCAGAGTCACACACTTGTTCAGTGTCATGGGTTAATCCCAGCCAACAACTTAGCCCCAAACAGCTGCTCACTCACTCCTGTACCAGTGGGGTGGGGGAAAGAATCCGAAGGGTAAAAGTGAGAAAACTCATGAGTTGAGATAGACACTAAAACTAAGGTAATGCAAAAATTGTGAGCACAAGCAAAGCAACACAAGGAATTCATCCACCATTTCCCATGGGCAGGCTCAGCCATCCCCAGGAAAGCAGGTCCTGCACTGTAGAGTTTACTTGGGAAAGCAAACACCATCATTCTCAAGGCACGCCATTCCTTCTTCTTTCCCCAGCTTTATGTGCTGAGCATGATGCCATATGGTATGGAATATCCCTTGGGTCAGCTAGGATCAGCTGTCCCAGCAGTGCCTCCTCCCAGCTTCTTGCCACCCCCCAGTCTCCTCACTGGTGGAGTGTGGTGAGAGGCAGAAAAAGCCTTTCAATAGTAGTCAGCACTATTGAAAATATCCCTGTGCTATCAACATTGTTTCCAGCACAAATCCCAAACATAGCCACATATGAGCTATTGGGAAAGAAAATTGACTCCAGTTAGCAATTTCCAGTGCCCCACAGGTCACTTCAAAGGGAAGCACTATTGGACACATCAGTCCAGAGACTGTACAGCCCATATGGCTGTTATTGGGACTTGCAAGCATCTCTAACAGACAGGTGAGACCTTCACTAGCAGAAGAGATACTACCTGAGGAACAGCAACTCACACAGAGGCAAACCTCTGAGTATCACCACAAATTGGCACCAGTGGATGCCTCTCTGGCACAGACAGGAGTAATCCATTAGGGTGTTGGCATTCTCCATGCCAGGGTTTTCCCACATAATTAATTACCTTTAGCTAGAAAAGTATGTTGGGCTCATTCTCTGTTCACTTCAAACTTCATGCTGCAACGTGCCAAATGTTGACGCCAGCTACTGATGTTCCCTCCTGTCATGGCTTGGGCTGGGATAGATTTAATTTTCTTCCTAGTAGCCAGTGTAGTGCTGTGTTTTGGATTCAGGATGAGAATAATGTTGATAACACACTGATGCTTTGGCTGTTGTTCAGCAGTGCTTCCCATAAGTTACTCAGTTTCCCATGCTTTGCCCGTAAGGAATTGCTCATGAAGCTGGGATGGGAGCATGGTCAGGACAGCTGACCCAAACTGGCCAAAGAGACATTCCACACCACAGAACATCATGCTCAGTCTGTAAAATGGAGTGAATTGGTTGGGATGTGCCAATCCATGCTTGGGGACTGACTAGGCATTTGTCAGTGAGTGGTGAGCAGCTCTGCTGAGCATCATTTGTTTTTTCTCAGATTTTATCTCTGTCTCTTTTTCATTACAATTCAGAGAATCATAAAATAGTTTGAGTTGGAGGGAACCTTTTAAAGCTGTTATTACTACCATTATCATCATCATAATTATTATATTTTGTTTTCTTTCAATCAATAAACAGTTCTTATCTCAACCCACAAAGTTTACTTTTTTGTTTCTGATTCTCCTCCCCTGTGGGGGGTGGGGGAGAGGATGAGTGGCTGCACAGTACTTCGTTCCTGGCTGGGGTTAAGCCATGACATCTCCACGACAGTTCCTCTCTGAGAAATGGAGACTACAGACTGCCCTGGCTCCAGGATGCTCCCACCAGGCATTTCCAAGTTGGAAATGAAAGCTGAGGTTATGCCAGCAGAAGGAAAGGCGCACCTGTCTCAGATACATTTTATTCGAGCAGTTTGTTCCTTCCTCCGTGCGAGCATGTGCTGGCAGCCTGTCTCTGTCTCATCTTCAGCATCGCAAGCAAGGGTGCTGCACTGCAAGCAGCAACAGTCTGCTGATAGCTCAGGCTCTCGCTGGTGATGAGGAAGGTGTGGTATTACTGATAACCCAGACAGAGGTAGTTCACACAACGTCTCCTTCTCCTTAGTCCCATTCTTCCTTCAAAAAATTACCTACCAGTCTGTGGACAAAAAAAAATCTCAGCATCCAGCTGAGTGCTACTTAGGACCTCTATAAGCAGAGACAAAACAAATGACTCCTGTTTCAAAGCTCACCCTCTCAAAGTAAATGCTTATACCTTTCCTGCCACCTGATTTCTCAATGGTCATTCCCACAGAGAGGAAATTATGGCCTTCCTCCAGTCCTACTGTGCTAACTGATCCTGTCAAACTGAAAATGGTCTGCTAAATGCCCTTCCAGAACTAGCCAAAGTGTGGAGTAATCCGATTCCTCCTTCTGCTTGTGCTATCTACACTTCTGCTGACCTATTGGGGGTTTAATGATGTGACTGCAGGGGATTCATATATGTCCTATAGGAAAGTTACTTCAGCCCCCCTTGTCTGTTAATCTTCTCTAAGAAAAGTAGCATGTTATGGTTTGTGAGCTAAACTCTGCCAGCTTTCGCAAAAAAAAAACTGTCAAAGCAGCATTTCCATGAAATCCTGGTCAAGACCTTTTTTTTTTTTTTTTAATCTTATGGTGACAAGTCAGAAAGCTTTATTCCACAGGATTTATAAAGCAGGTTAACCTTCGCTGGCCCTGTATCTTTCTCTGGCCTTAACATACATACAAATGGGGTTAAAAGCTGTTGTATCAACAGTTCTTTATTGCACTCCCTTATAAGCCATCACACAAGAGACAAAGTAAGGCAATGGCAGCTTCGCATTCTGGAAACTTGCACTTCCCATTGGAAAGTTGGAGTGCAAGAGCACCCTTGGCCATTGTAGAAAATGTCAGCTGTAAGTACAATATTAGATTGTTTTGCATTTAAAATGTTTCACTTCAAGGGCACCGTGTGTAGTTTATGGCTCCATTTGCTTCAATGAATCTTCTGAGCAAGTACCCACAGTGTGGTTGTGCCACAGCTCTCCTCCATTTGACTCCAGACCTTGTTTTTATGATGTAGTTGGCTCCTAAGTACACTTACCCTTAAACATGTTAAAGAAAGAAGGATCAATACTAATTAGATCACTCTGTATTAAAATACCCCCGCCTGCCCAAAAAAATCTCCTATATTCTAATCCTGTGATTCAGTGTAATTATGTAATGCTTGTTCAGTGATGAATACACTGACAGGTTGACATTAAAGCCAAGCTTGAGCTATTCTAGTCTGTAGCATAATGATCACATGTCCAGTAATAAAATTAAAGCAGATTCTTGGAATTGTACCCTCAAATTCTGAGAGTGTTTCTCAGACCATCTCTGCTATACAAAAGAAATGCCTCAAGAGAAAGAAGAGCTGTAGCATTTCCTACAATTTTTTTTTTGCTGCTGTATGCCTTTCTGCCTTTTTTTTTTCCAAAATACTTCCATCTGCCTCCTGCAGAGCTTGCTACAGCATCCCTGTGTGCAAATAGCATGCTCCTCTATAATTAGCTTCCTCCTCTGTGACTTAATCAGTGATATTGTAAACCAGACACTGTGATAATTTGATCAGCTCAGTGGCAGTGAATTGTACCATGACTAAAAAGTCCAGGCTGGTTGTAACTGTAGGAGAAGCATCTGCTTAAGGGGAAGGGTGATATAGTCCTTAGGTTAAGAGCACATGGCTGCATTTAAATCCTACAGCTAATCCCAGCTCCCATTCCTCACAGACAGTCCCACTCCCTAGAGTATAGAGGCACACAAGCTTTCTCTCCCTCTGTGATATCCATTGATTCTTAGCTACTTCATGCAATGCTTATGCACAAGGAGAGGGATTGCTACATCCACTCCAAATGAGATCACAGTCCCATGATTAAATGTTTTCTAGTGAAGTAAATCTGAGTTTCAGAGCTCTTCTGTAGGAGAGGACAAAATCCTGCATTTCTCCTAGCTGTGCAAGTGGATCAGAAGGTAACAGGAGAAGAAAGTTTTTCTCTTGTCCTGAAAAAAATAAAAAATTACAGTAGTGCCACTGGATTTGGTTGGACACAGGGATTTTAAAAATCTTTTCCAGGCTCAATGATGAGTCACACAAACTGCAAGCTTCACCCTGCACACCACACTCAGGGCAAGGTAGGCAAAGAGATGCCTTTGCTGTGAATAAGTGGTACTGCCTTCAAAGGACTCCTCCTCCCAACAGAGGTTTTTATTAGTGCAAAGCTGGTAATCCAGTAGGTTATGGGGTATGAAGAAAGAAACACTGTACTTCTTTTGTTTTGGAGAAGATTAATGTTCCAAGACACTCAGAAGCTATGTGGGTACTTTGGGCTCACCAGTTCCTCATTGAATCCACCAGTACTAGTTTCAGGCAGTATGTTGCAATTTCCATGTAATCTTGAAACATTTGGATATTCATATATATATACAAATGGATTTGTTTAATCCTGTTTTCCCCCACACATGGAAGACCTCTCAAAACCTCCAGCAGGTCTCTACTTTGCAGTAGGTACCTTTATGACCTCTGGCTTTGAATGGATCCTAAGACATCCCCAAACCTCAAAGTTTTCTTCTGCAGTGTAAGTTTTTGCTAGACCATTAGCTCATACAAATTGCACTCCCTGATCTGCCAGTGAGTTCTCATGCTGGGTTGTGCTCAGAATTGCTCCCATAATTTGTCTTTCCAACTTCCCTGCTCCACATAAGCCTTATTTTCTGTGCATGTTAGCTCTGGGTTTGTAGGTGTATGCTTGCATGGAGGTAGAAAAAGCAAGCTTGCTTTGCAGCACTTAGGGCCAAAGCTTTCCATCAATGCTCTCACTGAAAACCTGTGTTCACTCTTTCCTGAATGTCACCTGGGTATGAATTTCAGAGCATATGATATAAGTGAAGAAAAAAAGCTGTGCATTTCTTTCCAAGGAATTCAACTGAGTCCATGCAGGAATGAAGTACCAAGATACTTCTGAGAGCAGCAAAGGATGAGCTGGACAAGAAGAAATGAACATGCTCTGTGTATACTATGCCTGAACAGATAAGCCAAGCTTATCTTCCAAGGGGAAGGTGGATTGTGTTACATGTCTGGGAAGCCAGGGGAGAGATTCCCTGCCTGCAGTCAGGAAAGAAATATACCTAGGCAACTGATGCAATGACACAGTGCTGTCCCAGCACAGGGGTGAAACACCTGTGGGGCATTGTTCACAGATCACCTGCTAGAGACATAAATGGAATATGAGGGATAAATTCAATCTTCCTCTTCAGAGGCCAAATTCTGCTCCAATGGACTCATGAAAAACAATTCTGGCTTCTTACACTATCAACAAGCTGAACTGAAACCATATCATGCCCCTAAAGTGGCCCATTTTGTTCAGGGATTTGTCCTTTCCCGCTGGCAGCAAAACAAACAGTGCCGGTTGGATTCAGACCGCTGGAGCTGCTGCTCACTCCATGAAATGGCATCAACAGGCTGCTCCCAGTGCCCTGGGAGTGGTGGAGGTGTTCACAGTCTGCTTTAAAGGCCTGAAAGAACTGAGTGGGGATAAGTATTCAGTTTGCCTGTGTGTGAGAGGATAGGTAGGAATGTAAACCCTAAAACATGTGCAAAACCACCTGTAGACCTTGTTGTTTACCTCAGAAATGCTGCTGCAAGGATGCAGGGATGGACACAATTTCTCCCTGAAAAGCGTCTTCCCAAACATCCTATTCTGTGGTCCCAATGCACAACCTAAACCAGGCTCCCAGAGATACTTTCAGGCAGTCAGGAGCAGCAGAGAGTGGTAAAGCCTCCATCTCAGCAAGCAGAATTGCAGCCTGTCATGTAGTCCCCTGTGGCTTACAAAACAGACTAGATAAATCAGAAGCTTTTCAAAACCCACAGTATCTCCTGGAACAGGCACATTGCCCAATATGACAGTATTTTTTTTCTTGAGATTCTTGTCCTGAAAAATCTCTCCTAATTTCTGTGCTTGTTTTGTACAAAGGCAAGATAGCAAATTCTGTCGTGTGTTCAGGGCTTTTCTCCTTTGCCATGATGGGAGTGTGTTGCTGCAGAACTTTGAAAAAAACACTGAAGGAAATTAGAAGCAGAAATACCACTGAGAAATGGTGAGCTTGGCACTCCTAAATCCTTTGGCAGCCACTGGGAAAACTGCCCAGCATCAATGCAGACCCTGAATGCTCAAAGGACTTTGTTATTGAAAGAAGGATGTCTGCACTAGGATGTCATGCTGGTGCATCTCCATTGTATAAAACACCAGCCAAAATGACAACTCAACCCACCTCACTGAGGAAAGGGGTAAAAGGAAAACTCAACCTGTGCAAAGTTATCTTTTCCTGTCTTAACTTCGGCAAACGAATTGGAGCCTGTGCAGCTTATTTATGGTTTGGGATTTCTGGAGAGGGTAAGGCTTTTCCTTGTAGTAGTTCAGTCACAACAACAGCACCCCATCAAGTGAGCTTGCATATGGGCTAAGTACTGTTCCAAGCAAGTACTTCTACTTAAGGGATGTTATGTGGGAGCACTTGGGAGTTCTCACCAGTAGAAGAATCCAATTTTGGATCTTTAAAGGATTCTCAAAATGTGTTCTACATATGCTTTGCCTTAAACTATTTGCCACAGAGCTTCTGCCTAACTCTGCACCTTGCAAATGAAGAGCAGTGTTTGCTAGGACATGTCTGACACCTTCACTAAAATACTACATGCAGCCATTTTACCATTGCAGAAAAGATGCTGAAAAGTTGGAGAGGAAGCAGAATTTTGCAGTTTCAGGAAGAAAAAAATCTTTCATCAGTAGGCTTGATTAGTGTACTTTGCTTAAATTTCCAAAACAAGTATCAAACGTTGACTTAAGAATGGAATAGTTTGATGAGGATAAAGTTCTGGGTACTGAAGATACTTTTAACTGTTGGAGAAAGATGTAATAGGACAGTAGCTGAGAGAAGAAGGGACACAAATTTAAATTAAAAAGGGTGCTGCTTTTAACAGTGAAGGAGCTTAACTACTGTAACAAAATATTGGGGCAATGGCAGTGTCACATCATTAGATAAGTTCAGACCCAACTCACATCTCTTTCTGACAAATTGTTTTTATTTCCCAGGGATTTCTGTTTGCAGTACAGGAGGACTACATATTGTTTTAAGGTCTTATGATGTACAGGGATGCAGACCAAATAATCTATGAATATGTTCTGGAATTAAAATGTTTGCACTGAGGATCCTTGCTAGACTCCACAAGACCCCCAGATCCCATGACCTAAATCCTCCTAGAATGTTTAAGTCTGTAAGCATCCTGTCCTTCAGTTGCCTGACATCTCGTCTCCATCACAGAGCCACCTTGAGCACCACGTAGAGAGGGATCCTCACTAGAGGGACAGTTTTCAACCAACAAAAATAACCTCCAGCAGCCATGATAGAGTCATATAGAAAGCTGGGTTTCAGCTGAAATAATTGCTTCATTTTTCTTGGGACAATACCTTAAATCATGATTTTGCTAAAGCCATCAAGGACCACAAATAAAATCTTTCTTCAGTTTGGAGTTGCAGGTTTTGGAGCCTGAATGCCTCAGGTTCCTCCAGCAAACTCAGCCTGAGTGGTGGGAGTCCATTGACCAGGCATGTCCCACAGCAAACCCTGAAATTGGGCTCAGGTCTGGCAGGTCACCCCTCACACTCACATCATTCTGCAGTGGCCTTAACTTTTGCTTCATGACAGGGGATCTGTTTCCTTTCAGGGCACAAAGATAGTTAATTTTGGCAGGTAACCCTTGCTCGTCTCTGTCTAAATTTCAATGTGTCATGACTCCAGTGTGAGATGAACATAAGCAAAAGATTCATGTGCTGTTCAGCAGCTACTGCACCACATTATGAATTCCCCATATTCATTTAAGCAGTGCATTCACATGCAGTGTGGGACACAAGTGCTTTATGTAGCACACCATATTTTTATCGCATACCACTCAATCTAATTCACTATCAGCAAAACAAATCTTCTGCAATATTTTCCCCTGTATCTATTTAGATATTGAATTTGGACAAATGGGAAGAGCTCCCTAAAGATGATCTCTAAATGATTGCAGCAGAAAGCATAATTAGGTTCATCTTTTGGAGTACCATGAAATCATCTGCATGTACTTATGACTTCAACAAAGTTTAAATACTTTGATGGATAAGGATTGATGCATAAGTCAGATCTGCAATGAATCTGTCTTTCAGATTGCTACATCCTTGGCACATCAGCACTCTGATCCCAGTCTGTAATTGCTGGCTCTTCAAGTGCTAGATCTCTTTTCCACTGCCTGTATAAGACAATGCCAGGGAGGATAAGTTCTGTTGGCTGATTTTAGTATAATATAAGCTATTGAGTAGAATTTCACCACAAACAGAAATACTTGAAAGAAGTTTGGCACCTAATCGTTAGAAAAAAAAAAATCTGGAGGCTGATTGCAGCATTCTGATAGATATCCAAGACACTTCAAGTAATGAGCAGTATAGGACAAATACTTGCACATCAGTCCAAGTAATGGTATATGCAGATGTGGCTGAAGTTTGACTCTATTACATGTGTCAAGCAAGAGTTTTACAGCTATTCCACAGCCACATCATTTTAAAGATATTATCCTCCCCTTCAGCACTGCCTGCTACAGAAAATGCAGCAAATGTCTTCTATTCCATTTTCTCCCTAAAGGCTTGCAACAAACCAAGATAAACCTTATCCTATGATTATAGAAAAATTCTGTTTGGAAGGTATTTGAAGAGACCATTTACTTCTCATGATTCCCCTGTAAGTAAGATTTCACTGCAGTAGCAAAGAAATATGTGTGGTCTATTTGTATCAGCAAACCTAGGTCAAATCCTGGTTTTGCTAGGATCTAGCAGAATGGCCTTGAGTTGGGCACCAGGAGACTGCTGCTTCAGGATTCAATGCTGCTGCTGTGCAGCTTTGTGCAACCCTATCTTCTTTCTGTCCTCTTTGTGGCTTAATTGCACAGGAAGGTCTTGGAGGAAGAGGTGTTTTTTTTTTGGAGGAAGGGTATTTGTGTTGTGTGCAGCATGATGTGGCTCCAGTTTCAGTCAGGGTTTGTAGATTGAACGATAAACTTAGCACAAGAGTGAAGTGATAGCAGCACCACACAGAGTCTGCAGCAGATACTGGAACTGAAACCCGATTTCCTGAAGCTTTGTGTCTGCCTAATCAATAATGTCATCTCCTGTGGAATTTGCCTATTTTCATCAATATAATACCAAGATTTTCACAACAGTTCACTCATTGCTCACGCTCTCTTGTTATAAGACTCGTAGTAGGTTGACTGAATCATTTAAATATTCTAGTTACTATTTTTTCTAAACCCTAACTTCTTTTTGCCTGCATTGCAAAGTTGAAAGGCATCAATTTAAGTCTCTGCAATGAACCACTCCAAATTATTTCTTTGAAGCATCATCTCACAATGGGACTCATTTTACTATTGAGGATTTTTTTAACAGCAGCACATTAATGATTTACTGAGTTGTTTAGAAAAACCCCCGTTGATTTGGCAGGGCAGTGAGCTCTAGAACTAATGCTCATACTATTTTTTCTCCCTCCCAGGGTGTCATCAAAATATTTAAAGCTGCAAGCCAGATCCAGAGCCTGTGAATTGGTGTTTTCTAACAACTTAGGCCAGATATTCACCTGCTTTATACCATGATAGAGCTGCTCAGACATGCAGAAGATATCTCCACCTTAAGAATAGTTTTCAATGGAGTCAAATAAGGCATTTTGCAAGAAGAGCTTTTTTTTATGCCAATGGCCAGCATGCCTCATCTTGGGGAGAGTGTGGATTACTTAGCCCAGACAAAAAAAATTGATGTAAGATTAAATGACAATTATTGTGCCTTCTGGACTCAGTTAATTTTAAATGTTTCCTGGTACATATGATTTTACTTTGAGATTATAGAAAGTATGGTTTAATATGCAGACACAAACCAGCTCTCTCAGATGGAAAGAAAGAACTTTAGTCTAATATATTATAATTTAGTAACTTAAATTGTTACATATTTTTCCACTTATTCTATTAGAAGTAGTAGTACTCAGGAGAGGTGGAAGGGAAAAGACATCTAAAAACAATAATTGTACTATTACTTTTAAGGAACTTGCCTTTTTTTTTCAGTGCAGTTAGGTCTTAGAATCATTTAGGTTGGAAAAGACCCTTAAGATCAAGATGCTCAGTTTGAAAAAGTTGATTCACTTGCCAACAAGAAAAGCTATGGGACCAAATTGTCATGGTCTGTGAATATACTATATATTTCTGCTAACCATCTGGCTGCCTTCAGTGCTTTTGCCACTCAGGGAAAATGTCATTTACAATCAATTTCAACAAATACCATATGCATTAAGGTTGGAGAACAAATGATATTTCAATATTGAACATTATAGAAGAGCTTCAAGTTCACCAGACCTTTCAAGTTGTTCAGTTTGTGGTGTTCTGGGTTTTTTTGGTTTGTTTTTTTTTCAGATTGTCTGCAGCCCAGCAGCTTGCTACTGTACCTGTGGGTACCTGCTTAGCTGCTTAGAGTGAGAGATGCAGAGAGACTGAGGAGTCCCTGCCAGGATTTGTGAGACCACCTCACAACCATCAAATCTAGAGCACTGCCCCCAGCCTGGGACTGGGAGCCTATTTCCTGCTCAGACAAGGGCAAGGACCAGAAAGATTTCTATCAATCAACACCAGGGCTGCTAACCTTAGATTCAGGAGCTAGTTTGCACTTACAGAAGATTTAGTGTAAAAACACAGGATCCCTTTACACTTAACTCCCTGAGGTTCTTTCCACAAGCATTCAGATATTCAGGCATGAGGGGAGGTTCTTCATAGCTACTCAGAATTTTTAAGGACAGGTATTGAGATACTGAGATTTTGATAATGATTGGTCTAATAGGTTTATTTTTCAGTTTGAAAAGTATAGATTTTATTTCTACAAAAACAACTGAAAAATCAGTAGAATCTCATTAATCTTTTCATTTGTTTGAATGTTCAGATAGTAAATATTTGAGTAGTGCTTCTAATTAGTTAACACAGTCATCTAGTCTGGCAAGTTAAACATATGGAAAATTTCTGCTGAAGTTGAATGTTAATGGATGGAACTTTACAAGCAGTCATCATCTAATTCTCCTTCTATTTGACTAAACTGGAGTTTTACCACTTGCTTCAGAAAAAATAGGTTTGGGCCAATTTTGAAATTCCTTGGCTATTAAGTACATAATAAGTACCAGATTTGGACATAGTTGCCGTCTCATTTTCAAGATGGCATGATAAGTACTGATATTTTTAAATACTAATTACAGTCACTCCCTCTAACATTTTATAATGGGCACATTAAGCAGGATTTAATTGCTATTCAAGCCACTAAAAGATGTTACAATTTGATCTATTGAACCTCAGCTCAGCAGCAATGTGAATGGCATTGAAAAACGCACAGAATAAGTTCAGAAGCACTTCAAAAAAATCACTTCACAACCTTTGGATTACAAATGCAGGTTCCTCAGTGGAAGTATACTAACTTTACTGGAAAAATATTATCAGCCTGACTTCAGCAACTTCATCTACATTAGCAACTTCATTTTTTCAACATGTTTGGAACCTTATGTATTGCAAAATCTGTCTTAGAACTGAAAAGACATTTTCAGACAAGACATACAAATCACTTCCTCAATCAAAAGACCTTTTTCTCAAAAACTCATATAACATAATATTCCTCAACATTCATAAAAAGATGTATACTCATTTCTACTAATGAGGGAATTGATTCTCCTGCACTGCTTATGAGCAATGTTCTTGGCAAGTTACAAACAGCACATTATCTGTAGATTTAATTTTTCATGGAAGGGTGTAATCAGCACTCCTCCTAAAGTGTGTTTTTTCAATGGAAAGTGCTCCAAGCACAGTGAGGCATTTTCCCTCCAGATAGGAAGGGTGGGATTGTTAGAGCACCTGCAATGCCCTCAGCAGATTAACTATTAGCTGCATCCCACTTGTGCTAGCAACCAGAAATATGAACTCATTACAAAAATGAAGGAGTTGTGCATTTCTTGAACTGGTCTGTTACATGTGCTCTGCCTTGGACAAGGCTGACTGGACTCACTGCAATTCTTTTCAATGAAAGCTGTAGGGTGTCAGAAGAGATTTTTATTGAATAGTGTCTATAGGGATCTGTCCTGGAGCAGTTAACACCAGCCTGAAATAGCTCTGCTATAGATGTTAGACATATGTATATGTCTAACATAAATACATGTATGTCTATATGTATGTATAGACATAATAGTTGAATTTCAGGTTTTCAGAGATTAAGCAAAACCTGAGCATCAGAGTCTTTTCCGAGACCCTTCTAGAGGAGTGGTACTTCTAGTGCCTCTTTTGTAAGCAAAGACCTTTTCCCCATAACTTGTGGCTGTTAACACAAACTCAGTGAGCTAAAGAAGGGTTTTCCCAAAGTCAGATTTGTGACTATTTCAGCTTGTTCCTCATCCTCCTGGGGACACACTGCCAGCACCTTACAAAACTCACTGTCACACTCCTAACACTGCTCAGTGCTTTGGACATCAAGAGAAAGGCACAGCTATAGTTAGGACAGGGCTCCCTCTGAGCATGTCTCTCTCCATATTCACAGATCTCAGACATCATTCGGGTCAGATCTTTCAAAAGCCCAGGACCCTCCACCCCATGTAGCTTGTGGTTCTGGTGGAAAAATCTGAGTCTTTCTCTCCCTACTGTCATCCATTTTCAATCTTCCTAATTTGGGTATGTTAAGGGTGTGGGCTTATTTTCTCAGCTTCTGGGAACACAGACTCTCATTCTCTGACCTTTTTTATCCTCTTAACTGCTGTTTTCAAATGCAGGAATCTCATAATGGGTTTCCTACTCACCTCTCCACACTAAGCCCCAAAGACCTCTTGTTGAGGAATACTGTTTGGCCTTTACATGCATTTCTTCCTTGTGTTGCCACGTGCATCTATCCAGCCTCCTAAACATGTCTATTAACTGACAGGCAGCTGTTACAAGAACATCCCTTGGCTCCATACATAGAAATCTGTAGTCTGGATATGGGACTGAAGAGTGGACAGCATCACCTGGAATTCTTGACAGCTGCCACCAGCTTCTTCTGTCCAGTTCCTTAGCACAGCACCTTATTTCAGAGTATTTTCATTAGCATTAGTGTCTTATTGCACAATAAAAAACAAGCTGGTTTTGTTTGCTTATCCAAACTGCCTAGTGGCGAAAATGATCATGCTTCCTTTTTTCTTTTCTAGCCACATCAGTGCTCACTAAAGGAGAAATAAGGATTGATTTAGTGAATGCTCAATATTAAATAAGCTCATCTGGTGAGTAGACATAACACACTGAAATATGGGGAGCACAGAATTAAAAACCCACTTCACTTATCAGCAGTGCAGCTTCCAAAGAGTATTCTTGGCTTTCAGACACCTAAGAAGCATATTCTGATTAACAGATGAACACCAAACAAGCAGAGGAAACACTACTGTACTGCCAAGGTTAGCTGATAAAGAGCACTGTTGGTGAGCACTCCTGCTTTAAGTGTTTCAGTGTTGGATCTACACTGGAGCTTTTAAAGGGTTACTACCAGCATAATGCTGCTAGAATAATCTCATAATAAATGTAAGTTCAGAACTCTTTGCAACTGCATCTGAAATCCCATAACTTAATTACAAGTTGGGATTGTGGGTCATTTTCACCTGTAGCATTCAGATTTTCTTTATGTCCCTGAAAACTGGAAACATCATTTACTTAAGAATGAAGTGCTTAAAAGACTTAGTCCTGCTTTTTTAGCCCCTTCAGTTTTGGCAGTCTGAATCATGAACTATAATACCCATAATTTCATCTATGGCAGGTGCTAACATAGAACCATAGGCACTTTCCATTTGGAGTAAATTAAAAGTAGCAGCACCAGTAGAGTGTAGTTACTGCAGTGCGAGGCTTCTGAAATATAAGATTAACTTCTGTCTTTGGAAGTTGAAGTCTAAACTGAGTGCAGTTTCCAAAGTTCTGACTGCATTATACAGTTTTTAAATATAAATATGTGATTCTAAAGTAAGTGTTCACACAAAACCCCATCAACAAAACTCCAGAGATCTGATAAACACAAATTTCAGAAAATGCGCCAGAGAAGAAATGTTTGTTGTGAACATTTCAGCTATATAAAAAATGTGATATTTTAAAAACAGCTACAGAGAGGATAACTCTAAACCAGCTCCTCTGAGATTTATTGTTCAAATTTTGAATAAGTCTAGGGGCCCATGTGAAAAGGAAAAATGCTAGATGGAGAATTGATAAGACACTTTCCCCATTACTAATCTGCAGAGCTCTACCATAAGATGACTGTGGAAGATACCACAGAAGCATTCAAAATAACAGTGTTTATTTTGATACAGAACATTATCAGTGTTTAGGGAATAGGTTAGGTAAATGAAGTATTTTTAGAAGTCAACATCTATTAAGACATAGAAGGAAAACTTTCTTTATAGACGACTTGCTTGCATGATGCTTCATCGCCTCCTGAAGCATCCAGTGCTGGTCACCACTGCAGATAGTGAGGACTTAGCTGGGGTCTTGACTTTATCCGGTCCAAAGCTGACACTCCTGAAGTCACATGCAGCTGTTGCATTCAAAAAAAGCATCAGACTTCATTAAACATTTGTTTGTAACAGAAAACCTAAGAATCTGTCTTTGATAATTTAGAATAAACTTTAGAGGTTTGTTTTTTAAAAACTCATCTTCGTGTTGCACCTATGTTTGCCCTTGATTTACTCCTATTCCTACAGGGCACACAAGATCAGAGATCTTTTTTCTTTATGCCCTCCTCCATGAAAGCAGAAAGCAGTAACTGACCTGGTCACATACTGAAAACACATTAAAATAGCTTTAAAATCTTTCCTTGCAAAAAAGAAGTTGCCTGAAAAATCAGATGCTAGACTAGGTGGCAACCCCATAACTGCTGGGAGCTGAGAATAGGAAAAGAACAAGGCACACCCCAGCCAGTTACAGCTGTGACAATGCTTTGTATTTTGGTTTACAGCTGTGAAAGTGCAGAGATGTATGCTTGCTCCTCCCCATTTTAAAAGCATACTGTGGATGCACTGAGCTTTGTAAAAATGTCTCTACAAAGTCAAGAGCCAAATGCCTGGCAAAGCAGGGACCATACAGCTTCTAGGGTATAGATCAAGTGAAGGGCTTCCCCAAGCACTTACTTTTCACTTAGCTGATGCTCAAGATGACACCAAGAATCCAACCAAGTGTTGAGTGAGAAGGGGACACCAGTGTTGAGCAATTGCTGGAAACAGATTACACTTGAAATCCAGACAACTTCAATTCAGGCTTCATTTCCAGCTGCAAAGCCCTGGCAGGGAGACACAGCTAGAGCTGAACCTCGACCAACTTGGCTGGGGATGCTGGACACATTAAACAGGGTGGACACACAACATGTGCAACCAGGCAGCCCTGGCCTGAACCCAGCAACAAAGATCCACACAAAACTGAAGGGAATGGAAGAAGGGGGCATGAAATGAGACATCAGGGGCAAACCCTGCCTTCTTAGGGTACCACACAGACATTTGTAGGATCAATCTTAAAAGGGTGAAATCCAATTGCTCCTTGTTCCTGGCACAGCACCGGTCCTCCTAACCTAATCTACTGTTCATTCTCTAATCCCCCCTCCTCAGTCAGTGAAAGGAATTAGGAGCTACCCTTGAAAATGAGCCACTTATAAGAAGAGAAGCCATTTTGTCCAACAGATTCATACTTGTGATAGAGAAGAAGCTTCTCCTCCCATCACACTTCAACCTCTCTAAAGTAAAAAGTTACCAGGTGAAGTCTCTTTCAGCTGCCAAATAGGTTCTCAAAATATCAAGCTGAACTACAGATGGAAAACTCTTGCTGAAAGAGGAACTGCTGCAGTTGTCGTTCTTTGTGCTATATTTTATTCATTTTCAGGCCTATTAGCACTCCTCATCTTTCACTCCCATTCCTTCTTTTCACCCTATTACAATACTTCTGCTCTGTTAAATGTCTGTGAATGAAAAGCAAATTCACTAGTCAGAATCAGAAGAGAGATTCAGACCCTTGTGAGTAAAACGGGCAGTTTAAGCAACAGCTTGCCTTTGTCATTTGTTTTTTGAGCACTGACAGCTTTTTCCCCCTCATCCTAGGTAAAAGATTGGACTGATTGAACCCAGCTCAGCCAGTTTTGCTTGTTCATCTGGGAAGGATCTGGATGGGCTGGCCTTTTCACAGGAAGTGTTCAGCCCACAACAGTGCCCGCTGTCTGAGAGACCTTCCTGTCCTTGATGTCTCACACCAGACACTCACAATGAATATGCCAAACTTTTCCTCTCAGTCCCTCTGTGTCATCCCTACAAGTCAGCTCGCTCCTTTGCTCTCCCTTATTAGTTTGCCAGAAAAGTAGCTTTCAGCTTCTGTAGCCTTTAGAAAACAAAAACCTCACAGATCCCCTATTCTGTTTCCTGAAGAGTTTCGGGGAGCAAAGACAAAACGCCTAAAGATTAAGTCCTCTCAAAAAAAAAAAAAAAAATAATCCCCTCTCTAGTTTAAACAGTAGGAAGACTTTACTTACAAATGTTTGCTAACGAGTAAACAAAACCAGGGGAAAAAGCAGGAGAAAATACAAAGAACATTCTGTAGGATTTAATGGCCAAATGTCTATCTATCTTGCTACCATCATTTTCCCCTTTCTCTACAAGATCATCTTGGCTCAATCAAACTAACCAGTTTGCAAATCTAATTTGAATTCTTGAAAGCAACTCTAATTTATCATGATCCTCTCTGAGGTCAAATCTATTCTGTATTATTTTTCAAAGATTTCCAGCATGGTAAGTACTGTAGCTGCATAATAAAAGGAACACAATTCTTACTTTATGGCAAATTTCCTTGAAAAAGAAAACAGCTCTGCATTGCTGTAGTTATTATGAATTTCAGCTTTTATAATGGACATTGGTGTGTTCATCAGTTTTCACAAGAGCCTTGTACTCCTTGCAACTGGCAGACATTCCATTATTTATATGAGTACATAAACACACACACACATATATATGTAATGCTCAGAGAAGATGAATCAATTCAAAAGATGCCAAAGTGCAGGAAACTTGAGAATTACATCTTCTTAATACCAGTGCTTTGCTAAAACTTGTCTTTAAGTAGAACAGTAGTTGATGGACTTTGCAGGACTATAGGAGAGCTCAGGCATCTTAATTACTAAATATCAGTATTAGTTTCAAGTAGGCTGCTACACTGCTAAAAAAAAAATGGAAAGCCCAGAAAATACAGCCAAAGTAATGGCAGATGAGTTGAATGCATTTGGCTATACACAGGAAGCACAAATTTCAAATTGCAGATCTAGTTCTCTAAGGATGATCTAATTCCCAAGAGATGGTGAATTCCCTGCAGACACAGAAATTACTGCTGTGGAGCAGCATCACATCTCAGATATTGGCTGCAATCTTCTGAAAAGCCTGAGTGAGGCAGTTCTAAATACCACTGAAATTAAATACACAAAGATAATTTCATTTTCTTGAATAAGCAGTTGTGCAGAGCCACTACCCACAGAATGGTTAAGGTTGGTAGGGAGCACTGGAAGTCATCTAGTCCAGCCTCTTCACTCAAGCAGGATCCCCTAGAACATGTTGTTCAGAATTGCATCCAACTTTTTATTTCCTCCAGAGAAGGCAACTCCACAAACTCAAGTCAGTAGTGCTAAACCCTTGATACCACATTGCTCCACAGTAAACACTTGGTTTCATTGGGGACTTACTCCTGTTCTTTTCACTGGTCCATTTTTAAATTTTTGACATAATATGGAACTTTGGGGACTTAAAGAACTCAAAAAAGGGGGAAAACCAAAATAAATTTCTTTTGAGTAGATCACTGTAACAGCACTGCAGGATGTTGCAGGAAGAAAGGCAGTGCTTTGTTCTAACAGACATGACAGTAGTTGCTTCCCACAGGTAGAGGGAGTCTACTGCTCTCTCTAAGCATATGGGATATTATTAAACCCATTTTCATGCCAGCACTGTACATTACCCACTCAAAGTCTTAGACTACTGAGCTATTTTGAAATAAAGTTAGATTCGAGCTTGGCAACTGGATCTAAGCACCACAGCAAAACTTTTCTTTGCCAGGCAAGATTCTACTCTTCAAACAGCTTTTATCTTGCAGTATTTAAAGCTGCTTGCAATATTAGACTGAATCCTGAGGGAGGCAGGCCACAAGGAAAACACAGGCAAGATGCTTAAACATAAAACTGCACAAAAATGCAGCCCACAGCCTACAGCTGGTCTCAGCTGTATTCAAAATAGCACCAGCACTGCCAGAGCCTGGTGCTTGACAAATGCTCATTTCACAGTAGGCATAAACATACCCCTGTAGGTATGATCTTTTGCACCAAGCTTAAGAAACAGCTCCCATAAGCACATATTCATACACCTGTACACTGAGTTTCAGTCAAATACCCTCCCACCACATCCCAACTTGGTAGACTAACAACTGATGTGGAAACTTCAATTTCTAGAGGCTTTGGAAAACCTGGAGCTGATTTATTCTCTGAGGTGTTGGGTGACTATAGGGCAGGCAAGCAGAAAGGTCTGAGTGTCTAAGGCACAAGACTTGCTTTTAGTGGTGCCCCATGGCAAACTCAGTCCAGAGGTTAATGGATGAAGGACAACTAATGAAGGCCTGCATCAGTTTTTATACTAGCTCTCAGGCTTTTAAGTTCTGCAACCCTTTGTGGTTATGCTTTTCCCCACCCTTTTTAAAAGTTGAGAACACTTCAAATTTCTTCAACAGTAAAATGTGGAGCTCAAGGAAAAAAAATCCAACTGCATGCCTCATTCTAACAGCCTGTAAGGGACACACTGAAAACCCTCCAGGCACAGTTTCCACACTAAGGCCCAGAACTCAACTGTCAGAATTCAGGCTGGCTCACACAGACAGGTTTCCCTGTTGGCAAACAGGATGCCAAGGAAGGGGGGGTGGTTTCCTAGCCAACAGTATTCACTAAGCCAACATTTACCTGGTGTCTTTAGAACAAGCCCATAATAAAGAGACAAATGCAGTCCAGCTCTGTTCTCAAGATTTTCCCCAGTTTATTCAGTATACCTAAAACAACATATTCCACAAAAATGGAAACAGTCCATCCTCCCCAAAACTTACACTTGCCCCATGCCTCCCTCAAGGGAAACCATCAGAGAAGTGCCTTGGGTTGGCAAACCATTCCTGTTATTGGGTGCTTTGCTCCTTGTTTGGGACTATGGACACGGGCATTCGTAGGCTTTCCTGAACGGGTTTCTCTCAACCAGGTGTCTCATCCTGCTTCTTTCTTCAGCAGTGCCTTTGTTTTGTGTCTTTTCAGTTTGGACTAATAGTTCACTCAAGCAGGCAGATTTTCCACATCAGATGAAAACACGGTCTCCCACATCAGGGTTCCAAATTTGCTGCATAACCAGAATACAATAGAAAGTACTGAAACACGGAATAAAACCTTAAGACCATTTTTGAGACAACAATTGTGGAACAAGCAATTCTAGTCCCCTCCCCCAGTAATGAGAATGATGACTTATGTAACAAAGTGATTATAAATCACTGATATTCTTTTGTTGTACCAGCGTATAATTATTCCTCAAAGCATCTCCCTGCATCTGATCACGGATATTTGGACACCTTTTGACACATCTGAAGGCAAATATATACCAAGAGATGACATAAGCCTCTCTAATAAAATACTGCTTTTTACAATAGTCACAACAAGGGAATTATAGGCTGTTATTTTGTATTTGTTGACCAGAATGTCTTTTAACTACTTATTGTTTATTCACAAAACAATAATCCTCAATTTTAGAGATTCACAGAGCAAAGAGGATGACTTGTTTTTCTGAAAAGAAAATTGCCCTGCAGATGTAGATGGTCATGCAACCAGTCTGGGGTGACAGCTGGTATTTAAATGGAAAATTAATTCTTCTCAGTCTGTCAAAGCAGGGACCTCATCTTCCAAAGGAAGTGCGAGATTGCTTAAGACCCTGCATACCATGAAGTCCCTGACAGGAAGAAGAAATGGGTGAGGTGAAACTAGAAATGATCTTTCTCTATGGAAGCTGCAGCTCCCTTGCAAGCCCTGCTCCCACATCCTCAGGGGTGGGGGGTGGATGCCCTGCAGGTTAGCAGAGGAGTCTCATTGGTGTAACAATGGTGACAGTCCCACAGATCCTAGGCAGACAGTGTCTCACTGACCATGAGGGCTCACACGTGGCTCCTGCTCACACTCACCCTGGAGTGTACTTTCACAGCCTGCTTTCAAGCCCTGAGACATGCCTGCAAAGAGGAGAGAATGAGGCTGGTCAGAATCATGATTGCTCCCCACTGCCTGAATGCCAGTAGGTTATTTCACTCCAGTAGGTTATTTCACTGCTAATCCCCTGGGCCATCCCCCAGCTTGCTGTCAGGGGAGCTGCTCAGTCACTGGCTGCTCCTGCTGGGTGCTTAGGGAAACCAAAACCATTGTGTGCACTCTTCTGTGCATCCCATGTTCAGTTCCACTACCTTTCCCTGTCTGCTCCTGGCCAACAAGGACTACCTTATCCACAGTCACTGCACAGCACAGCAGGACACCCCAGAGCTACATTTCTGACAGCATTTGCACACGTCATTCCTGCTGTATGTACCAAAGAAAGATGGTCCACATGAAATTTTTTTAATTCTTGGACCATATGTATTTGTGATGCTATGCTCAGGTTCTCTACTTGAGGAGTGTTTTGACAGCTAAGGCAGTTTTTTTTTTTTCTGTTTCAGAAAGAATTCAAAGCAGAATTATTTTAAAAGATAATAAATCTAAGTGTGGGGACAGCCTTCAGCCAAACTACATCAGTCTGTTCCATGCCTTTCCAGACAGACACTCCCATGTGTTTTAAAAGCTTCTCAAACAGGTATATGATCATCTTCAAACCATGAGCCTTTAAATTTCTGTAGGCCAGATAAACCCCCACTACTGTAGTACCTGATGTTGCCCCCATCTTCCACAGCCCCACAAACATCAAAAAGCATTACCAACCAAATTAGAGGTGAACATAAGGTCCAGAGGAAATCAGGGCAACCCCTTATGGCTGCAATTCAGCCACCTTGGGAAAAGTCACACAGCAAGCACCTAGCAGAGCTGGGAAGCAAGCATTAGGCATATATGTGTGCTAACACTATATTGCACCACTCCTCCCCTTCAGTGAAGTATTCCATTTACTTTGTCTTCAGGCTCTATGCTTTGCCATAAGGAGATTTTCACCAGGAAAGGAGTCTGTGAGCATACATTCACACACACAGGAGCCGAGCAGGTGAACAATTTTAAAAGCACACCAGATATCACATAGCTTTAACTTATCAAAAGTCTGCCATAGACCATGCTTCATGCTCCTGCCAAAATGATGATCTGGATGCAGATCAGGGGCTCTGACTGCAGATGTTAGGAGTGCACCATTCCTAACAGATGCGTAATCTGATTAAATATGAAATGCAATGATATTGTCAAAACCCATTAATCACTCTTTCAGGACACATTAACGTAGGCCTAACTGACAGCTGTGATGATTTTAGTGTCTCTGCAGGTACTGCTGCTCATCAGAGTTACCCATTGGGTCTCAAAGAAGAAAAGGTATTCAGCATGCAGAATATTCTTCAGAGCACAGTACCAATATTGCTTTCATGAAAAGTGTTGGTATCACTTATATTCCTGCATCTTTCTATAGATTATTATCTGTGTCAACTGAGATAGCCTCTCCTTTAGCAGAGGCACCCAAATATCTAGCTTTTTGGCCTGGGAATGAAGTATGCCTTTGCTTCCTTATTTTATCTCAGTGGGTCCAGAAGAGACAGGCCATGAATCCATCTCAATCCTCGCAAACTTCCTTTATTCTGGCCTCCCATGCCCCTGATGCATCTACCACTATAAACCATCCATTGCCAAAGATATTTGCACGTTTATGCACAACTAGAATTTATATCTACATCTGCTTTTAGCCTTTTTTTAAGCTTCGTTTGTTTGTCTCCAGCCTTGTTATAGGCCTTTCTAGACCTCTGAAGTAGTTACATTGAATTCAGTGTAGGAGTAACAGCACCTCCCTGGACCAGCAGACATTAGGAATGTCAACAGGAGATTGAATTTAGAAATAGTTGAGGAATCAGGTCCAGCTGATTGGCACAGTAGGGACATGCCCATTTACTTTAAGAGTTTGGCCATGACAAGCTGCCCAAGAGCAATGGCTCATTTACAGAAATGACCAACTGTGTGTTGAGGAAATGGCAATAAAGACCAGTGTTTGTTCACAAAGCAAAAAATTTTGGCAAATTTAGCAGTAATAAAGTCTAGTGGCTACCATTACATTAACATACCAGACTTCCCCAAGAAGATGTTTACAAATAAAAAAGCACAGAATGATAATACTAAGATGTGCCATCTCACAGCAAGGATTAATGTTCCATGACAGAGAGTGGCTAGGCATGGATATCTGCAAACATAAGGGGTTAAAACTGGGGAGCAAAATTGTTACTTCCTGGCCCATGGGAAATTTGTTTCCCAATCCTGTGCCAGAGGAAACATCTCTGTTTAATCTCCAGCAATGTCTTTTTATTGCATTAATTTGCCCAGTGACACTTTGAGCCCATAGAAGCTTTCTGCACATCCAGTATCCTGTAGCAAGTACATCAGCAGCTTAACTACTCATTGCATGACAGATTATTATCTCCTTTGACTCTCCCTTCACTTTTACCTACTAGCTGCCTACTAGGTTACCACGATGCCTTGGGGCTCTGATGCCAGAACAGGCAACATCCCACCCTTATTTTCATGCACCATATAATTCATTACTATGTACCTGTCACATCTCCAGTCATTTTTCAAATGTTTAGTCATTGCTAATTTACAAAATCTACTCCATCATTTTTGTTTCTCTTATTTCCACTGTACTCCTCTATTTCCTCCCACCTCAGCCATCTTGTCAATCTTGGCTTCCATTCTGCAATTTACAGGATCAAACAGAGGATAAATTAGAAGCCTGAGAGTTTTGGAGGGGACCAAGATTGGCACAGCAGTCTATCATGTATTGTTGATCAAAGGAATAGAGTTTATATTGAAACTCTTCAAAGCAGGGATTTTTACTATGTATTTACACAGTACTTGTCTCAGTGGGACCTTGCCTTATCTAGGACTCAGGGGTGTTGTTCAAACAAATAATTAATAAATAGCTCAAATAGGTAAAACAGGGCTAGATAGGCATTTAAGGAGAATAAACACTTGTAGTTGTGGGTTTTCAGGTAAGCTAAAACAAACATTAAGGTGGTGATAAGTGAAGGAAAGGACACAAGCGTATTTTGTAAAGTGGCATGGAAATGGCTTTTGTCATTGAGATGTTTCAGGTCAGCTGCACATAAATACATATACACACATAACTGGCATGCATACAGACAACAGTATTTTGTACCATGTAGGTTGGCCAAAATCCTTATTTAAAAAACATCTTTCTGCACTGCCTCTTAATGCAAGACCATAAAGGCTTGAGAGAGGCAGCACTATATAATAGTGTCAGAAATAGTGGAGAGGCTTTTCTTAGCCTGAAACTGATGCATTGACAAGTTAATGGGGACCAAGAACATCCACCAAGAACATCCACCAACCTTATGGATTTATGAGAGGATCACTAAAGTGAAAACTAACAAACCCTGCCATAAAACAGCTTAGCAATATTCTCTTTATACTTGCCTCATTGTAATCTAAGATTCTGTTTGCCTACATGATTAGAAAAGACATTCTGGACTGTATAGAAACTGTTACCTGACACACCACAGCCTGAAGAATTCCTAACACCACTTCCTCAGTAAACACCTCTAATGGTGCTCCACAAAAGCAGAACAGAAATCCATGTGACAGAGTAGCTAGAAGCATAATAAAGTCACTGAATAGGAAAAAAAAAATAGAATAGAAATACAGCATTCTAGAAAAATTGGGAATTGATTTTTTTTTTCTCAGAAAGAATCCATTGGGAAATACTGAAAGAAATCTTCCTTCTTGTCTACAATCTCAGCCATGGCCATGCTTCATTGGAACTGTTCTTGCACAGTTTTGTTTTCCAACTTGGAATGTGCAAGGTGGAACTCTCCTGAACAAGTGCTTGCAGAAACTCACAGTAATGTCTGTTACTTCTAAGCAGAGGTTGACATCCTGAAAGACACTGTGCATGAAGCTTTAATAAGAAATGCTGGCCCACAGGTGGAACTGAGAATGAGTTGTCTATGCATAGACAATTTCTTAAATAATATATTTTAGTACCTATAAGTCTTCCTCTCCAGGCCCTTCACCATCCTCACAGCCCTCCTTTGGACACTCTCTAACAGCTCAATTTCCTTTTTACATTGTACCCAGAAGTACTCCCAGCACTGGAAGTGAGGCCACCCCATTTTAGAGCAGTGTGGGACAATCCCCTCTTTTGCTCAGCTGGGGCCTTAAGTTTTAGCTTTTATATTTTTCAGATTCTGTGCTGCTTTAGTGCATAGTTCTGAGCTTCATATTAAGTAAATACTCAATATGAAGCTCAGAATATATGATATGAAGTATATGATACTTAATACTTCACAGAGTAGGTAGACTAAACAATTCCTTTTCTACCTTGGGACCAAGGAGAACCTATCCAAATCTCAGGCCCAAGAGCATAAAGAACATGCACTGAAGAGAGAAAACAAGAGGATAGGACTTCATAATCTGAAACTGTAACTGGACAATAAGCTCCAATATGCTAATGGACCAAAACTTATAAAAGTGTGAGACCCCGTGACCAGTCGTCCATTTTGTGACCATTTTGGGTTCATCTTGGGTGTAACCCTGACTGGGCTCCTGCACTGCCCAAGGTGTATCCATTGAGGCCTTTTAATAAATACCTGGTTTAGTCTTTAACTCTGTCTAGTCTATGTTCTAGGGCAGCCTTCAAGGCATCAGTGATGCTGTGTCTGATGCCCTCCAGGACACGCTTGGCCCTCCTGGCGCCAATATGAATATGAATCCACAATGATTCATATTCAGCTTACCATTGACCAGGACTCCCAGGTCCCTGTCTGTGGAACTGCATCCAAGTTATTAATGAAGGTGTTGAACAGAACTGGGATGAGGATGGAGCCCTGCAGAACCCAACTAGTGACCAGTCACCAGCCTGATGTCACCTCATTCACTCTAACTCTTTGTGTCCAACCATTATAAGCCATCTATTACAATCAGTAAAGTTAGTGCAAGAATTTGGGGTTTTCTGACCTCCATCTCAAACCAAAAGTCTCTGTAATGGTAAAAGACTAGCCCTCTCTCAGACTCTGGGTCATGCACTAACAATGCCATTTATTTGCATTTTTATTCAAAGCTGCTTTCAGTGATGGTTCAATATCAAGGAACACTCAAATAGATGTATTCCCCCTCTCTATCTTCATGTTTCTTAAGAGCACAAAACCCTTCCACTGCAGAAAGTAGAGACACAAACATGTGATATTAGAATACTGACTTTGTCCTTCATCAGGCCACTGTAGTCTTGTAAAGGACTGGAAGAAAAATCTTGCCTTGCTGCCATCCCTGTGCAGAGATCACCAGAAATAATATTTCATTGCAAAGTAAGGCATGACCCTAGCACAGCTCAGGATAACAGCACTGTGAATAGCAGAGCTTGAGAATGAGCCAAAGCAGACTCAGAGACTGCCAGTCTTTTCTCAAGCATCCTCAACAGCCCAGATGTCTGAAGGAGAAGATCATGGTAAAGAAAATTTATTGTAAAGTCAGTGATAACACCATTTCCCACTGTTCCCTGTCATGGAAGAGTCATTCCATAATGCCAGCAGCTCCTGAGTCATTCACCAAGAGTGGAACCTGTGGAAGGTTTTTCTTCTTTTTCCATGTATTTACATGCACAGTTCCAAGAACTGACATGTAATCATACTTCTTTCACATGGAGAAATATCCAGGCTCCCAGTGTCCTTTGCAAAAAAAACAGGCTCTTAGAGGTTCAGTCTGTGAACTGTAGCACTGGTATTCTGGCAGGAACCATCTCCTCATGGTACAACAGTCAGTACCCAGTTGAGGGATGACTCAAACACTCACTGGTTTTGGGTGACTCACCCAGTTAGGAGGTGACTCATTCCATGAGGGCAGTGATTTAACTCCCTCATGGACCCCAAAATCTAAAGCAAGCCTTTAGCAGCTGCATCCATCCTGAACACAACTCACAAACTGAAAAAAAACTCAGCAGCATGGGTACTTTGATTTTCATTCACCCTCCTGGAACTCACTAGTCACTACTCAAACATCAAGGATCAAGGAATCCGAGGCATACACCAGTTAGCTCGTTTTCTTTTAGAGACAGCAAGTTCCCAAATAAAAAAACAGAAGCTTCATGGAAGTGAAAAGTTTTATGCACTTGCAAACATGTATCATGCTGGAGCACAGGGAAAAGGGCTGCCAGAAGAGCAGGAAGCAATGTTACACTTAATAGATCTGTACTGGTTTGCACCACAGCAAAAAACCTCCTCCACAGCAGGAGGCTGCTAAAAACTTCAGCAAGTTCAAGACGATATTTTCTTCCCACCGAGAAAAATACTGACAGGATCAAAGTATAATGAAAACCTCTGCATCTTAGAGGGAAAAACAAGAAAATCCAGGAACAGTTTGAAGAGAGCCTGTTCATATAGCGAATCCCACTGGAAGTGTTTTTCTGGCCATTTTAAACTATACACATCTGTTCTGGGATCAACTTGCAACAAGCTGAAGAGGAGGAAAGGTGCTGTTATGGTCATCTGGGTGCAGAACAGCCCAGAGCTGCTATTTGTCCATTGTGCCCTACTGAACAAGATTTTGGGATCTCACATTGACTGCCCATCTAATCCAAGGATTTAGGCTAACTTTTATGAAAGCAATTTATTAGCTGGATTTGGACATACCTAAAACATTTCAGGGAATCTGTGTGACTGATGCACAGCATGAGAAAATTATTCTATTCTTACTCACTCCATATCAAGATGAATGCATGTAAGGTTTGTAACAGGAGCTATCTTTCAAATATCAAATTTAACACATAACTGTCACAGAAAAACAAATAGCCCACACAGCATAATCTACTGCGATAGCTAAAATCTGCTTAAAAGCAGGGCAAGAGTTGGAACAAAATCTCTGCCAATTGTTGGCATTGGCAGAGTACAGTTCCTGGAATAACATTGCATAAGCAGGAGAATTACTCATAGAAGATAACATGGTCTGAATTTTTATTATTCTGGAATTTGCTGAAACACACAGCTTGGAGAGGAGAAGCCAGGCTGTTGATGTGTGTGACAATAGTTGGGAACGTTGTCTGTATTTCAGAGACAACATGCTGTCCCCTTCAATAGCATCAGCTCCATATCTCCACATAATCACTCTAGTTTAAAATTAGAACAGAAGCCTGTGGCCAGAGAGTTTTAGCACTTCTGCAGCACTTAAACAGTCAACATTTGGAAGAAAAAAATGGATCAGGTGATCCATAGTGCATGCACTTTGCTAGCTGTCAGGAGGTTAATGGTGTGCCTCAAGCACAAGGCTAAATTAGGATGTGAACACCTTAATCTACAGTTGCAAATGCTGACAGCAATGGCACTTCATCAACTATTTTTGCAGCCTTATTTGCTGCATATCTCCCTGATTTCTCAAGCCTGTGCCACCAACCCTCCCTCATCTCCACATAAATTAGCTAAATGACCTCTTGTAGCCTGCTTGAAATGAAAATTGTCATCTGAAGGAGAAAATAGCTGTTCTAAATGTTTGCAGAGAATGGAGAGGGTGTTGAGGATTGCAAGATTTTCTGCAATACAAAACCTTCAAAAAGTCCTGTGCCAGAAATTAGTCTTATCTGATATTCAGAGTCAAGTAATGAATAATTTTCCCTCAAAAAAAAAAAAAAAAAAAAAAAAAGCAACCACAACCAAAACCAGCAGACCCCTCCTTTATGTTTGAATTTAACATTTTCAGGTCTGTAGTGCATTAAAAACCTATGGATATTGCTTAAGAAAAAATATTTTTGTAACAGAGCTGAAATTTAAATGTTTATTACATGTGCTTTATTACACAGACTGTGCCATACTACTAAAACTGTAAAACTGATGGATAAGAGGTGTCTGAGGAGCCACCATAAATGCATTGATACTATGTTCTAAAAGCTTTATTGCAGGAGTGCATTAAACAAAGCTGAATGATAGAAACAGCTTCAACTTTATGCTGGCACTGTTTGAGAGAGAAGAAAGATACTGAAATCACAAAATAAAAATTATTATCTTTTCCACAAGTAATTAGCATTTTCTCCATTAGCATTTCTCCAGTTTGTTACATGTAGCCCTGAAAAGATTAATTTAAGGGCAGCAACAGAAACAAGTCACAATGAATTGATCTGGAAGTGAATTTTCTCTTCCAGGAGGAGAATTTTCTCCTCTGAAGACATGACATGAAGTTTTACCTAAACAAGAAAGTTCCTGATTACCTTATCACAGGTCCTATGGCCCATCAGGTACGAGAGGGGGATATCACCTCTCTTCACCTGCTCTTACACAGTGACAGCAGAGAAATAGAGAGAAGGCTCTCAGTCAGGGTGCAAGAAATATGACACTGATTGTGAGGACAATTGTAAGACTTATGGCTAATAACAGTACCTAAATATTTCCAATGCAGTATATAATACTCTAAAGGTTTGTATTATAAAGTAGGTTTGGCTAGAAATGTACAGACTTGCAGTCTTTGGCCCTGCATTAGTCACAATAACAAAGCACCTACGGAGCTACTTTGGAATTTGATCTCTGTGTGTGATCAATCTTAGAGCTTGCTTTTACTCACCCACCCAAAAGTGAGTGCCCCTCATCCTCATGAGTGTTACCCATCTTTGATCTGGGTGTACCCTGCAGGCATCACTGTCAGTGTGGGGAATGCACCTGGAAGCTGCCTGCAACCTTGGAAGGCCAGTTTGCACAGTTAGCCCAGTCTTCAGCAGCATTTTATACCTTTGGAAGGGTGATGTTACCAAAGTCAATTGCAATCCCCACAGCCTCCCCATCTCTGCAATGCATTTATTACCTGAGCACCCAGACAGCTCCTCCAGCAATTCCCACCTGGTGTTGTTAGGACAATTACCACCTGGTATTCTTATCCTGGGACAATTCACATTGCCCATCAGGGCCAGGAAAGGGAGAGGGGGGTGTGTATATGTGGGGCAGGATGCAAGAGAAGACCTGACCACCTTTCCCTGCCTGCAGTCACAGTAGCTCAAGATGCCAGTGGCCTTCTCCACTTCCAGGGCACACATCTCCCACCCACACCCAGTTCCTCAATAACTCCACCAAAAATTTAGAGCCCTAGGAAACTGCAAAACCCATTTGCTCCAGCAAGTTGGGGTATCTCCTTCTTGCTTATCTCTGCCTCCTCAGGAAGAAGGGAGGCTATGGAGCAGGCCGATGGGCAATGGAGAAATATAAAGGAACAAGACTGCCCTGAAAATTCTCATATTCAACTTGCCATTGACCAAGACCCCCAGGTCCCTTTCCACAGTACTGTTCTCCATCATCTTATTCCCCAGTCTGTACACACATCCAGAGTTGCCCCATCCCAATCTACACATTCCAATCCAGCACTTCCCCTTATAAATTTTTTTTTTCTTATGTTTTGTGGAGTGTCCCTGTAATGCACTTATGCAATTCTATGCAAACTGTGTTAAATTTCATCCCTAGCTGAGTCATAAAACCAGACACAATGGAGAAAGAAAAATACTCATGTACTCAGGGTCACCTTTGTTCAGAAAGGCCATTAATACAAGGTTGCTAAGGAAATACAGTTATGCCTGAAGATTCCATTCAAATAATGATTTTCTAGATTGAAATCAAATCAAATAAAGCAAAAACAGTATTCTTGTCCTGAGATTCTAAGTATAGCAAGACCCAACAAAGATTAAAGTATCCTACAAGGGAAAACATTCTAGTGTAAATTTAGAGTACTTTCTCCAAATACAATTCACTGCTAAGATGTTCTTTTTTGCACACTTGCCACAGGGCTATTGCTAGCACCTTTTGCACTGAGATCCTTGGACTCATAGCAACTCAGTTCAGGTAGCCCTGGTCTCAGTAGTCACTTGTTTTCAGTAAGGCCTCATCAGTCAGAGAGGCAGTGTTCCCAGATCCCATGGAAGCTTTGGAAGGGACCGTTCTGCACAGCCATCAAATCTATTCTCCAGTTTTTGCAGACACCTCAGAGGGACCCACGGTTTGAAAGAATTGGGACAGTGATTCCAATGGTTTTCATTGCTGTCCCAGAGCCTGGTGATGTGTCCCCAGAATCACTCTCACTAGTTTTACAGAGATGCAGCAAAAGAGAGGTTTGAGAGAAGTAGATTCATGTCAGCCTAAGCAGCAGAGTGCTTCATCAGAAATTTCCCAGTGTAATGGTGAGGGGCTTATTTACATTAGTTATTCACAGCAGTAACCACTGGCAAACCTCCCACAGCAGGTTTGCCGAGTATTTTGCTGCCAGAGAAATTTTCATCTCTTTGGTGATTCTAGACCAGCAAGCAGAAGATGTAAGAAGATAACTTTCATTATTACAATAGAATGTTTTTTCATAGCAGTTGTTACCGCATTTGGAAAATACTGCTTGATATCCTGTAAGCCCTCTGTATCTGTCATTTCAGTTTATTAGTTTCTCAAGTACATTCAAAGCTGTAAATGGAGAAACTGAGCTGTCCGTGTTTCAAATTGAAGATGGGAGACAACTGACAAAATACCATGTAGCTGTTCCAGTTTAATAATCCCACATGGACAGACGATGCATCTACTATTCCTTTAGAACCTTATTTCCCAAACTTGGTTATCATGCAGATGGTAAAATCTATTCTTTGAGGGTCAGGATTAAAGCCAATGGAAAGTACCAGGTAATTCTTTGAGGAAAAATAGCTATTACTGCTACCTGGAAGGTAATATCTATTTCCAATACAAAACACTCTACATTTTATGACAGCTAACATTTTCCCAAACCTTCCTAAGCAGATAAACTTTAAAAAATAATCTAATTTCAGATACTGCACAGGAGCAGCAAACAAGTAAAGGTCAATATAACCACAAATGCTTTCCATGCTATATAATCCAAATAAACAGATGCCCTTACATGAAGGGCATTACCTCTCCTTCAAATCCCAAGTGCCTCAGCACCCAAGGCAGGACTTGGACACCCAGTCTGCCAAAACTCAAAAGTTAATTAAGAACTTCTGCACATGCCAAAGCTTTCCCAGCACAAGAAACCAAACAACTTCTGCACCCAGCCTTCACAAGGACTCGGCACGGGTGGAGCCATGCCTATGCCTTGTGAAAGGTCCTGGCATCCTTACTCTGGCCAGAGAAGTGGGCACATTCCCCAGAGCTCACTGACATGATGCATCAATCAAGCAATGCAACTGATCTAACAGCTGCACTAGAAAAAAAATGCAGACCCCTCTATGGCATCTCTCCAGCATGCCAGAGCATATGTAAAAATTGGCTAATGGTCTAAAACCAGAAAAATATTATCCCAGTGTGTCTTAGAATAGGTTCATAATATTTATTACTTTGGAAATTATTAATTCATATAGATGGTGCACTTTTATTTTTACTAGGAAAAAAAGGCATTTATTTTAACCCTACCATTAAAATATACTTGTTAAATGCAGCAGCAGTGCATTGTTGAGGACATATGAATTTAAACATGAGGCTGACTCTATAAAACATCAGAATCACCCTTCCAAAGCAAAAAATGCTTTAAGGACATTCAAGTCTTTAAAAACAAAATTAGTCAGTGACTTAAAACATCTTCTTTTCGTCACAAAAAAAAATGCACTTCTCTGGCTCAGCTGTATTTCCACTATTTATACACCTGCAAAACAGGCAGAGGCCAAAGTTCCACTTTTTATTATTCCCCTCATCTACAGAACTGGCTAACACTAAGTTTTACCTGAAGGAATTTGCAGACTTAAGAAGGTATGACCTGCTTGCCTGCTCATGGAAGCAAACTGTGATTATCAAAGGCAAATCCATGGGGCATTCACCATTAAAAACTGAATTAACAAGGCATTCTGCATTTCCTCTGTAGAATTTTCTTTGAGGGAGGATTTAAGGGGTGCTCTGAACACAGTAGCTCAATAAATACATTGCAGTGTCAAGGCAAACCTTCCAAAGCACATCCTGACCCACACATTGGCACGGTACCACACCAAGGCAGGCATGTAGTTCTAGCTAGCAAGGAGCAGTACAATGCAAGGCAAGGTCCTAAAGTTCCTCAAAATCTGGGCCTTGGCCAATCTGTCTGGATAAAACAAACACAGCTTTGAGCAACAGTCAAGGGAGATCCTCCACACAGAAAACCATCAGGCATATTTGCCTCCTGCCCCATCCCAAGAAGCTCAGATTGGACCACAGCCCAGTACTTTGTCAGGTCTCAGCAGGGAGAGGTGGAAGCATTAATGAGGGGTTTCCCTGACATTACAGCCAGAACACTCATTTCTACTGTCAGGGAAAGTTTAGAGTCTGCTGGGGTGGAGGTGAGGGGCATTGGTGGGGTTTTTTGTACAATGCAGCTTTTACCCCAAAGTTAATGCACTCCTCACAGATCTTTTTGGCTGGAAGGTATCGTGTTTTAAGTCTAAATTCCCTGTAGAGCGATACACACTATCAATATCTTTGAGCAACTCACCATTGCAGACAGCAGGGAATTCTGCTCAGAAAAGTAATCAATGGCATAACCAAGCCTATGGTTGTTGGGACTGTTTTATATATATTGCTTTATAGCTTTTAAACGAATCCTGACATTGATCCTCAGAAAAAATAATGAAAAAATTAAATGAAAATAAGAAAAATATGACAAAATACTGCAGTCAAAAGGCTGGTAAGGCCAAAGACAGTAACGTATTGTGCTGCTGGAATATTAAATGTAGACTCCTGAAAGTATCATAACTTTGCTGGAAGCCCAGCAGGTGTTTGTGGGATCTGTCTGCATACTTTAATTATTTATTGTAGAAACAGTCTTAAAAAATAGAGTAGGGCTACCACTATCAGAAGTGAAGGACTACAGAAAGCTAGCCAAAGGGAAGACATTTGACGTGTGAAATCCTTCAAGAACCTCTCCGCTACTAAATGGAAAGGGAGCAGATTTCCTAAATCCTTCAAGTACACAAACAATCTTACCTATTTGATGCAAAAAAACTAGCCAAGCACGGGAGCTTTGCCAACATGCCAGTCCCAGAAGCTACAAAAAGAAAATCCAATTTTACTGGCTAAGAAGCCACCCCTACCTCTCCATGCTTTAATAGAGTAGTGATTAATTGCACCAAAGTGGATCTGGCCCAGTCCTTTCAATGCAACACTATTGATTTACTCCTGCAGCACAAGTAGCCCACCAGATTTTGACATTGAAATATGATCTCCTTTAATGATGCCCTCTCTCAGTAATATCTTCCAGCTTTCTCTGTCATTCATTCTGGGATTTAGATTTAATTTGGGTGCTGTTATGTTGCATATACTTTTATTGTGCTCTGTTTACAAAATGATTCTTGCAATTAATTACAGTAATGAGATCATGGCTAAAAGACTTGCAGAATGCTGATTAGATAATTAATGATTGGTTGTTTTTTGCAGCATTTTATTGAATATATGCTCCAGGTTGGTCTCTCCCCTTTCCTTTTTTGGTCTTTCTTGCCTGAGTTCTAATAGGTAATTGAATAAATGATTAGTGGGAAAGTAGATTACATGAATCATATTTAACCCCTCGGCACTTAGACAGGAATCCAGAGTAATATAACGTGAGGAATATAAGAAATCAATTTCTTTGGTATTTTCATTGTAGTAATTACAGGCTGAAAATAGTTTTAAATCAGACATTAGTTCAAAATTGTCAAATAGGCTGGTCCCCACATAAGGAGTCTCTCTGTAGAAGCAAGTGATGTTAAAATAGTTGCCTGCCTGCAAGATCAGGACTGATCATCCTGAAAAGGGGCTGGCCAGGACACAGCAGAGCTCGACCACTCAAACTAACGTGGCCAAGTTTACAGTCAAATGGCTGACCATGGGGAAAACATTTTGTTTCTGGGCCTGGAATGGAAAGAAAAGATCAGGTCACCCTTCCCAAACTCTCAGTAACCTCCTGTGAAGCCATGCCAAAAGGCCCCTCGCTCTTCAGGGCCAAGACATACCACAGGCAATAACACTTCTGCCATGAACTGGACGATGAACTGGTACAGTCAAATTCCAGACTGATCAAAACCACACATCCAAATGCCACTGACTCAATGTGGTTTGCTTTCAAAAGACTAGATTGACTAAAGGCACAAAAGTGAGCACTTAGTCTGTGCATATATTATGATGCAGTCTAATTAAGATAACTCCCTTCAACTTCAACCTCAGCATGAGAGTCAAACACACAGCTCTCCAGTCGGAATATAGAAAATGAGGAACTTGCTTCCACGCCAGCTGTCTTCTCTTGATCAAGCCCCAGAGAGAGTCCACTTCATATCTTGGTACACTTCAGACCTCATAGCAAAAAACCAGCCCGTATTTAGATAATTGGGCAAACTTCATTTGCAAAACTTAACCACAGGAAAGGGGATGGGCAGCCTTAACTACTATCTTGTTGAAAAAGCAGAGCACTCTTTCCAGTTATTTGGCTTGTTTCTTTTTTCAAGTCTCAAATTTCTAATTAAAAATAGTTGTTTTCAGAGTTTTGTTGAAGTGTTTAGGTCTTCTTGAATAGTTGAAAAGAAAGAGCAAGAAAAGCTATCACAGTTTACTTTCAGCTTCTAATGTTGCCAACCAGATGAAATACAGAATAAGTCATCATGAGAGACTAATAAGTCACATTTATTCATGGGGACAAAGGTCTAAAATAAAAGTTATGTTGTCAGAGAAGGAATTGTGGTAGTTCCCGAATATTCTGTAGAAAAAAACCACAAAGCCATGATCAATCTCCATCTGTCCCACAATGACTTCCATGTGATTTCTAATGTCAATAAGCTCACACAGCATTCCCAGCAAAACACAAGACCAGACACAACATTTGAATTTGGTCCTGCAATTGCAGGGATTTTCAACAAGCCCAAGTGCCAGGTCCTGCCCTTTGGCCACAACTACCCCAGGTATTGCTACAGGCTTGGGCAGAATGGCTGGAGAGCTGCCCAGCAGAAAAGGACCTGGGGGTGCTGGTCAACAGCAGCTGAACATGAGCCCGTGCGTGCCCAGGTGGCCAAGAAGGCCAGTGGCATCCTGGCCTGTATCAAGAATAGTGGGGCCAGCAGGACCAGGGCAGTGACTGTCCCCCTGTTCCTCAGCACTGGTGAGGCTGCACCTCAAATCCTGTGCTCATTTTTGGTTGTCTCACAACAAAAAGGACATTGAGGTGCTGGAACTTATCAAGAGAAGGGCAACGGAGCCCTGGGAGGGTTGGATCATGAGTCTGATGAGGATCATCTGAGAGACCTGCAGTTGTTCAGCCTGGAGAAAAGAAGGCTCAGGAAGGACTTCCTCATTCTCTACAACTACCTGAAAGCAGCTTGTAGCAAGGTGTGGTCAGCCTCTTCTCACCAGTAAATGGTAGGACAAGAGGAAATGGTCTGAAGTTGCACCAGTGAACATTTAGATTGGATATTAGGGAAAATTTCTTCAAGGAAAGGGCAGTCAGGCATTGGGACAGGCTGCCATGGGAAGCAGTGAAATCACAATCTCTAGTCAGAAAAGTGTGGATGTGGCACTTAGGGACAAGGTTTAGTGGCGGACTCAGCAGTGCTAATGTTAATGATTGGACTCTATCTTAGAGGTCTAAATATTTTAGAGGTCTTAACAATTCTGTAATTATTCCACTACTGAATCAAACCACTCAGATCACAGCCTATGCCATGCCAACCTATTTTGAATACATTCTCACACTGATTTAATGAAGAAAGGTGAATTATCCTGTCTCCATATACTACCAAAGACACAGGCCTCCACAGACAAATTCCTACAAGACAGACCTATTGACTCATGGACAAACAGATTAAGCTATCAAAGGCCCAAGGCACAAAACTTTCTCATCATCCTCCTGTATTTCCTCAGCTGTCAGCTCAGTAGCTTTCCAATGAAACACAGATATCTTACAATTCATTTTCAGAAGAGAAATAAACTAGTAGGAGAAAAGTCGGCAAGATTTCTCTCCAGCCACCACCAAAAAAGAAACATTACCAAGTGGCTAGGAGAGCCATACATTTGAGGGAAGTTACATACTGCACAAAATTTCTTCCTACACAGCATGATGATAGATAATTAGCATACATTATTGCTAAGAACACAATTATAAGACCCTGGATAGAGCCAAATTTTGCCAGAATCCAATTCAAATCAGGGGGTATGAGGGTCACAATCTGTTCTGATTATATCATATGTTATAGATGCTTCCAATATGTTTAAGATGAGGAACAGGATCATTACTAATACAACACAAGGTTTTTCATGAGCTACAGAAGCTGGATATCTTGGAGTAAAATCAAAGTCTAGCAACATTGCTTGTTGGTGAGAATAGTTAACAACAAAGTTGCTCAAGATGCTTTTTGATAACCCACATACAGCACCTAACACCTGATGAGTCATTGCCTTAAGATATTAAGGGATTAACATCTACCTTGAATGAGAAAAAGCATACAAAGGATTTGATTTATAACTGTCCTGCAGTTACACAACAGTCTGTGGCAGGCTGCTGGCAGCTTGCCTGCACTCTAACCGCATTTATCTTGTACTCCTGCAAAGTAGTTTTTTGCATACAAGATTTGAATCCATTCTACAGTTCCCAGCTAAGAGCTAGATCCTTGCACTCACCTTAACTCACCTTCTATGACCAAGGTCTGAATGAACTGCACAGCAAGCCAGAATTACATTTAAGAAGGTTTTTTTTTGTTTCTGGATACTGCTTTTTTAGAACACTTGCTTGCACACTACCAGAGAAGCTACCATAGAAGAAGACCATGTCTGGCCCTTCATTCATACAGTGACATTCAAAGAAAGCCATTGCTCCATCATGGGTCCCTTCCATGGGATGCAATCCTTCAAGAACAGGCTGCTCTGGCATGACTCTTCTGCAGGGTCACCAGTCCTGACAGCAAACCTGCTCCAGTGTGGGGTCCTCTCTCCATGGAGCCACAGGTCCTGCCAAGGAGGCAGCTCCAGCATGGCCTTCCAATGGGGTAACAGTCTCCTTTGGGCATCCACCTGCTTCACTGTGGACTTCCAGGGACACAGCTGCCTCACCATTGTCTTCCCCTTGGGCTGCAGGGAAATCACAGCTCTGACACCCAGAGCACTTCCTGCCCCTCCTTCATTGACCTGTGTCTGCAGGGCTGTTCCTCTCACGTGTTCTCACTGCTCTCTCTGACTGCATTTGCTGTTGCACAGCTATTTTCCCCCATCCTTAACTCTGTTATCCCAGAGGTGCTATCACCAGCACTGATGGGCTCAGCCTTGGTGAATAGCAGGTCCATCTTGGAGCTGCTTTGGCTCTATCAAACATGGGGGAAGCTGATAGCCCCTCATCACAGAAGCCACCCCTGTAGCCACCTCCCACCTCTGAAACAGCCTGCTGCCAAAACCAAAGGCCAGTCACTTGCTCTAATTATAAACCCAGGTCCTGCACTCTGGATGTCCCTGAACTGCCTACCACAGCACACATGTGGATCCAAGCTTCCTGTTGTGAGTAAAGCTCAAAAAAACTTTTAGCTCACCATATCTAGATTTCCAAACAGATAAAAAAGAAGTCCATTTAATTAAACCAGGAAGAAGATATTTTGGCTTTGGTTTAAGTCATACATTTCACTACAAGCAGTTTCAGTCAGTCCTCATTTTGGAAAACCCCATGGGTATTTGGGTCAACCACTGACCAATTAGAGTAAGAGTGTCAGTCCAACAACTTGCCAAACTAATGTTTACATCAGGCAAACCTCCTAAGCCAAGGCTATCCTCTCCACTTCACTGTGAAGTATATTGTACAGTTAACCACTAGCACTGCAATTTATCTCAAGTTGGAGTAAACCCATGAGCATTCTCACCATCAGAGATGAAAGTTGCTGAATATTTTGCCCTGAAGCCAGACTGCAAAGTGCTGTAGAAGCAAGAGAAAAATCAGAAACTTGACAGGAGAAAATACTCGCAGCTAGTTCTTTTAAAAAGAACCCTGTACATCACAGATACCACGATAGCAACTTCTGTTCTTCATATTCATAAAGCAGGGAAGCCAATACTACCTAAATATTTATCCCACTTCCACAAAGCAGTTGAAAACACCTGTCATACCTGGACACATACACCAAACTCAATCACACTACTGCTTAACTACCTGCTCCCTCCCTAGTTGCAGTCACACCACTTTGGTCCCTTGAAGGACAGTTAAATATAACATAAAAGTAGATGAAGTAGAGCCAAACAGTCATATTAAACTGAAGAGCAGGACTTGAGCTAAAGGATGCAGTTTCCCATCCACATACATATGCCAAGTGGTTATACCAAGTTTGCTTGACAAATATCACCTATGATTTTTTTTATTTACTAGACATCTGAGATGGAAATCCTACTCTTTCGCTCTTTTATAGGCTCAGGTCTAAATAGAAGATATTGACTTAGGTGGTCATTAACATCAGAACTCAGACTTCACATTCATAGGCTATGAGGCATTTCCATGGTCTGTGCCATGCCTGATGTGATGAGCTAATGCCCAAATCAGCATTTCTTACTTTGATTAATAAGATACAAAGTAGACCTTATCAGCACTCTACAGGAATTAAATGCTTATTTTAAAATTATTTGCCTGTTGACAGACCACAGTTATACTACAGCATTAGTATGAGGAAGGAAAAAAACTTGAATCACTAGGACCACTACAAAATGGTGAGACCATAAAAATCAACTGGCCATTACAGCTATATGCTAAAGGAACATTATTCAATCAATTATTTTTTTCATTAGAGTAGCATCTATAAAAGAGAATTTTTTCAGGTATTAGTTACTAATTTAAGAAATACTATGGAAACATTACCTACAGGGAAAGTAAAATTGTCAAAGGAAAACCCAGGCATGACTTCAGTTTCTTGAAGTTAAACCTGTGAAGGGGTTGAGTTTTATAGCATGAACAAGCCCTTCTAGTGAAGTGAAACTTGCCTCAGATGCTGGACATTACAGAGAAAAAGGTACTAAAAATCACTTGTAAGATGCCCAATGTAGCTTCTATATGTTACCTTTTAAAGTCCTTCAGGTTGATCTATGCTTGTTTTTTGCAAGTTTCAGAGAAGTTTCCCATTTGGGAGGCCTTAATTTCAATTCTAGACTCAACAGGTAAAGAGACAATAACTCTTTAGAATTGCATGACAGTTGCTTTCTGTGCCCTTCGCTCTCATTTAACATGGATATGTAGAGTTAAGCAGAAAGAGTCCATCCTTACTATCCTACACCCCCCACATATATCCTATTTACCACTGGTGAGATAAACAGATTCATAAATGCCACATCTGGCTAAGAAAAAGTTTTCCCTGATGGGGAACTATGAGCCCTATCCTTCCCACATACATACCACTCACCCTCCTCATTCAGGAGCAAATAACTCACAGAGCAGTTTAAAGCTCTTACCAATTATTGTTAGCACAGCACAATTCCTTAGGGATCCTGGCAAGAAAGCACCTTATCACACACCCCCCATAACAGGAGCAAGGAATCAATCACTAGAGACTTTGTCAAATGCCTCTACACCCATCTAGACGGAGAACTTGCTATAAATAGATCAAAACCAGAATGAAATTAAGTGAAAGGGTTAAGTGTTATTGAACAGGTTTACAAAAATTGCACACTAGTAGCAAAAGGAAAGCCATTCAGTTCTGTGCGAAAACCATTACCAAAATTTTATTTAGGAAAGAGCATATACGAAGTCTTGGTGGCAGCCCCTGCTTTACACATAATAAACCCCAGGAAAGTGAAAGTTGATATACAGATCATCCAAGATTCAAACAACCCTTTCAGGCTCATAGGTACGACCACATGCATCTTAAGACTCCTCAGTTCTGCCATAAAACACCAGCTCACAGACAGAGAGCATGAATGAAGTCCCTAGGTCAGATCATAATATGATAAACAGTCTGAATCAAATCTCTGGAAATTTACAGGAGCAAAAATATACATCAATTAAGTTAATCACATCAAGCATTATCAACAGACCACATTTTGTCTGCACTCACCAAGAACCGAGTCTCTTTCCATTGGTTTCTTGCACATGCTTCATTATATGCACCTGACCCTGCACCAATACATCTCCAAAATTCTCTTCAGCATGAAGTTCTGCATATGCTTAAGCAGAGAAACAAACCTTGTTCAATATATTAGCAGCTCTGGATAGAAGCTCCCTGCACCTAGCAGGCAAAGCTTAACTAACAATTAGGGTAACAATCAGACTGCCCAAGAAGACACAAAGTTTTAACTAATTTTCTGAAACAGCAATTGTTGCAGGGGGTCCCAGCAGCCACCCTCTCCTCCTCTACTGTCCCAGGGAAGAAAAAAAAAAAAAAGCCTGTTACTTATTAGAAAAACACATATATAGGATAAAGAAGGCCTTAAGAAGAAAAAGGTACTCTGCTACTTCTCAAGAATAAACTGAATAGAGAAAAAACATCTCTACTTACTAGAATATGAAAAAAAGGTTTCTTCAGCTCCCAAAAGTGAGAATCCTTATTGTCCACTTTATGTTTTAAACATGCTCTAGTATCAGAGCTCACCTACACAGGTGAGAAGCCCCAGGCTTCTCACAAACAACAGCTGCTTATGGAGAAAGCCCAATTATTTTGTTGACAAAAAAGAAACCAAAGGGCTTATTAACACCATTGCCACCAACCACAGACCTCATCTAAAGGTCCCCCTACTGCCTAAAACCATAAAATAGATATCATCTACTATTTATTGCTTATATGTGTGCTGGAGGCTCTTGCTTATTCCTTGCAAGAGATGATTTTTGTCTTTTTTTTTTTTATTTAGTGTTGAGGAGGGTAGCATTTGTTAGCTTTTTCAGTGTATGGAAGGAAAGTGCTGGTTTAAATTCAAGTCTTTGAATTCTGTTGACAACAGGATTTCAGCACTTTGATTTTATTCCTTTCATTTAATTTCCCTTGTATTTCTCCATAAGGCAGAAGACTGAAGCTGTTCACTGTTTCTTGTGGAAAAGGCATTGGAGGGATATGGTTCATCTAGTACTGTAGCTTCATGGATGCATCCCAAAGGTATGTTATGTTATTATCTGATATTAGCTTTTGATTATAGAGGAAAAGAGGCTTCTTTTAATTATGGGTTATATATAATATGCTTAATTCCTCTAGCAGTTTTACTTACCTTTTTTTCAGCTTCTTGCTTATACCTCCAACAGGCTTACAGAAGTCATTAATAGCTTATTAAACATTCATAAAGTGAAATTCTTTTCAGAGGACTGAGTGTTTGTTTAAAATGAAAGTAAAAGCCATCAAAACCTGTTCTCAAACTTAATCGCTGAAATATCTCAGTTACTTTAACATTTCCTTTTATAGTTCTAGTTTTCTAATTAAGAGTATTACAGAATGTATTAATTGAAATTTTAATGAAGGTTGATATTTTCCAATGTAGGAAAATCAGTGGACAGGAAAAAATGTTCTAAAACTTGGCCTTATCTGGCAGACTGTTATTTTTAAAAACAAAATTTTAATAATTTTCTTGAGGGTTACAATTTTATTTTGGTCTAGATTCTAGTCTTAATGGTATTTTAAATTACTCAGAAGAATTAATGATAATTAACTGGTGAAAAATTTTAGTACTGTTTTAACATTCTGAAAGGACCAGTCTGAGTATCTCCAGATCTACATGGGTAAGGTGCAGACAACAATTTTGTACAAAAATCAGGACTTTTTTTTTTATTATATTTGTGATTGCAAAGAGTACTAGAGGAGATTTAAGTTCAAGTAACAGCTTCCTGGTCTATAACACATTTGCAGTGCACGTGTCACTAAATTTCAGCTTTGACCAGAGTCATAGTGATGCCAAGATGATTTTTTTGCCTGTTCTTTTATATAGCTTTTATGTATCCTCAGTACTCCTAGCATGCATACTTGCAATTCCTTAAGTCTGATAACTTAGCATTGTCCTAGTATTTTGTTAGGCTAGGAGACCAAACATCCTACAGGCCTTGCAGCTGGAGGCCAGAAAGCCCTAGGCTATCTTGGGAAACCAGGGGTCCCTCTAGACCATATCCTGTAAACTAGAGATTTGGCCCATCCAGGGGGGAATGCCTTGGGATGGGAGGATATCATGTTATTCATTCAAGCCTCTCATTAAGGCATCCTTGTTAGACAGGCTAATTTGTAAGGTCTGTAAATGGTATTTGTGATTTTTCGTGTGTGTGCATTGCGGCGCATCCCACCTTGGCAAAATGGTGCACAAGGATCCTTATTCAAATACTGAGGTAGAAACTCCTTATCCCTTAACCATGTCTGGCTCTCAATTTTTAAGACCAGGAAAAGGCATCAATAGCACATAAAGACTTTCAATAGCTAACTATACATGTGCCTTTGTATTTATAGTGTTCTTTGATGTTTTGACACTAAATAGTTTTTTTTATGCAAAAGGGAGAAGGACTGAAACTGTTTGGCAGCTCATGGTTGACTCCCTTGTACTTGAATAAGAATCACACTTCTGCTAGCCTAAAAATGATGATGCTTTTCTACATTCTGTAACTTTAACCTGGTATGCCTGTGCAATGTGCTTTCCAGTTTGCTGGCAGCCCATCTTGCTCGGAGTAGTTGTAAACAGTGATGCTGGTATTTTTATTGGCTAATTTTACAAGCTGGCATCTGCTGTCAGCAGCTTCATGTAAACACACTCCTGCCACAGCATCTGTTCTGCTGCATATTGCCCTTACCTTAGTGCTTGCATGGAGCTGGGGAGGGAGTGATAAAGCTCTCTTCTAAAAGGAGGTATGTGGTGGGAAACAGGAGCTGAATAAGACTTTCTCCTGGGACAGAGTTTCTAGAAATGGACTGCTTGAGTCAATTCAAGGACACAGTTTTCTAAATCGCTTTGAAACCTTCTCTTAGAGCCCAGCCCTGCTCAGCATGTGAGCAAGCACACGCTTTCCTAATATGAGGCCAGGAAATATGATAGCTATCAGAACAGTGGATTTCTGTACTGAATGAAAGATGAAGTTTGTTGTGAATAAAACTTGACTGAGATGACATGACTGAATTGCTAGCTGAATGCAATTAAACTAAGATTGATACTGTGGAACCCAGCTATAGCCTAGTCAGGTATAAGTATCAGGAGAGAACAGATCACAGTGAAAGCAGGGACTCTTGTGCAAGGAGCTGGATACATACATAAAGACAAACCTTTGCTCTCAATGGAGACAATAAAATATCACTATGACCTCCAGTTTGCCAATAGATTCTCAAGCTGTCTAGTTATAGCAATGTATATTCTAAGACCATGACAAATCAGTAGCAATGCCACAGAAAGTCCAGCTTGCTTTGGTCTCAGGACAAAGAAGAGACCTAGGTAAAAGCTGAAGAGTTGTATGCAATACAGCAAGTTATGATGTAGTACCATGTTAAGTGACCTCAGCACCTTGTAGTGTTTTTTTTTTNGGGTTTTTTGTTTTTTTTTTTTTTTTTTTTTTTTTTTTTTTTTTTTTTTTTTTTTTTTTTTTTTTTTTGTTTTTGTTTTTGTTTTTGTTTTTGTTTTTTGTGCTTGTCACCATTAGCTTTTTTTCCAGCAGAGCACTAAGGGATGATTCAGATAGAGGTGCTAGAGAAAGAAATTAAGGAATCAGTGTTGAAACTTTTTTTGGAGGTGTTGAGAGCTTTTGGGTTTAGAAGTTCATGTAAGTTCTGGAATCAGTCCTAGGAAAAAAGGTCAGTTGCAGAATGGAGACAGCTGTTTGGATGTATAAATGTGGCCTAGGAAGTAGGAGTCTTTTCTCCTGTGTTCAACAGTGTCCAAGTGAGGTCTTATGGCTGGTGTAGCTCTCCTTTTCCACTCAGTGTGTTTTTCTGTCCCCAGGGTTTGTGGAGTGGTAAAACCCAAATACTAAAAAAGTAGCTCCTAATCTAAAAACAAACTAAGCCTGTTCCCATCTTCTGGAGGTTTGGGCATACCTGCAGCAGCCTCTTCTCCATGTATATGACATGAGGTGAATGGGGTTGGGGCTGGCTCAGACACAGAGTAGGTTCCCAAGGCAGAGCTGCCCAGCTCCTGGGGTGGTGGTTGTGAAAAGACTAAATGGGATGGAGTTTGCTGTAAATATAATGGGGAGAGCCTGGAAATTAATATGCAATACTCACCAGCAACAAAGCAGAAGAGAACAGAGGTTTAGCTGCAACACTGTGCACAGAATTTTAGTATATACTCAGCCTTTGTGCAGATGCTTGTGCTGGCCAGGGGATAACGACTGGTGCAAATCTCTGTAGTTCTGAGATGCTCCTATTTTCTGAATAATTGTCATTTGGTTAGGGGGACTTGACCAGAAAGGAGGGGCTGTGGATTTGATGCTTCCCTCAAAACAGAAAAAGCTTATTGAGTATTGAAATGCTTGTTTGGAATTTGAATTGGTTCAGAAATATGAAATGTAAATGGTCAACTAGTTAAGTTAACAAGACAGAGAGGTAGATTTGCCTCTCCTCCTGACTGGACTCTTTCCTGTAAATGCTTATTTATCTTTCTATTCTGTGGACAGAGTCACGTTTGTCACTTGAAATATGACAAGCTAACTTGTCATACTTAAATACAACTTGCTTGTTAGTGTCAAAGTGTTTCTGAGCAGAAACAGCATGAAGCCCCCGAAGATACCATGTTACTTCTTAAATTTAATGTTATATTGAGATATGTAAGGGGTCTGGATACTGTGAATACAAAATGGAAGTGAATATACTGGTTCTTGATTTAACTTTTTAAAATACACTGATCCTGCAAAGGACAATGTGTGTCTGAGATGGGATATGTTTTGAGAAGGCTTTTGCTCAGTGAGTAGTTCTTGGATATGGATAAGGCATTGACCTCACCAAGGGTGAGTTCTCAGTAAATCCTCATGTAAGTGGCCTGACACTGTCTTCTGCTCACTGCCCTGTGTCTAAAGTGTTCACTGTCTAAGGGAGCTATGCAATCAGTGCATCTGTAATTGTTTTATTAAAGTTTAAATGTTTATACCAGGCTCAGTATTTTCTGAAGTAAATGTCTTTGGGTGATTATGGCACTCTGGGTAAAATGTCTATTATGTGCCCTAGACCAGGGACCCATTATAAATTCACATTATGAAGAATTGTGCTCTAGGCTACAGCTGTAATCTGATTGCCACTCCTTTCTCGGCTTGCTGTGCATGTGTCCCATCTCCTTCACCTCCTGATTGAATGAAATTGTAATCACCTACTCTTCTGTTTAGCTGGGGGCAGAATTAGAGGCAGAAAATGGAGGCAGCCAGAATTGTCTGGGACAGCACATGCAGGACTGGACTGAGTGGAGACTGAGCAAAGGTGCCACAGCCCAGATCTCACAAGAGACAGAAAGGGGAGTAATGTTTAGAGAGCAAGGAGAAGTGGCTATAAAAGAGAAATAACAGGAAATAAGCTGCCAGCTCTCATTTATAGGCATGTCATGATGCATAGTGTATTTACACCTCAGTACTGTCCAGTAATACCTCAGTGAAATCTGTGAGGAATACAAACATTGTCTGAGCATGCAGAGGTGATGTGAGAAAAGCCAATGTCCTGCTGGAATTTGATCTAGCAAGGGATATCAGAGGTCACGAGAAGGGCTGGCTTCTCTGAGGACCTGGGTGACAAATAGGGATGGACAATGGTTACCTTGAAGGGCAGTTGTGCTTGAAAGAGGAGGCAAAGGGTGTATGCCAAGGGAATGGTGCACTCAGAAGAATAGGGAGGTGAATTGAGGCACACCAGTGATTGCAAGCACTGGATTTGGCTTGTCAGGATATTGCTTAGAATCAAAGAATATCCTGAGTTGGAAGGGGCCACAAGGATCATTCTAGTCCAACTCCTGGCCCTTATTGAAGAATACTTTTTGTCCAGAAAGCTTGTTTTGTAAGCTGCAGTGCCAGCTGCAGATTGAGCTCAGGGTGGGCAGGAGCCCCAGGCAAGAGGTCCTGAGCTGGTGCCAACCCTTTGCATAACAAAGGGCACAGGGACCTGTGGCTCAGCCAGGTCTGGACACTCGGAGACACAGCAGGAGCTGGTGTCTGAGGAGGAAGAGCAGAGACTGTGAGGGTATAAAAGCCCAGGGGTTCCATTGTTGGGGTTCTTCTCGGAGGCACCAGCTCCAGGTGTCTCTGTGTTACTGTGCCATGAGTAAATGGCTTTATGGAATGAGACATCTGAGACTGCTATGGGAACCCAGTAAGGAAACCTGCTCTGAGTGTGTGAGTGGGATGTGCAGGGAGTCACAAGGGGCACCTGTTGGGTCACTGGAGCCACCCATCCTGAAAAAGCTTCGGTCCCAGCATTTAAAATGTCTGGGAGTAGGAGTGTGACTGCCAGAGTCCCATGAACAGTCAGACAGGAAAGTTTCCTTAACACTCTTCACAGGACAATCCCAAGAATCAGACCATGTGCCTGACAGAGTTGTCCAGGCTTGGTGCTGTGACCACATCTCTGGGGAGATGTTCCAGTGTTCAACCACCCTCGGGGCAAAGAACGTTTGCTTAACATCTAACCTAAATCTCCCCTGACACAACTTCAGACCATTCCCTTGTGTCCTGTCATTGGTCACCAGAGAGAAGAGATCAGTGCCTGGCTTGTTGAACCACATGGACACCAAACATTAATGAAAAATGCTACTGGAATAGTCATGGTGCAAGAGCCAGGCTGGCTGATGATCCCTTTCAGCCTCACCTCAGGTCTAATGACTCTTCAAAGCACATGTCTTTTAACATTTGCATCTTGAGACCACGACACTGAGCATTGAGAAAAGGGTTATTCTCAGCTGAGAAATAGCTTCCTTGGGATTATGCAGGGTGTCTCTGTTGGAAGCAAAACTTATATCAATGCACCTGAGTCTTATAGCCTGATTGCAATACCACCTAACTGCTCCAGCTCTTCTGGTGTGGATGCTTTCTCCCATAATGAGCAGAAGTCTGTCTGGAAGACTTGGTCCTTTATGGTAGGTAAGCCCTCAGTTTGGGGAATTCATGTCTGAAGCTGATGGCTGGATTTCTTTGCTTTTCTTTCAATTTTTAAAAATGTAACTCTTTTCAGCAATATTTTGTTCGTGATTCTTGGGTGGGATAAGGAAAGAAACACTGAAAGCTAAGAGTGACAGTAGGAAACACATGGTATGTCACTGTGCAATATTTGTGTCAGAATTTGTCACATGAAGCAGTCTGTCCCAGAAAGGTGGCATTGATCCTACTTTATCATTCTGTTGTTTAAAAATTACTTAGCAGACCACATGCCAGAAAATTATTTATACTTACTGAAGTTGTTCTCTGAGCAGACACTGGAGTTTTGCAAGTGAAGTATTTCTGAGTTTGGAATGGAAGACTTACCTAAAGGCACAACTTGAGCACTGCAGAGGAAGGAGAATAATAAATGTGCTCCTGCATTTCACAAATAGTTGCAATTAACTGATGGAAAGGACTCAAAGACGATAGCTGTGATTCAGATGGCATCTCTGAAGAACATAAATTAGTGTGTTGGCAGCTGAAATTGCTAAGCATTTGCAAGTATTTGAGATATGATGTGATTGACAATGATGTGATTTGTTTTGGAAATTATTAGGGTTAGATTGAAATAAAGAAGTCAGTATCAAACAGTTCTGCTTGGAGGAGTGAGGTGAGATGAAAAGGACTGTCTTTGCTCAAACAAGAGGAAAATAGATATAGTTGGCCTCAACATGGAATGCATGGCAGTAGCTCAAGCTAATGAAAGAAGTCTGCCTATAATAAAAAAAAATTCAGGGTAGCCATCCAGCCTGGTCTTAGAAATTAAGGAAGGCATTATTGACCTTATGAAACATAGTTCAGAAAGGAACTGAGTTCTGGACAGTACTCTATGCAGGAGATTAATGTAGTTCACTATTAAATGATATACTGAATTTCATCATTATATCCATTATTGTATTTAGACCTTGAAAGTATGTGCATTTAATGAGTGAAGTGCTGAATGTGAACCCTACAGTAATGTATACATTTGATAGCATAGATCCTGATCAAAAATGACATGCTGGAAAAAGAAAAGTGAGAATGAAAAGCAAATGGATGCTCTAATATCTTTTCAACTTGATTCAGGTCTGCCACACACCTTCTGTGTGACCTTGAGCAAGTTATTCAAGGGCTAGACTTTCCCAGAGCACTTTGGTACTTGCAAATGCACCCAAGTCACTGGCACAAGCTTGTGCAGTGTCTGCTATAGCTCATGACTGAGTGTCCCGAGGAGACAACTCTGTTCCTTTTAATATCTGTTGATTCTTATTCCGATAGAAAAATAAGATAACTTCATTAGTATTTGAAGAACATTTTTCCAGATCTAGAGAAGCCATAATCAATTCAGTAATGTTTATCTGAATCTTTAACATGTCTTTTGTCTCTGTCTATCTGTGCAGGAGTAGTAATGTTCCTTTTCCTCGCAGGGGTGGGTTGGGAAGACTGGCTCAAGAGTGTGAGGCACAGAGCTACTGCAGTTAGTGGATGCATGTAAATAGGTTATGATGAGAAATGTGGAAGCAAGTCCATTATTAAATTTATACAGGGCTAACAGTGTAATCAAATTAGCCTTTGCACTTTCTCCTGTGCTCCACTTTCTGCATTAGAAAATCTCCATAAATCTCTGCAAAGCCATTTCATTTGTTCCCTTTAATGCTCTCCTTTGGTGTGATGCAAAGAAACACCTCAATACTTGCTAAGTAGCGAGGGGGCTGCAAGTGCTGCCAGCTGTGTCTGCTCCTCTTGGTGCTCACAAGTGTGTACCTCCATATCTGACCGGGATTCTTTTGCTGATCAGTGTAATCCACAGTGGCATGTGAAGTGATATACACTGTCCCCTCGGGGACAGGGAACATTCCTCTGCCTGCAGTGGCCTGCTAACACCCGGGGTCTGGCTCCATGGGGGTCACTGTAAGGCAGTGAGAGGGAAGCAGTGACACAGCATTTGCAAAGGGGAGAGTGTCCTGCCAGGTCATGGGCTTTTGGAAGGACTCTTATCAGACCGAGGGCTGGTGATGAAGCACTCCAAAAGAAAATGCCAGGCTGAAATGTCATGCTTTCTCCAAGCCTTTTCTGACTGAAGCAAATATTCACGTGTTTTCCCCATGTATTTTCACGGGTTTGGATCTAATTTCAGGCTGTAAATGAAGTGAGCAGATTTTCCTTAGTGCACAGTTGCCAATAGCTCCTGTGTCTTGTGGGGGTGGCGAAAGATAAATTGGTGCTGAGACCATACAAGTGACTGGGTTGTGAACTTGCACAGGCAATGCTTTATTTACCACTTGCTCATTTTTCTTCATGCAAATTACGAGTTCATTGGTGAGCATCTTTCTCTGCACTGCAGAGTGAAGATTCCAGCAGCCCGAGGGGCACAGGCACGGACATACCTCCTCTGGCCAAGCGGTGGCCCACCTGCACTGGCTCTGTAACATTCCTGTCCCTGCTGGCTCCTGGCACTGATTTGTCTGTTGTCCACTGGGGCTCTGGCTATTGCTTTCTGCAGCCTGAAAAGGCTGCTGTGGTGTGAGTTGAACAACAGCCATTTTGTGTTCAAATTGTAGTTGCAGTCATGGTACTAATCCAAATATATCTTCTATGCAAAGCTGCTTAGCTGCTCCTGGATTGCTTTTTCTTTTAATATGCATCTAGTTTTTGAACAGAAGGCAATTCTTCTGTTTCAAAGGGCTCGTGGGGAAAAACAAAAAACCAAATTACTAAATTTCATTAGGGTATTCCTTAAAGGTGTCATCTTCTCTGACTCTTGAAAGAAAAGGACTTTTCAAAGGAAAATGGAAAACCTTATATGCCTAACTAATTAAACAGTTTGCTGCATTACAGTGGGTCTTCTATTCCATTATTGCAATGAAGACATGGCTTTAGTGGGACTGTTTACACTTAAATTTAAAGTATGAAATTGAATCTTTTCTCGGATGAAGGCTGTGTTGAATATGGAGATGTAATAAGTATTTCGCCCTTACACTTCAGTAAAGGATAATGATATAGGGAATAGATTTGGCTGGCAGTTTTTGGTTGCTGAAATAATCTGAAGGATAGACTCATTTATTTTTTCAAGTGTATCCTGTTGATGATAGGATAAACAGCACGCTAATGAAATGAATTGGCAATGCAGAATTAGAAGCCAGTCAGAACACAGAAATTATATGAAGGGAACTACCTACACAGGAGAGAAAATAAACTGGGAAAAAATTAGCTTTTGCATATCTAAGTGGAAATAATCAGAAATGCGCTAACTCCAAAGATATCTGGTTTAATAAATAGTTTAAAACACATGTAATAGCTGACAGCAGATTGCATATGAAGTGGCAAGTTACACAGGGCAAAGCTGCCATTTCAGTTTCAGACACTGTATTCAAAAGCATTTTAGAGACAGTTGTTTATTATGGCACTAGCATGATTACACTTCTGAGCAAAATGTTATGATGGAGATGTTGGGAAAACGGGAGGGACTTTGTAGTATAACAGCATTACTATCACTCTACAGGAATGACTCATGAGAAAAAGATATAAAGGATGAAATACAGATCTTAACTGAGTGATGATTAAGAGGAAATGCTGTTTGCATAGGTGAAAAGACTCAAATGTAAGGGGCAGGGAAAAGTTAATGAGATGCAGAAAGAAAAAATTGAAACTAAGACAAAATATAGGCTAGATATGGGGAGAAAAGGCATGATTCTGACATGGTTTAGGTTCCTGAATGGTTTGCAAGGTGACCAACCCCTTGTGATTTCCACAGTAAATTTGCTCAAAGCAATAGAAGATACACTTTTCGATAGGAAATAGGAAGGGATCCCATGTGATTGTCCAGCTTCTCTCTGATTATCCATCAAGGCTACCTGGGATGCTGCAGCACTTTGCTAGAATTTCTGTCCTCTCTTTAAGAGCCTGCTGGGTGCACTGATGAGGCAAAATCCAGAGGGAGGGGGGAGTTGCCTGCTGCAGATTACTAATAAGATTGGTGGCAAAACCAGGAGGAGAGTTTTGGAAGACTGAGCCCCCAGCAGATAGGATTCACTATGAGGTGCATAAAATTGTAATACCCTGCATTTGGTAACAAGGCAATATCCCCTTTATAAGGAAGCATTTCCTTTTTTAACAGTACTCAATGATGTCCAGTGAGATGAGGTGGGATACTTTTGCTGTGTCACAAGCAGGGTGGGGAACAAAACAAATGCCATGGACTAGGAGCTTGTTTCCTGTAGAAAAAAAGAGGCAGCTAGAAGGAAACCTAAAGCATGGTGGCTATTCTTAAATAGCTTATGAATCATACGAAGCTCATCTCAGTGTTTCCTAGAAAATTAAGATGTCACTAACATATCATCTGAAATGCCTCTAAATTATAAGTCTGGCAGTCCAAACAGCAGTTAGTGACTGTCAAACAGCATTGAAAATCGGGAGCACACAGCAATTTGACATGAGATTCTGTTAAGAGACTTGTCTAGCTACAGCAGCCTTGCCCCTCGTCCAGCAGAGGTGCCCATCCAGCTTTCCATTTTATTTGTTTTTTGTCATCTGATCACTTTTACTGTGCTAGCAAGGTGTTTTTTCTGATGTCTTTTTTTTTAATTTTTTTTTTTTTTTTCCTGCATTGTCCCAATTTCTGGATGGCAAAACTTAACCATTGCTTCTACGGATGGCAAACCCCTAGAAATAACAATACCCCATGGTGCTACTCCCCTCCTTAATCTGATGCAGGGACGGGGTCAGATATTCTCAGCTGTGATTTATTCCATCTGAGGATCCAGTCGTGTGCCATTTAGAGGGGTGGTGTGATAGCAAACCTCCTTTCAATCTTTGGACCAGGAGGGTATTCAAATAGCGAAGATCTGAGGCAGGGCTGTGAAGAGATGCATGCCGCACTTTACATCTGGCTGGCAACTCTACTGCTGTACCTCGTGTAAAGTAACAGTCCTTGCCTTGTCCTCCTGGTGGCAGTAAAAATGTTGAGTAACTTGAGGTAGAAAATCCCCTTGCAAAAGGAGCCAACACTTTTGAAAATAATATGCATGAACAGCTTAGGACGATTTTTATGGAAGTAGCAGAGGTGTGTGTATGGTGTAAAGGCAGAGAAACACACTGTCTGGCCAATAAGGAACAAAAGATGAGTAATGTCAGTGTAGAGAACTATGCTATCTGAAGTTCCCCAGCTGAAAACTACTTGTCCTCTTCAAACTGGCTTTGGGGATTGTATATTCTAATTGCAACTTGCTTGGAACACTAGTTCTGAACGTGGCACCTTCGAGAGGGAGCCTTTTGCAGGTGCTCAACCTTTGGTTAACCTTTTTATAATATAAATCAACAGGGGGGAAATGGAGGAGGCAGCACGAGGTGAGCAGGGCTCTGGTTAACCTTGACTTGCTGCTTATGCACGTGCAAGGCTGGGTTTGGTCTTTTTTGGATCATCTGGAAGAAGTTTCCTCAAGCGAGGAACCAATGTGACTAAATAAACCTCCCAGAATTAATTTCTTTGGAATTTTTTTTTTAATTTTTTTTAAGGGAGATTGCCTGGGTGACAACTACAGTTCTGAGAGGTAAAAAAATCTCAGTGTAGAAGTATTTAAACAATACTCTCGGGCACATAGTGTAATTCTTGGGAATGGTCCTGTGCAGGGCTAGGACTTGGAGTGTAGGGGACTTGCGGGTCTCTTCCAATTCAGCACATCCTGTGATTCCCTAACACTAGCTGTGCTGGATTCAAAGCTGTGCTCTGGTGGTGGCTTGGGGTAAAATACACCTGAAACTTATCTTTCTCCCGGCTCCATTACGGAGTTTGTGGCATTTTTGCTAACCTAGCCAGGGGTGAGCCTTCCTCTCAGGCTTGCCAGCCTTGTGAGCTCGCGGCTTTCCCGGCTCCGGGCTGTGCTGTGCGTGTGTGGCACCGTGGCCCGTGGCTGCTGCGGGGAGCTCCGGCGTTCCCCGTCCCCCCGAGCGGGCTGGAGGGGCGCCTGGCAGGGACAGCGCTGCCGCCCGCTCCCCCGCACGGGCATCGCGGGGCTTCGGGGGGTGTCCCTCAGAGCGGACACTCGGGGTGCGCTGCCCGCT